>CM044018.1:43728920-44063539 GCA_024085815.1 Flaveria linearis | reverse complement strand
ATTTTTTATATTAAAATCTAGAACCCAACATTACATTTAATTGTGGTTAGGTGACCTTTATCCCACGATTTAATTATAGGTGGTCAACGATTTACGGTTGCAACCATTTGCACTTCTAAAGAGGTTGGGATCGACTTTAAACATCATATGCAAAGTCGACATGTTAATCCCATCAACAACCATTTGGAAACCATATTGTAGGTGATCCATTTAACATGGTTTGCAAATCAAGATACCCTACTTGCACACACATGTGAGTTTACCAACATAAGTGGTTAGGTGACCTTTATCCCACCAATGTGGTATCCCCACTTTAAGTCACAAGTTCCCTCTAAATGGTTAGGTGACCTTTATTCCATTAAGAGTTTCCAAATGACTCAAGTGTTGTGCAAAAGGACGGTGTTAAACTTGTTTGTTAAGTATTTAAAGTTTTCATATTTCTAGTTTAGAAAACTCTATGTACTTGTATTTGCATGCTTTCAATTACAAGATACCCTATGGTTCTTTGATTAAAACTTATTTTAATCTTTAAAATCATTAAATCATTTTAATAACCTTTTATTAACTTTTAATGATTGAGAACCATCAATTTTTAGCTTGTTAAGTTTGTTAATGAGTTTTGTAATGTATGTCCAAATATCAACCAAACAATCAAACAACAAACATTCAACAAGCATAAAATGTATAAACATGAGTGCATAACCATAGCCACTAAGTTGACAACACTTGTTTGCCATCACAAGTGTTGTCATAAGGTCTTTTCCTAAAGGTTTGTAATGACACTCATATGTGTCCATGGACTCCCCTTGAATCCATATCCAAATACTTCAAGGTCTATGTTTTTGATGTCCATCTTTGGGTCTTCATCTTGTGCATCTTCCTTTTACAAAATTATATCCTAATACATTTTTCTCATAAAGAAATGCACTTAATCTATTTATTACATAATCAAATGAATAAATAATTATAACCCAAATAATAAACATAAACATTACAACCCAATTGAATGAATAAAACAACCATTCCAATCATCCAAATAACATAAGGCCAAAGGCTAGGTTATGCACACTAATAACCAATGATCATATCATCCAAACATAACTAAGAATCCCCATTAAACCCACGATTTTCAGCCAATAAACTGAAAATTCGGGTTTCAAACATTGTCCAAACAATATACATATCATCATACATATCTTTCAAGGTTTAATCATAAGCATGTGTGATATAACCTTGAAAGCTTGGGGATTCAACATGCAAGAATATTTCAGCCCTTAAAGGGGTTATAAAATCCCATAAAACAAATTTTTAAGGATACTACAAGCATGCTATCCACATAACCGGCTCTAGATGCCATTGAAGGGTTTGTTAGAACACAAAATGCAAGTTTAACCCATTAAACTTTCTGAAAACGCAGCGGAATAATTACTTTATAAACTTGATTATAAGCTAGAAAACATGTTCTTAAGTGACCATATTTATGTATGAAACAAACCCATATATCAAAGGATCATTTTTATATGAATAAGCATGCTATGTATGCATAAATCAACATCATATGATAGCCACAAAGGGCTGCCATAATCTACCTTACTGCAGCTCAAAAACCGTAGATGAAAAGGAATGAGATGAGATGATGATGATGTCGAATATGCAGCCAAGACTCCAAGAAGAGGAGCCCTCAAGCTTGTATACCCCAAGCCTCCTGCAAACACCTCTTGTTAGGGAGATTCAACACCAAAATACAACACAAAATTGCTCTCAAAACCCCTCTTGTTGCTCCCTTGGCCGTAGCCTTTTTAGAGAGAGAGAGAGATTATTTTTTTATGTGTTCTTGCATGTATTATTAAGAGGGTGAATGGGGATTACAAGACATGTTTTAGTGTGTGTGTTCCCCACTAATGAAAAAGCCAACCAAAATTAAGGGGGGTGGCCAAATGGGTTTTAAAAAAAATTTCCCTTCAACATTTTAACTAGTCTTTTTTTGGATATACAAGTAACCTTTTAATTGTATAATCCTTACACTCTTATTATTAACTTGTGATGTTATTTAACTCACTTAAATAATATTACAAATAATATCATTGAACAAAATGTATTGATAATTTGTTCCCTCTCATATGCAACTTATTTAAAAAACTCATTTTCTAAATTGGTGTAAATATTTAATTGCATGATCATATCATCAATTAAATATTAATTTGTGTTTGCTAAGCTTGTTATTGGGTATAACCCGACTTGGATCATAACGTACTAACCGCATCAATATTCTATGTGTCTTAGGCATAAAGAATCCGACACATATAACATTACCATAGCAAGATAGATATAATTATAATTCTAAGACATGATTGAGGCCAAATTTAACACTTTGTGAACATCAAGCAGAATAGTTTGTTAAAAATTTGAAATTAGTGATTGAATATGGCTTCAGAGTAATAGAAACCCCATCAACCTTTAACTTGGAAGATATGGTATTTGTTTTCGCAAGTAAAACTGCAATTTTTGACCAATCCAGTAATAACGTAAATGACTAAAAATAAATATCACTTTTGACTTCTGAGCTAAGGTATACATATCCTTACCAGTAAGGTATGCATATCCTTTAATAGTGACCCCAAATAAATTCCATAGAGTCTTTGCAATGATAAAACATAACAGATTTACCTGAGACGACATACAATACAAATTGTCTTAGTTACATAATATCTAGTATAAAGATCATAACACTATTGTTCATGGTTAGTTCTATGGAAAATTTTCGATGAAATAGGTTAGATTCACAAATATTTATGCAATAAAATGAAAAGGTAAAATGACATACTAAGATGAAACTAACATGTTATTATCATTATCAACATGACAGAATGCTTTGTATAGATATCCATCTCTTTCAAGTTAGTGCGTATGCATAGTAGTGGTTTTAAGTTTAATAGAGTTAATTGTTCCATTCTATCCACCTCTCTTGAAATGTAGAATAACTATAAATTATACTCAATTAAGGAAAATATAAATCATAAAGAACTTAAGTTACCTATACGAACACAAAAAAAAACCATGGCTTTCATAAGTTGCTTAACTTGAGTTGTATTTCAGTTTAGGTTTGAAGGCTCGAATACAATACGCACAGAAGTCAGTTTAAGCTTAAATGGTCGCAGCACGTCTTCAACCTTGTTGTGTATTCATCTTTATTCTCCTTCGGCATCATTATTATGTCACCTTTTAGTAAATAAACACATCAGTAAATTAATTCATTATCCGTTTTATTAATCCCAGGCAATAAAACGTCAATCAAATTAACTGCCTATTCATTGGTTTACACAAACTTTCTAGCTAGTGACTCATATATGGAAATGATAAGATCAATAAAACTGATAACGAACATCTACTCAGCATAAATATAGCATGCTTATAGAAACACAATCAACAGAATACTCTTATTTATAAGGCTTAGTAAATAAGTCGATAGACCATACAAATAAATGTAAATGTCGGTGTAGATTGATAAAATCCATACAAATCCATCATACATTCATAACTTCAGGTACATGTTAACAACATTTAAACTGATCGTATATTACTTACCAGAATACTCGTGAATCATGAGCTCAAAAGTCTTATTTTTATGCACAAATCCTTTCCGGTTGTAATTATGGCCTATAGTCAAGAAGAGTCTCCTAACACACACATTAGCAGTCACTTTCTTTGTTTCAAGTGCCATTCTAAGAGCGTTAACCTGCAACAAACAAAATAATATTATAAAATTTTCTGTTAAATAAACATCAATCACAAAGATTTTACATAAGTAATCAACTCTCTTTTAAACTTGTAATAAAGAAAACCACGTGTAGGAAGAATGAAAGGATGATGAAGCAACATACATTCAAGAGAAGTTAACCACCATTCTGCAACAACCAGTGTGGCACACTTATAAAAGCTATTCCAAAAAAATCATGATGATAAATTTAAATATCGGGAAACTTGCGACGGTTAATCTCCTTCCTTATGTAATGTCAATATTCACCCAACAAATTCATCAAATTTCCCTGTCTTTAATTCTTAATTATTACAAATGACATTAGAAAGTTAAATATTATGATTTGAAATACCACCCACTTATAGTTTTATAGATGGCTTTAATTCTTAATTTCTTATAGAAAGCTTTTGTTGAGATTTGCCGCATGAACCTTCATCACTTCCATCTTCCCCAAATGAGAATCCAAGATAAACCATGGAACACCATCATATGTAAGAAAACAAAAACATGACAAACCAAGTTACCCACATCTGAAATAAGGAAATTCATTCTATTTTTGGTGAATCAATGATGCATTACAGCCCTAATACCATGAAACCCGAACCAAATCACATAAACCAAACTGAAAAACCCTACCTAAAGGTTAGAACTTGCAATTATACTAAAACGTGAGATTTGTACCTTGTAGTGCTATGGTTTAGGGCACGTGGTGGTTGCGTTCGGTGAATCAGAGATTACGATCATCTTCATCTACATCCCTACCTGTAGATATATGTGTGGGAATTAGAAACAGCTAGTTATTGATATGATTGACGATTGATGATTGGATTGGAACTAAAACCGTCAAGGGATTTGAATGGGGCGGCGATTGAAGAGCTGATGAATGAAGATTGACGACTGATGATTGGATTGGATCTGAAACCGCCGAGTCATTTGAAGGGGCGGCGATTGAAGAGCCGATGAATGAAGAAGGGTTCGGTTATTGAAGAAGTCGGATGAATGTGGCAATCGAATGAGAGGATAGTTGAACGAGGGGTAAAGTTGGAATAAAATGTAGATGAGGAGGAGTTTATAGAGGAGGTTTTTCAGCTGGCGTCTTAAAATCATGAGGAATTTACTATTCTATCCCTTCTTCCTCATTATTATAGTAATATAGATATATATTTTTTTATAAATTTAATAATAAATCATTTATGTTTTTTCTACAGATTGTATAAAAATCTAGAAACTTACTAAAATCATTCAGTTTTAAATCACAAAAGTACCGGTTGCAACGATAAAATTATCATTATTTGTTTGACCTTATTGACCCAAGGCGAAAGTTTGAACGTGAGGTTAACTTAAGCACCAAAAAAACACCAATCCTATAAGAAAATTACACAAAATACAATCAAGATTTTACACCTAATTTGGTTAATACCATAAAAACCCACTCATTTCATTATCCATACATAGTCTTATAGCATCAAGATTTCAATCAAAAATACAAACTTTTTTAAATACTAAGTTTTTCGGTTCGCAAATAGCAATTTAGTTTCATGCTTTCATCAGTGATATCCTATAGGAGCTGGAGTATCTTTAAGTTCAAGTCCTTGATAATGTACATCCTGCAATATATTCACCCCCAAATGTCACAAACTTCATTAAACATAACAATAAATCAATCAAACAAACTAAAAATGTTATATTTACCGAAGCAAAGTGATTAACATCGCGATGATGCGCCTCATCAGCCCTAACAACCATCACAACATCGCGAAGCGTCGAGTCAACAGGAAGACGCCAATAGTCAATGGCAATGGCGGGCGCCTTGACGTTTTCAATGTTGCCATTATCAAGCTCCTTGAGGAACTCGGTGTACGAGTGGATTGCTTCTTCCTCAAGGTACCCAACGACACGATGGGCTAGTTTAGGGGATACAAGATATGCAACAAAGTACGCGTTGAAGAAAACACCTTGGACCGCAAAAACAAGGGCCCGTTCGTACCATTTGGGCTGGGAAACCTCCATGAAAGTCATGAGGTGCATCCTCTCGTTTTCGGCTTCTTCTAGTAGAGCCTTGATCCACCCGCCACTGTGCTCGAACCGCCTGAGGGATTTGGCGTGGAGGAGCATTCCGGCTACCATTCCAGGGACCGCAGCCACGGTTTCAAGCATCATGGCTCGACACCCGTATCTCCTCTGTACTTATATGGTTAATCAAATGTTGTTTATTTACAATGTCACTTAAATAGAAGTAAAGGTAGAAGGAAACTTGGTTGATAGTATATGATGCAGTGATGCGTAAATTGATGTTTCTACTCTTGAGGTTAAAGTTTAAGTCTTGTAACGGATAGTAATATAATATTAAAAAGAAATTAGATTGTTGTGCAGAAGAGAAAATCGATTGAATTTTATCAAAAATATATTATATGCATCAAGATATGTTATAAAACAGTTTAGTAATTTGTCAAAACTGAAGTGCAATTTAATTGGGGATATCCGTGTTAACTTCCATTCACTTTTAAGTAGTTATTGAAATCTTTTTAATCTATTAATTTAACTTGTTAGAAATGACTGAAATTAATTAGTAATAAGTATTTTTGACATGTATTTGTCAACATGATACTGGGTTAAACAAGTTTGGGTTTGAGCTTAACAACTTTTGTGTCTTAAACAGGTAGATTCGTTTAGGTACGATTAAATTCGTGTGTAAATGGTCTATTGCTTAACCTGTTTATAACACGTTTAAACCTATTTGTAATTTTTCATTCTTTTGAATAATAAAATATGTTCTCTTCAGATTTTCTTAACCCTAGCGCTAGCCCCGACTACACAACTTCATTTTCATCTTCAAAATCATAATTTCAAGTGATATTGTTAACCGCGTTAAATGTGTGGCGTCACTAAACATGTGATACTAATCGTATAATAACATGTTGTGTGTAACACATCTATTAACATGTTCGTGGTCGTTTTTAAAGAAAATGACACGATTATCTTATCGTGTCGTTTGTGTTTTGCATTGTCAAAAATCGTGCTGTGATGTGTTTTGTTTAACCTACTTTGCCAGCCCCACATTCTTTAAAGAGCGTTTCATTTCACGATATCTTGATATGTAAAATGATTTCCATCCACTTGAAGTCAATGTCTCGTAATGAACAGTGTGATATATTACTAGAAATAGACTGGATCGATATTTACATATATCCTCATTATGCTTTATGGTCATTATACTTTATGTATTATACATTAAAAACTTGTGTTTTTAAAAAAATATGTATTTTTTATATATTACAATGAGATATATGTAATTCCTCCATTATGATTTGTCTAAATATGTTATTGGTTATCAGTATAATTAGAGTAAATTTAGTAGAAGACTGTGTTAATATATCAATACAAAATTAATTTTATCCACGTACAAGCAGTTTTTTAACTAAAACATACTCTAACTCTAATATATGTGATTATATGCATTTTAGTAATCATATATAATAATACTAGATTTAGTAAACTCGTGTATTACATTGGTTGAATAAATAAAATATTACATATAATAGAAATTTATTAATTATAAATTCATAGTTTAAGATATGATATGATTGAAATTATGAACGAATACAGACTATAGTAATTAAAAAAATGATATCAGCTTTTTAAACTTTTATTTTTTTCATAAAACAAATTAAATATATTATTTAAAAAAACATTTTAAAACAATGTAATTTCTATAAATTTTCTTATTATAACTCACAATTTTAATTATATTTTATTTATAAAAATTTTACTTTATTAAAAAATAATTTTAAATATTTCATATTTTTATAAAAGATTGATGTTTTGGAAAAATTTCTTATTTTATAACAATTTATTTCTTTATAAATAACATTAATAAAAAGATCTCTTTTTTAATTTATTAAAGACTTAATTACACGGTTGGTCCCTGTGGTTAAGCTCGATTTCACTTTTGGTCCCTAACTCTCTTAAATTACAAGGTTGGTCTAAAACATTGCATAAACGTAACAACGATAGTCCCTGCAACAAATGTCCGTTAAGTTTTTCAGTTAATATTTTAAAAATGATTAAAATACCATTGTATCATTGTCTTCTCCAATTGATTCCAGCAACCCTCCAACTCCAGCGGCCTACCGCTGTAACAAAACCCACCATCTCTAGAGATGGAGACGTTTATGGCGATGGTGCTGATGGTGATGGTGGCAACAGAAGTTGACCAGATCTGAATCGCGTTAACAACTATTAGATCTGATGCAGATGACGAAGGTGGAGTGTCGCCGAAGGTGGAGTGTCGCCGAAGGTGGAGGGTCGATGGTGGATGTGGAGGTCGTTGGAGGTGGTTGAAGGTGGTGATGGTTAAAGGTTGAAGGTGGTGGTGGTTGAAGGTTGAAGATGGTTGTGATTGAAGGTTGAGGAAGGTGATGGTGGTGGTGGTGGTGGGGGATCAAAGGGTGAAGGTGGTAATGGTGGTGGTGATTGAAGGTTGAAGATGGTGGTGGTGATTGAAGGTTGAAGATGGTGGTGGTTGAAGGTTGAGGCAAGTGGTGGTGGATAAAGATGGTACTGGTGGTGACAGTGGTTAAAGGTGGTGGGGGTGGGGGTTGATGGAGAAGAAGAAAGGTGAAAGAGGGTATTTTTCTCATTTCACGCGCGCTTAACAGTAATAATTAACGTCCATCCGTTTCTGGGACCATCGTTGTTACGTTTGTGCAAAGTTTTGGACCAACCTTATAATTTCAGAGAGTTAGGGACCAAAAGTGAAATCGGGCCTAACCACTGGAACTACCCGTCTAATTAAGTCTTTATTAAACTCTTTTTAATCTAAAAAATAAATAACATTATTAGTAATTAATTTAATAATTAATAAGAGAGATGAGCGAAAAAAAATTATTAAAAGAAATGTGGTTCTGACACGTGTCTCTTTTAGTTGCTCTTTTATTAGACTATATGTAATGATTTATTTAGTTAAAATATCACATTGACAAATATGAATTTATTAAAATCATTTTAAATTAAGTGTAGTGGATTTAAAGCTCTTTTTAGTTAAAAGTAAGAAAAAGAATCATTCATCTCTTTTAACGCATGTTAAAGGTTGGTTAAAAAAGGTTGGTTAAAAATGAGTATGATTCTAACCAACTTTGGTGGTTTTAACGCCCCAATTGTATCCACATTAACAACTTTGGAGCCCCCTAAAGGCACCATTACGTCTATTCCAGAGTAGAAAGATTCATATTATATTCATTCTAAGCCAAATTATATATTTCTTTCATGGAAAAGTTCTATAAAATGTTCACCTGAAAGAAAATATCAGTGGGTATACGAAGAGATTTGACGGTCCAGTATGCAAATTTGTCCAAGAACGTCGTAGGAGCATGGTGTTTCTTCAGATCAATCGATAGATCTGCTTGATACGTCTCCCATGGCTGCCATTAAAATTCAAATCTCAAAAGATATTAAGAATTCTAAAGAATACTATGAATTTGAAGCATACCCTGAAACTATTCCACTTCCACTCCGAACCATCCTCCTTCATTAATTTACGCGGTTGTATGCCCCAGTAACTCACCACCTCCTTCTCTTTCCAACTACTTGCGACCGCTTCCTTCTGGCTTTGATTCTCGTTAGAAGCCATAGTGCTCGCATTGCGAGCACCAACCACATGTGGTGACCTAATCCATCTTGTCACGACTGTTGTTTCAAAGTTAGTTCTGACAGCAGCCAGGACTAAACGTTGACCTATCATTAATCGGGCCAACATGTTACTACGAATCATCGTTTATATAAGTTTGAAATATGCTATAGAACTTAAGATTAAGTTGGTAGAAGATGTATATATTTTCATGCAAATTAATTGGGGCTTTTATACGTGTGGTGTAATGACCAAATACGATGTCGGATCGTAAATCCTTAAGCCACGTAAGCACTTACGTATTTTCCTATCATGGCCAAATTGCCTAACATGGTAACAATATTCTTATGCAACATGAGAATAAAAAATTAAATTTCTCAAAATAAACACAATTTGAGATTAAAAAAAATTGTTTAGTTCAAAGAAGAAGAAAACAACGATAATATTCCATTTTACTATATATATATTTTATGAACATTGTTTTCAAGTATTTTATGTAATTTAGGGATAAGTTCAAAAAAAGTAAGCTTGTAAGCGTTGGACATTCGGGCTAGCCATAACTTTATATTAGATACTAACTACATTATATACATGCTAACTAAATTAAATACTCATATGTTAGACGAGTTATAATAACAATATTTATATAATAGCTTATGTATATGTATAATTTAATATATGTTATAGATAATAAATTAATAAAATTATTATATAAAATAGACATATTTAAAATACAAACAATAATATAAAATAAGAAAGATATTATTATTCAAAAATATCATAAACTTCTTTATATAACTTCTTAAAGTATATTAGTTTTAATAACTGCATTTTAACAAAATTAAGTCTCATTAGTTTTTTAATCAAACGTTTATTTATTTCTAGAAACAAATTAATTTGATTAATATAGTATTAAACAAACATCTATTAGGGAAACTATTTTAAAATAAAAAATTTTGACCAAAATTTATAATTTTCTTATGGGGAGTTCATGTAGACATTCTTAAGATACGTGGATGTGCTAAAAATGATCATGTGACATGTATACATATTGTTTTATTAGGATACTAAGTTAATTAGAAACCCATGTATCATATTTGTGGAATAAATTCAATATGTTAAAATCATTATTTTATATATGTTATTTATGTTACATGTTATTAGTCATTTGTGAAAAAAATAATGAATATTTAATAATTTATATATAAAAATAATAAAATTTAAAAATATAAAATTATAAATTATAATTTAAGGTAAGATATAATAAATCATATAGTTTAGAATGTTTTAATAAATTAGAAGAATAAGAAGATTTATAATTTAAATATTAGATTGTTTAGTTTACATATTTAAAACTGACTATCATAAATTAGAGTTTACTAGAAGTCGTCACGTGTCCCCTTTAAACCTTCTTGTATTATAACAGATAGATAGATACGTAAAAGAGTCGACGGAGATAAATAGTGTGGTAGCTAGTATCACCGACTCATGATTTGGTGGTCTTGTGATAAGGTTGTTATCTCTTGATGTGAATTTAAATCCTAGTAACTGGAATTAAGTATAGAAAACTTTTTAATTTAAAAAAGAGTAAATTACCATTTGCATCCTTGTGGTTTGGTGATTTTGACCATTTGCATCCCTACAGTTTAAAAATCCTCATATACACCCTAACGTTTCATTTTTGTTCCCATTTGCATCCAAATTACTAACGACGTTAAATAATTCAGTTAAGTTTTTATAAAATGACAAAATTACCATTTCTCTCTTTCTCTCTTTCTCCCTCTATCTCTTAACCCTTGACCCACAACCCCCACCCCCACCCACTCCCACTCTTTCTTTCTCTGTCTCTTAACCCATATACAAGAAAGAAGAAGCCACCACCATATACAAGAAACAAGAAAGAAGCCACCACCACCATTTTTGTTCTCTGTCTCTTAACCCGATTTGCGATGTGGGTTATGATGGGGCAGGGGTGGAGGTGTTGTGGGTTGTGGTGGGGGCGGCGATGGAGGCGGTGTGGGTTGTGGCTTCGTCGGAGTCAGCCCACCCACCGTTTTTCAAAACCGACCCGATTTGCTGCACATACGAATCGACCCATTTCGGGACTCCGGATCTTGGGATCTCAAAGTATCGATCGGGGGAAGACGACGACGAAGAAGATGAGTTTGAGTTCCTCTTCCGGCGGTCCACGGCGGCGTCGCTCCAAAGATGAGTTTGAGTTCCTCCACCCATCTCGGCGTTCTTCCGCCGGCCACCGCGTCAAGGCTCCGGCGAGAGATCCCCGACGACATTACGCTGGATTTTTGACTAATTGAACGATGTTTCATTACGTTTTGGGGATCGGACTTTGCGAACAACGTTGATTTCTCTCTGTCGAAGAAATCCGATAGATCAAACCCACAGCAAAAGATCTGATTCTCGTCGACGTAGAATATTGGGTTTCCGGATAGAATGGCTTTGAGGTCCGGTGGGAATGCGAAGCCGAATTCAGCTTCGACTCGGGCGAATTCTTTTTCCGATAGCCCCTGTTGTACCCGTACGCCGGAGGTTTTGAGGTGGGTCGAGACTTTATCGGCGAGGGTGGTGAAGGAGATGAGGCTGTTGCGAGCTGGAAGTGGGGTCGACGGTGATGAGGCGGTGACTGAGAAATTGGGTGTTCTTTTGTTGGGGTTGCATGATCAAATTAGGGCTTGAAATGTGTGTGGGTGGGTCGGTGATCTTTTAGGGGTTTTAATCTACGGTGGTGGTGAGGGGAGGTTGTGATGGTGATGCGTGGTGGTGTTGATGGTGGTGGTGATGGAGGTGATGAGAGATAGAGAAAGAAAGAGAGAGAGAAAGAGAGTTTGTGGTGGTCAAAGGAGAAGAAAGAGAGCAAGGGTAATTTCGTCATTTTATAAAAACTTAACTGAATTATTTAACGTCGTTAGTAATTTGGATGCAAATGGGAACAAAAATGAAACGTTAGGGTGTATATGAGGATTTTTAAACTGTAGAAATGCAAATGGTCAAAATCATCAAACCAAAAGGATGCAAATGGTAATTTACTCTTTAAAAAATTAAATAGTATAACCGGCTAAGGAAAAGAAAAGGCGTATTAGAGAGGAAAACTCTTATTGGACTTTTGTGACTATTAATTCCATGTATGATTTTATATTACTATAGTACTATGTTTCTCAATCAATCCATAAATCACTACATATTGCATCTATAGTAATAAATTCATACAAATAGTCCTAATCAGCATGCCACATCAACTTTTCACTTAAATCCATTCATTCTTCCCACAAACATTTTTTCCCTCAACATCATCCTTTCTACAAACATCTTTATTTTTTCACATCACATTTTCATTTTTAAATTACTTTAAATAAATATATTTAAATTATTGTAAAATATATTTAATTAAAATTAATAATGAAATTAAAGAATACTTAAATAATTGTGATTTAAAATATTAGATTTTTTTATTTGATTAAATAAAATACTATACTTAAATTATTATTTTAATTAAAAGATTTTATAATTTGTTAATTAAAAATATTTTAATTTAAATCAATTAAAATCATTTTATAAAGTGGGGCCCACCACTTTATTTATGTTTTAAATTAATTTTAAAGAGGTGGGGCCTATCACCACCATTTTTTAGCAGCCCTTAGGGAAGGGCGGATACCCTGCCGGACGTCTCCTCCATCGCCGTCCTTCTGGCGGGCCCGGTTCACGTCGGCGACGGGCCGGCCAAGGGCGCCGCGATAGGCACAGTCTAAAGATGCATGAATGGGTCACATCTTGGGTCTTGTGTATCCTTTTTTCATAGTTTCAGTAAGATGTTTTTATTTTGTTAGTTGTATAACTTAAACAAATATATAGCTAAGGTAACTAGGAGGTAGAGTAGTTGCATTTTAAGTCACTCATTTGGGTACATTCTTGTGGGTGGTGTTTTCGCTATAATCTATATTTATTATAATATATAAATTGTTTGAGATTGTTATATTTGTAATTTTTCTTAGAGTTTAAAACATCTAAAACAACTTTTTAAGCATAGATTACTAGAATTTAATGCAATAATTCCTAATTGTCACCATTTAATAAAATTTTTATAATTAATATATTATTTAATACATATTAGATTATATAATTCAATTCATTAAGTACCATCTTATTTATAATATTATAAATAAATATGTAAATTTACAAATTTACATATACTTTATATATATTTTATAACTAAATAATTGATTTATTATTTAATACACATTAGATTATTTAATTCAATTCATTAAGTACCATCTTATTTATAATATTATTAATAGTAAATGTAAATTTACACATTTGCATTTACTTTTTATATATCTTATAACTAAATACTATCAAAATTAAGTATTATCTTATTTCAATATTTAGATATATAGTTACTAAATATTTAAATAACAATAATAATAATGACAAAAATAATCAATGTTTAAAGTATGTAAAAAAACCTCAGTGGCACCCATAACATCATGCAGGTAAACCTACTATATAATAAGTAAAACTAATTATGAATATTGAAGTTGTAGGTTTTATCAACATTACTACATAGAAATCGTTTGAAAGAAACCACAATATATTTTTTCTTTCAAATTGATTACATGCTCATTTGCTCATTTTGTGATTTATTTAAAGTTTACATTTATACCCACATGTTGTGTTAAATTTACACTTAAACTCTTAAACTTTAATAAACTTTTGTTTTACTTTTTTTAAACCAATTTACTATATTGTCCATTAGTTTTAACAAAATTACTTTTTACACATGTGATCTTCTTTTCCTTTGCTTCAAGGATTACTTTTTAACAATATTTCTTCTTGTTATACTTATTTTTTGGCATTTCACATTTGAATTATTTATAGTTAGTCAATACTAACATATACATTGTCAGAATTAATACATCAAACCCATGTATAGCACATGTGACAAGCACTAGTATAAGCAAATGCACATTGCTTCCTCCTTAATTATCTTTAATAAACTAATAATATAGCCTCTAAATTTTAGTGAAGTCACTTTTTTATTTTTCTTTAACAAATTGAAACCATAGACCTTAACAGCTAAGATAGTGTTACCTATTTGTTTTTACTATTTAACTTAGTTCTTTTTATTTTCGTTTTTTGCTTTGTTTTTTTTTACTTATATATGATCTTTTTCTTACTTTTTTCTATGTTTTTAACATTTGATGTGTACTTTTTCGCTATGTGAGTATTAATGTACAAGTGGTTGATATTATTCTAGGATTAAATTTAAGATTTTAATTTTGAGTGTATATTAACCTGGTCACATATGATATGTTTTTACGTCTTTTGTTTTCACACTAAAAAATGACTAGTCATGTAGCGTAACATATGGTACTCGTTAAAATACAAAGATCAAACTAAGGGATTATTTGATAATTTTATGCTGAGTCCTTAAAAGTTTTGACTATATAAAATATAGTCACTTAATAGCTCGGCATGTTTTCAAACTTACACATTAAAGTTTTATGAACCTAATTGACTACCTGACTTTAGAGCTGTAAACGAGTCGAGCAGAGCCAGGATGGGTTCGAGCTGGCTCGGCTCGGGCTTGAGAAATTTAACGAGCTGAAAACACCGGCTCGAGTTCGACTCGGGAAAAGCTCGAACCAGCTCGTGGCTCGTTCGAGCCAGCTCGATTTAAAAAAAACTTTATTTTTTCACATTTTAACATATATGAAAACACAAAAAAAAAATATTAGGGCCTTTTAGGTACTCCGTACTTGAGGGAACAAAGATTATTATTTTAAATATAAATAATTTACTATCAAGTTATATGTTTTTTAAATAAAATACTCATTGTTTTTAAAAAAATCAATTTTTATTTTAAATGAACCTTTTTAAAATCCTAATATAATAATTATTATTATAATAATTGTATTATCATAATAATAATAATAATAATATTATTATTATTATTATTATTTATTATTATTATTATTATTATTTATTATTATTATTATTATTACTATTATTATTATTATTACTACTATTATTATTATACTATATATATGCACTGAGTCATAAGCCGAGCCAACGAGCCGAGCTTGAACCGAGCTAACCCTGGCTCGGCTTCGGCTCGTTTAGAATTCGAGTCAAGCCGAGCGGGCTCGCTTAGATACGAGCTTTCCTCAAGCCGAGCTTTTTTCGAATTTTTCTCGATCGAACTTCGAGCCGCAAACTTTTTGTACAATCCTACCTGACTTACCTCTAATTGGCTTAACCATTATTTACACACAATACTTTCTATAGTTAGGAAACTTTAATTTAGATCAATAAAATAAAAGCAAATGGGCTAGGTTAAAATAAAAACCAACAAACTTAAAATGAATATAACTTTCGCTTAGGTTGGAATTACGCGTCACAATATATAAACGAAAACGTCTGAATTTAATGCTTGAACAATTTATCTATGGGTGGTTTGGCTTATGCTCGGATCTAAATTTTTGTTTTTGAGGATTTGATTTTCAATTTATATATTCTTTTTGTTATTTCATTTATTTATTATTTGGTTGTAAAAACGTGTAACTCATGTGTGCATGTTAAAATTTTGTGTTTATTTAGTTACTAACTTTAATAACTTATGTATTACACGTGTTGAATAAATAAAATATAAAATAAATAAAAATATTTTAATTATAAATCATATTCTAATATAAGATATGATTGCCATTATGTGTGATTAATTAAATTAGTAGTGAAACATGATATCAATTTTTTAAACTTTTATTTTTGAACTTCTTTTGTTTTTTTTTAAAAAAACATTTTGTTTCAAGACAAGCCATTTTTAAAAAAGTTTTGTTTTAAAACAAATCATTTTGTTTAAAATTTCTCTATCATAACTTCCAATTTTAATTATTTTTAGTTTATTATAAAATTACTTTTAAAAACATCATGATTAAATATTTTGTACTTTTAAAAAAGTTTGATGTTTTAGAAAAAAAAATTTATAAGAAATTATTTCTTTACAAATAACATTCATAAATAGATCTCTTTTTTAATGTATTAAAAAACTATTTGTAAACTAAATAATAATTAAATAATATTATTAGTAATTAATATAATTCTTTAATATGAGAAAAAGTAGAAAAATTCGGATAAGGATAAATATGATGCTCATACAGTATCCCCATTAATTACTTTTTTATTAGAATAAAAATATTTAATTTTATCTTTTTTGTACATGATGGATTGGTTTAACAGTTTAAGGACATTCACAGTGGATTACTTATCCGGCTATCCTCATCCATTAATTACACTAAAAATTATTATTTTTTCCCTTTACTTTTTAATTAAATAAAATTTTTATATACATTTATCATTACTTTTTCTCTTTATTTTTAATTAAATAAACATTTTATATACATTTATCATTACATTTTCACTCTACTCCACTAAAAACCACTTTTAAAATATTTAAAAATTTATAGGGACTCAATAATTGTTCCCAAAATATACAGATAAATAGTAAATTTTCTCTTTTTTATCCACTTATAAACATTTATAATTATTTTTTATAATATAGAAAACATACTCACATATTTATAAATCCGGATAACCCTATAGGTAGTTCTTCTTTCCTGTCTGCAAATTGCGTTTACTTAATAAGATTTTGAGCATAAAATCGTGTAGTACAAGAATATGTCAAAATAAAACACCTTAGTCTCAAAACTTTGTACGAGTGTACGACCATTCTTCACCGGGAGAACTTAAACATATATATTTTAAATCTTTGGTTCACCTTTTTTCACTAATACCTCACAAATTCAAATTAATTAGAAAAATATTATTATATGTTTCATTTACCTAGCTTAATTTAAAAAAAAGTTAAATATTTATAGAAATATTGCATAGAGTTGAAACATAGTAGAAGTCGAGTAACTTTCTAATTTTAAGAAAAAATTAAATACGTTTAATGAAACATTTAAGAAACTTGATCGCTATCCTGTGATGTTTCTTTTATGTATTTATGGCTTTTGATAATAAAATGTAGGGTGAATTGTTGTTTTGATCCCGTCATGTTTTTCATTTCATTCAAATATTCTTTTGTATACGACTCCTTAAGGTTTTAAAAGTTAACATTTTTTATTCAAAAATGTTAACTCGTTAGTTGACTAAATTACTCTTTAAAATGCAAAACAAAATCTCTCAATTAATAGAGTGGAATTGTAAAGTACTCATCACGATCGATTTCACATATTATTTCACTTAATAATCAAATTAAGACGGATGTGTGCGTGTGTAATATCAATGAACGTCAAACAAACTCAATCGAATATTATTAATCAAACGATTACAATACCAAAGGAGTTTAAATCATTGGAGCTTGATCCATCCCAGGTACTCCTCACTTTCAGAGCACTTTTCTCAAATGAAACACACACATAATTAAATACAAATGAAAAACATCTATTTATACTAATAAATATACTTGCGCGACAACATTAGGTTGTCGCGCGATAGGATTTGTATCCATTATCTTGAAGTTCTCACATCCTTATATTTCTCGTATAATTCGAGTTTTTGCTTTTCACTTGATATTATAATCTATAAAGGCTAGGTACTTACGAAAATTGAATCACGATATAACTATTGGCGGACCTAGAATTTTTTTTCATGGGGGCGGAAATTTTTAATAGTCCTTAGCTATTGCAATATAATATATTTTGCAGTCCAGTTGGGGTCGGATCCCATTCATTTTCGAAAAACATCATTAAAGCGGTCCCCAAACTCCTATATTTGCATATGTACCCACCGTATTCAAAAAATTATACTCCTAAAATGGTTATATGTGATTTTTAAAGCAATTATACTCAATAAAGTGATGATATATAATATGTTTCAATCGATTATATTAATTGTTAATACAGTTCTATAATTTTTTTTCTTACTAATTAGATTATGTTAAGGTGAAAGTATTAAAAATGTACTCGGTTACAAACCCCAATTAGTGAGAATATGGTTTGCTAGATTGTGATCTCTTCTAGTTCCACATCTGACAATGTGTTTGCAACAATCTTGTTCTTTTTTTAGTTTCAAAAGTTTGAGGGTGGCTATTGTAAAATTTTATGTGGGGGAGGAGGGTGGGCGGTTGAGATTTTTACATATATATAACACTAGAAAAAAAAATTTTCCAGGGTGGGCGACTGCCCCCTTACCTCATAAGGTAGGTACACCCTTGGATATAAGGAAGATGGCAGCTAGAGGCTATGGTCTGTATTATACAACCCTTCACATCGGGTTATCGACCTCTATCCTCCACCGTACCAATGAAACTAACAATCTCGTGATTCAATCATGATGAAAGGTTCGAAGATTAAAATATGAAAGTTCGATGTAGGTTTCGTGAATGAAACAATAACACGTGAATGGAATTTTAGTAACAATATGTTAACATAAATTAGGATTTTATATTTATATGCAAAATTACACAAATATTCATTTTAATGATAGATGGTTTAACATTTTAAATCACATATTGAGCCTTTTGTATTGATCTTGTTTCATAACATCAATGAGTAAATCATAAAGTCAAGGTAAGTTATGTAAGGTTACATTAGTTTTATAACCAACTTATAAAAGGTCCGCTAATAAGCAAAAAATTCTATGGGCCAAGACAAGTGCGAAGGTTAATAGGGCCGAGACAAGGGCGAAGGTTCATAGGGCCGAGACAAGGGCGAAGGTTCATAGGGCCGAGACAAGGGCGAAGGTTCATAGGGCCGAGAGCACTGCCACCCGTTTTTTATCATCAGTAGCGGTATGGCCTGGTGTTTTAAGATTTTTTTTATATACATTGAGTTCTCCACCCCCCCCCCACACACACACACACAAAAAAAAATAACTTTCACCCCAAGCCTCCTTTGTAAAAATGTTCAAACTCTATCAGTGGACTGAGATACGTGTAAGTTGCAACATCGATAGGGGACAGCAAAGATTAGATACAATAAGTTTTATTTGGAGTGGATGGAGAAAACTAAAAAAGAATGACTTAAAAGACATGAACCCGTGACCCTTGTCATATAGGAGAATGAATTTACCAAAGTATGATAATCACTTAGAGTTGATTATTTTGTACCTAGTACTTAGTTTTTAGAGTCGAATCTTTTGGATCAAATTTAAAAGCCGAATAATGTAATAACTAACTTAGTAATGAATTCTATAGGAAATTTATAATATAGGTGTTATATATCAACATCTCCTAACATGAGCAACCAGACCACCAGCATTTATGGTGTTGAGATTCGAGACTCCGTTAACAGATAAGATTTACCACAACAAAAATAGTTTAGATCACGAAACCATCTCTGATCAAAACATAAATGCTCTTAACAAGATCCAAATGTGAGTACTCATGAAAACCCAAAAAGAAGATAATGAAGATACAATAAATTAACCTTTGAAACGATCGGTTCACGGTGGTTGGAGGCAAATTATGAGTGTTGATGAGGATCTCATAAAGGAAGACGTTTATCTGGGAAGACTTATTAAAGGTAAGGTGGGGATCGGAGACAAAGTTATGTTTTGGCTTGACTTTTGGTGGGGTGACATGTGTTTCAAGGATAAGTTCCCTCTCTTGTTCAACATTGAAAAGGAAAAATCGTGTCTGGTGGGTGATCGGGTGGCTAATAGCTCGTTTAGGATTAGGTGGAATTGGAAGGGGGGAAGGTTAATCATTCATATTCGGAAAATCTGGAGCTTTCTCAGCTCACTCAATCACTGCAAAGTTTCAATGTTCGTAACAGTGGGGATAGTTGGGAGTGGTTGGGAGAGGATTCGGGGGAATTCTCTTCGAAGTCGTTGAGATCCATGCTTGAAGCAAATCATGCGGTGCTGGATTTATCCCCTATTCCTTGGATTTCTTGGGTCCCTCTGAAAGTCAATGGGTTCGCGTGGAAGGTGAAACAAGGAAGGATTCAGACGAGAGTGGCGTTGGCCGAGCGGGGTGTCATTCAGCCTTTTTGCGAATGTAATTTCTGTTTTGGAGTCCCTGAAACGGCAAATCATGTCTTGGTGACCTGCCCGTTTGCGAAAGCGGTTTGGGCGGCTATTCATGGTTGGTGCAAGCTCCCGTCTGGAGGTCCGGACGCGGTGGGCCAGTGCGAGGACTTAATTCTTGGGTCGGATTTAAGAACTACGATTGGGAAGATCAATCATTGTATTGCCTTGGGTGTTTTGTGGTTTATTTGGAGGGTAAGGAATGAAGCCATTTTCAATGGGGAGTACATTGGAGTAAATAAGGTGGTGGATAACATTAAAATTAATGTGTTCAGGTGGTTAAAATTTAAGGCCTCTAGGTTGAATATCGCGTGGCATAATTGGTGTAATTTCTCTTTTTAATGTTGTTTGGTTGTGTTCCTAGCTTCTTTGCTGGGTTTTTAATGGAATTTCTGCTGTTAAAAAAAACAATAAATTAAAAACCTACCTTGATTTTCAGGTAATTAATGATTGTCTCTATATTTTAGATATTCACACGAGTTCAATAATGTTGGTGTTAGCCAGAAGAAAAAAAAAAGCACCAGGTGCATTGTTCTGGTTCTGTTCAAGTCGCACACCAGGAGGTGGGGGTAGGGTGGGGTGGTGATTTCTAGGTGGTGGTGGCTAGTTTTCTTCCAACTTGTGATATTATTTATAGATTAAAGTCATGATAATAATCTCTTGTTCTAACGATTAAAGGTCTAGCGATTAAACGTCTAGCGATTAAAGGTCTAGCGATTAAAGGTCTAGCGATTAAAGGGGATAAAAGAGGTTTTGTTTTTATTGTAGGTTCAAGGTACAAATTTTAATATTGATAAATATTATTAACTTGATGATACTAATAACTAACCACGAATCACTAATTAACCGTTCAAAAAAAAAAATTAAAGTCATATTTATGGGTTTTTCAATCTAAACCTAATAAATTAAATGATCTTTTATCTAATTAACATACTTAAACCATTAAATAATTTTTTTAACAGCAGACATTAAGAATATGATTAACACACTAATACAATAGTTTAATTAGCCCATAAGTTAATTTTTTAGGTTAACAAGTCCAAACTAATTATTTATCTTTAACCTATAAAATTAAGTTAGAGAATATTAAGTCTAATTAAGTAATAATAAACTATATTATTTTGGAGAATTAATTATCTATATATTAAATAAAGTCACCATTATTTTCATGTCTATGTATCTAATCTCAATCTGACGTCTTTTTCGTTGTTTGTCGCGTGACTTTTTATGATTATGCAAAAATAATCAAACAAACATACCTAGCATATCACACGTAGATGTTAAATAAAGTCACACTTATTTTCACGTCTATGTATCTAATATCTCTCAAACACACTAACTTTATTCTGTTGTTTTCCATGTATTTTTTTATGATCATACATCGATTGAACTATATATTGATGTTTATGCACATAGATCCAACATACGGCTCCCAGTCCGACCGACCGATTCTGATCCGGTCCCACTATTATGGATAACCCTAATATTTCAAGATGAAGCATCTAAACGACTAGATGTACAGATTCATCTCAAAGGAGTTTTGGGTTAAAATTTAGGGTAACTTTGTAATAGAGTAATCAAGTTTTAAATTTGTTCTAATTAGCTCACTTGTAAAATTGTTTTGTCTCAAACACGTCACTCATATATTTTTTTCTATCACAATCAGGTCAGTAAAGTTTTAAGATTTTTTAATTAGGTAATTCATAAATTTAAAAAAAAATTAAAAAAATTAAACAATATTTATAAAAAACAAATTGTTTTAAAATATGTACGCATTATTAAAATATTTTGGAAGTTTTCCCTCAAAATTTTGTTACTTTTGGATAAAAGACCATTCATAGCAGGCTTCAAACTTGGATTTGGGCTTTCACTTTAGGGGCTACTAGTTTTTGTGGCAATTTCATTTATTTCTCATTTGGGTTGTATGTTTATTTTGAATTTGTTTCAACCTAAATGTTTTTTAACGGTTAATGAATAATTTTTAAGCTCGGTCATTCGGAAAAATCCATTGGTAAAAGGTCATCCACACCTGCAAGCACAGATAGAGTTGGTGATCCGACCCACCGACCATTCCACAGGAAAGTTATCACCCAAAGGCTCACCATGGTGAAACCCCTCACCCACTTACACCAAATAAACTTTTACTCTGAAAAATCATATAAGGTGTCTTCTTCTAAATCAATTGATATAAGAGCTCAATGACTCAAGCTAAATGTCTATATCGACATGTAGTATGAATATTATAGTACAATTAGATGAAGTTAATTGCATATTGAGTGAGTTAGGTGGGTTAATTATTGTGGTTAACTGCTATAAATTAATGATGAGTTGTATTAAATCATTAAGAGAATAAATTTTCATTTTCACATCTCAAATTCTCTTCGCTTTAGTTTTCTTTAAAAAGATTATTTGCGTAAATCCTTATCGTTTTCATAAGATGATTCTCATTTTCTGAATTCAGTCAGTAGATGGTTCATTCTACATACACAACAAGTTGTAGACTTATAGTATTAGTTTTCACTTTTCAATGATCACAAGAAAAGTGTGTTATTTCATACCTTTTCTCTCCTAGTCACATCAGACTCAGCCGTCACCCCTCTTTCACGTCGACTACAACCGCACTCCAAAAGCGCTACGCTACTTATGGTTTGTGATAACAATGATCCCTATGCAAGACATTGGTAACCAAATGATGTACACTATATTATAGCTAGGGAACTCCTTTGTAAACTTTGAGATTTGATTACTTGCAATGGTTAAGATTTTAATGAGAAACTGATCATTTCACAAGTATTTACTTCTGTAAATGTGACATGTCATCCTTTTCGAGATATTGTATTCTTTTAAGATTGACAAACCTCTTAAAGCATCCTTCAAACACCCCCCCCCCCCCCCCGGAGCAGTGCATGACCACTACGTTAGAAACCTCACCCCTTTTCTTCGTCCTCACGCGTGAACCTCTCTTTTTTCACTCCTCCCGTCACAAAAATGTCATTAATCCTCCACGGTTAGTTCGTCCACACGAATAGGAGGCTTCTCGCTATGCAAACCGATCAAAACACCATAAAAATACATATATAATTTCATATTTAGTTTTACTATATACTAGGTAATCATAGAACAGTCACTTCTATATCACTAAACCAGATAAAATATTCAAATTCAACAAGTAGACGCCGCGATCTTCTTCAGTGATATCCGATCGGAGCTGGTGAATCTTTAAGCTCAAGTCCTTGATAATGGATGTCCTGCGATACATTCAATCCCAAATGTTACTAACTTCCATTCAACAACACAATAAGGGCGGAACCAGATGAGGGTCAAGAGGGTCTAATTGACCCGTGATCACTAGATTTGTTGGTATTTTATAAATAAAAGCTGAGATTTTGAAAACAAATGGCTTTGATCCCTTAGCTTTTAATGAATATATAAATATATATATATTATAATGACCCTCGACTAAAAAGCTCTGGCTCCATCATATTATGCACCATCAAGAAAACACAATAAGCTGAATAACACGTAAAACTTACCGAAGCAAAGTGGTTAACATCGCGATGATGCGCCTCATCAGCTCTCACAACCATCACCACATCGCGAAGCGTAGAATCCGCAGGAAGACGCCAATAATCAATCGCGATAGCGGGTGCCTTAACATTCTCAATATTCCCATCATCAAGCTCCTTCAAGAACTCGGTATACGAGTGGATCGCCTCTTCCTCAAGGTACCCAACGATCCGATGAGCCAGCTTAGGCGACACCAGGTACGCAACAAAGTACGCGTTAAAAAAGACACCTTGAACCGCGAAAACCAAAGCCCGCTCGTACCACCTCGGCTTCGCGACCTCCATAAACGTCATCAAGTGCATTCTCTCATTCTCAGCCTCTTCCAACAATGCTTTGATCCACCCACCACTCGGCTCGAACCGCCTGAGCGACTTACAGTGAAGCAGCATCCCTCCCACCATCCCAGGGACCGCAGCCACTGTCTCGAGCATCATGGCTCGACACCCGTATCGCCTCTGTCACAATCCATCAATATCGATCGTTATGAAACTGATATGATCAAGAAAGTGTTGTTATATGACCCATACCGATTACCTGAAAGAAGATATCAGTAGGAAACCGGAGCGATTTCACAGTCCAGTATGCAAATTTGTCCAACAATGTTGTTGGCACATGGTGTTTCTTCAAATCAATCGATAGATCTGCTTGATATGTTTCCCATGGCTGCAATTAAAACTTGAATTAATCAACAAACCAATCAGTGAGATTATAATACCAGACTGATCAATCAATGTTTTCATAACCGGATTGTACGTTGAACCGGACGTCTGATTGGTCTGGTGGAAAGACCGGTCGAACCAGATTTAATAACCGGATTACGTTATAATTACACGTATATCTATGATATTATATATATATATATCATATAATATATATGATACATAACTAGTTTATATGTATACTAGTTTTAGTAAACCCTTGTATTACACGGGTTAAAAAAATAAAATATCAAGTAAGAAAATATTTTATTAGTTATAAAACTATACTTTAAGATAAAACATAATTGAAATTATATACAAGTACGAACTATAAATAATAAAACAATGATATCAACTTCTTATTTTTTTCAATTTTTTAATTTTTTTTCCAAAACAAAAATAAAATAAATTTGTTTTAAGGCAAACATTTTAAAAATGTAAAATTTTAAAAATTACTATAACTCCCAATTTTATTTATTTTTTGTATATAAAAAATTTACTTACAAACATCATTTTTAAAATAATTTATATTTTTTAAAAAGTTTGATGTTTTAGAAGTAAGTTTTATTTAATAAAAATTTATTACTTAGAAAAATAATTAACAAAAATATACTTTCTTTAATTTATTATTAGTAATTAATTAATGAGAATTTAATAGGAGAGAGAAGCGGGAAAATTTTGGTGAGGTGAAATATGATGATGACACATGTCCAACCTTTGGTGATGTGAAATATGGTAATAACACATGTCCAACCTAGTTACCCTTTTATTAGAGTAGGAAGATTACAATTATATGTAAAACTTGACAATAATCTTACGTTCAACACACCAATTCATTATTAAACCCCGTTTTTACTTATAAAAATCCAAAAATTTATAACAAAACAAAAAAACCAAAAAAATAATAATAAAAATCTGGTCTGACTACCGATTCGGGACGATCTATAATGATATAAGCATTCGAAACAAACGAACCCTAAAGCAACTCCACTTCCACTCTGAACCATCATCTTTCACAACTTTCGGCGGTGGAACTCCCCAGTAGCTCACCACCTCCTTCCCCTTCAGGCTAGCGGCGGTTGCCGCCGTTGCTCCGCCATCGGCCACCGCCTCTTCCTTCTGATATTTCTGCTGTCTCTCGCCAAAAGTTATAGTGCTCGCATTGCGAGCACCGATCACCGGAGACAACGCCGGAGACGACGACGGAGATGAAGTAAACCACCGTGTCGCCACCGGCGTTTGTCTGGTGAGTGATCGGAGAAGAATTGTTGGTTTATGGCTCATCTTCTTCGTTGGTGATCAGTGTAGGATGAAAGTTGGAACGTAGAGATAATGGGAAGTGAGATAATATTATGGGGATATTTCATATTAGTGGGAAATATTGTGTGTGTGTGGTATTTTTTTGGGAAAATATTATAATTTTGGCTCGTTTTATGCCATAGAAAAAGGGTCGTAGTGGGATGATACGGTGACGTTTCTTGTCGTATTATTTTTCATATATACTTTAAATCATGTTGTGTTAAAACTTCAAAGTTGTTACTTTTTGTATGTGGTTGGGTTCCAGTTCGATGATAAACGACTCTCTTTAAATTTTAACCACTTGTTTATTATAAGGGTGAGCCAGGCATATTCGTCGTGAGGTCACGGCATATGCCCGTGCCAAGTGACAACACCGCCGCCGGCTCCTCAACACTGTATATTTCCTTTTTCACGGAATATACAAGCCGTGAACTGTCGTGTGTGTTGTGTAATGTGACATGTCAAAATTTAATTGTTAGTTTATGGTGTAACGTGATGAGTGTGCACCTCCACCGTTCGAGATTAAACTCTTCATCTTATTTGTAACTAGTGACGGATCTAGAAAGTCTTCTTATGAGGGTCGGAGATTTTTTGGGGTCATGTATGTATTGTTGGGAATATTAAAATTTTCCGGTTTGATGAAGTTCAGATCGGATCACATAGTTAAAATATAAAACCAAATTAAATCTCAAATTCATGTTAAAAGTATGTCAGGCACAATATAAGCCCATAATATAAATATGATGTCCTATAATGCTTTATGCAAGCCTTCATTTTTTAAGGTGTAAATTACTATTTGCATCCCTGATGTTTTTTCATTTTAATCATTTGCATCCCTATAGTTTCAAAATCTTGATTCGCTCCCTAACGTTTTAAGTTTGTTCCCGTTTGAATTCAAATGACTAACTCCGTTAAATGTTCAGTTAACTTTATGTGAAATGACAAAATTGCCCTTAATAATAAAAAATTGAGTAAATTCCTTTGTTGGACCACCCATCTTATCTGACCCCAAACACATACACACACTCTCACTCTCATCTCTTCATACCCATCACCATAAACACCACCGCCACCCATCACCAAAATTATTCAATTGCAAAAGCCGGCCGGCGGAACCACGACCAAACGACGCCGCTTCATGTTGCCTCCACCCTCCCCGCAGCTCCAACGGGGCTTCATGTCGCCTCCACCCTTATCGAGTTTTATACCCAAATAAAAATTAGGGTTCTTTTACCTGAAGGTGGAGAGATAAGAAGTCAAATTACGAGAAAAAGATCTCCAATTTCGTGTAGATCCCATTAAGCCCTAAGAACAAAGGCAAAATGATCGTGCAAAATGATCCAATTTCGTGCAGATCCCATTAAGCTCTAAAATATGGATACAGCTGTATTGATCTGGAAGATTTTAGAAGCAATCGCTTGGGTCGGGTCCTGCTACTTCATGCTCGTGTATCCACCTCGTCGAGCATTCAGCGGCCGACCCGATTTGGATGAACCCTAAATTGGACAATTGATTTGAAAATTTGAATTGTAGGATGAAGAACGATTGTGATTGGGGTTAGAGATATGTGTGGACGAAAAGGGAGTGAAACTCAAGGGTTATGAGTGATGGAATTGGGGAATTAGGGAAACGATTGATGTGGGGGAAGTGAGTGATTTGAAGGTGAAGGGGTGTGGGGGAAAAGCAAAAGAAGATACAGGGTGTAAAACCCATCCTTCGCCACCACGTTGTGCTTCTTCGCCACCAGCCTCCGCCCAGTGGAAAGCCGTGTTGTGGTGGCGACCGGGTGGTTGTGGCGGCGACCGGGTGGTTGTGGCGGCGACCGGGTGGTTGTGGCGGCGACCGGGTGGTTGTGGCGGCAACCGGTTGGTTGTGGCGGCGACCAAGTGGTTGTGGCGGCGACCGGGTGGTTGTAGTGGTGACCGGGTGGTTGTGGTGGTGGTGATAGGGCTGTTGTGGTGGCAACCAGGCGGTTGTGGTATGGAGATGCGGGTGGTAAGTGGTTGTGCTGGTGGTGATTTAAAGAAGAAGAAGAGGATGGTGATGATGAGAACCACAAGATTTTTTTATTTTTAATATAATACTAAGGGTAGTTTAGTCTTTTCAATAATAATTTTAATAAAAAAAAACTAACGGTGTTAGTCATTTGGACTCAAATGGAGGTAAAAATGAAAAGTTATACACTCAAATGAATATAACATGAAACGTTAGGCGGCAGACGGCAATTTTAAAACCGTAGGGATGCAAACGATTAAAATGAAGAAACATCAGGGATGCAAATGATAATTTACTCTTTTTTAAGTCTAGTCGTTACACCTAAGCTTAAAATGTTCGAATTGTTTGTGAGTATTTCTATGAATGTTTAATGGTTAAGCTAATGGAGTGATAAAAATAACTCGGCTTATAAAAATAAATAAAAATATAAATTCATGGAATTATAAGTGTATGTCTTTAAAATTATATTATATAATTTAATTCGTTAAGGTTCAGGTTCATGTGTTTTTTTACAGCTAGACCAGGGCACTAAAATCCGCTGGACGAGCACCTAACAGCCGACCTCAAGTGTTGCACTTGGGTCCGCCCAAACATATAACACTAGTCTAGAGTTAAGAACATGTTAAGTTTGAGAGTTGGATGTTAAAAAAACAGAAAAAGGTTTTTTAATATAAGGCCTATATACTTTCTTTAATTTTATCACTAAGCATATATTTAACATGTATTTTAAATTATTTGTTTCTAATCTGAAAGTTGGTCTTTTTTCTTAAAAATCTTTTAATACGTACACAGTTTTTTTTTTTTTTTTTGTATTTTATAAGTTTATGATATCTATACCTAAAATGTATTTAGTAGTTAAAAAGTAGTAGTAGTAGTATTACTAATAATAATAATAGTAGTAGTAGTAGTAGTAGTAGTAGTAATAATAATAATAATAATAATAATAATAATAATAATAATAATAATAATAATAATAATAATAATTATTATTATTATTATTATTATTATTATTATTATTATTATTATTATTATTATTATTACTACTACTACTATTATTATTAGAAATACTACTTCGTAACTAATATCGAAATTCATTGCGCATGTTGCTTTGGTGTTCAACGTATTTTTATAAATGAAGAGTACCTAATTATGCACTATATTAATGGAGGTAACGACCTCTTATTGACAACTTAATAATTTCAAATAACCTTTCTAACGATTATAGTTATGTTCATGTTGTGTTCCCGAGTTTGATAAACAAAAGAACAAAAGGAAAGAAGTAAAAGGAAATTAACAAGAATAGAAAAATAAAGAGAAAGAAAATTTGAGTAGAGAAAAAAAAAAGTGAAAAAATAATAACATATTATAATTTCGTGTGTCAGAGTTCGAAGTAAATAAAAAGAAAGTGAAGATTTTAAGCTTTTTATTTATATTCTTTCCAATTCCCTTAATTTTGAAAGAAAGGTTAAAAGGAAAGATTACTAAAAAAATTTATTTCATTTCTTTTTACTTTCATCCTTTAAAAGATATAGAAACACAAATCTTCTTTTTTATTCCTTCCATTTTTCTCTTTAGAAAAAAAAACTCAAAGATACAATTTTTTACATTTTTGTTCATTTTGCTTCCATTTTTCTTTTTAGAAAAGACACGGGAACACAACATTAGAGTGGTTTTATGTTGTTGGGATGCGTTCTATTCGTGTAAGTATTCTGATTTTGAGAACATGTCGTTTGACATTTTCAGCTTGAACGTACAATTGAGCAAATGTGTTGATGAGTTCCTTTGAGACTTCAACTTTTTCTTTTTAGTAGAGTTAGCTCCCTTTTAGTCGAGTTTACAAGTCAGCTAGGTTTTAGCCGAGTTTTGTAAACGTCTCCAACTGCTAAATGTTTATCATTGAGACTTCAACTTTTTCTTTTTAGTCAACGTTGAATCTTAAATTCTCAATGTTAGATATAGGATTCGATAGTTAGTTTCACATTAATCAACTCACGTTAAGTGTTTAGATCTTGAGTTGAAGTATCTTAAAACTGGATTTATGTTTTACGTGATTGATTATACAGTAAGGTTTGGAGAAGAAGAGATGAGAGAAAATTTAAACGTTTATCACATAAAATAAAGATGGGAAAAAATAAACATTTGACCGTAAAAAAACAAAATAAACATTTGATTTTTAGCTCACTTAAATTCAGTTTACATCAATAATAAGTTGCCATGTAAGACTATTCAGGTAAAGTCGGCTGGCTCATGGCCGACTAATGATTGGCTTGGTCCCACACAAAAAAGGAACAAGCGTGCGACACATGTCCAAGCTATACCATAGCCGACTTTTGTGAAATTTGGATAAAATCTATCCTACTTCTTTACTCACTTTAAGTGAAGTTATTTACCTGAGTTTATAAGTCGGCTATGTTTTAGCCGAGTTTTGCAAAAATCGGACGTGGGATAGCTTGAACACATGTTGAATGCTTATTTCTTCTCGTATCGGACCAAGCTAACACTACTAGAAAAGAAATTAAATATACGAGAAACATAATTGTCACAACAAGTGTTTTTTGCGACAAGTTTGACAGGTTTGCGACACCATTTTGTGACACCGTGCGACACCTTTTGTGACACCGTGCGACAACATTTTGTCAAAATATTTATTAGTATGATTATATTTTTTCTAAATTATGACAACTTTAAGACAGACTAATTAATTTTTTTTTGCAACAATTTTTTGACAACATCTATTATATGTTGCGATAATTTATGATAGAAATGGTTTTAATAGAAAAATAATTTAAAATATGAAATAATCCAAATTTTTAGATGTGTTTAAAACTGGATGCAATTCAAATACATCATTAAACTACATCTAAATCCATTTACTTGAAAAAAACTTGTTCACAAATCCAACAACAATACCATAACTAAACTAAACTATATATGTGGATGATTGTTAGGATTACTATCAAATTGTTTGAAAAAAAAATCATTTGTTTTCGCATCTTCTCCTGCATTTATTGTTACATCTCCTCCCTAAGGTTTGTCTCATATCATCAACTTGTTTTTGTATCTCATTTAGCATTTGTTGTTAGACTACAAACTGTCTGTAATTGCGACAAAGATGTCATTGTTTCAAAAATCAGTTGTAAAATTTACTTTTTTTATAAGTGCAATCACTTGGTCGACTATGGGCTAGCCGACTTATATTGCAGGAATTGAGTTTTTTAGTAGGGTAATCACTTGGTCGGCTAAAAAATAACAATTGCATGGTTCATATGGAAGGTGAGAAACGAAAGTCTGTTTTTTGTATCTTAGCTTCTTGGTAAGGTACTCGTTTATTTGTTTACCGTTAAAAAAAAGTGGGTTAAAGGTCAAATGTTTAATGTTGTTACTAAAAAAATAATATAAATTAATCAGTGTAATAATAAACTTCAGATTATTACCTTTCCTCGATCTTTTTGGAATTTGTCTTTCCAAAAATATCCATAATAATTCTCAAAACTATTAAAATAAATAAATTGTAACATAAACAATATATCAAATATAGACTTAAATAATAATAAAATGATTTAAAATTTTTGAGGCTTTTTATACAATAAAGTATCATTAGTTTATCTTAATACACAAAAAACATTAAGCTATAAATATGCATCTTTAGTGACAGAACGGTTGGCCGTCGCAATATTTAGTGATACCCAATTGGAGCAGGGTACTCCTTTAGCTCATGTCCTTGACATTGAATATCCTGAAACCAAAAACAGAACAATAATCATAAATCTTCATCATTAGCAACGACTCAACAAGATTTAGCGACGAAGTTCGAACATTAGCGACAACTTACCGAAGCATAATGGTTAAGATCGCGGTGATGTGCTTCGTCTGCCCTGATAACCCTAACCACATCTTTCAACGTAGAGTTTTGCGGTAAGCACCAATAATCAATGGCGATAGCCGGTGCTGGAACATCCTCCATCACTCCCTTTTCGAGATCGTTTAGGAACTCGGTATACGAGTTCACGGCTTCCTCCTCGAGGTAGCCAGTGATCCGGTGCGCGAGTTTTGGGGACGCCAAATAGGCTAGGAAATACGCGTTGAAGAATACACCTTGGACAGCGAACACCAAAGCGCGTTCGTGCCATTTCGGCTTGTATATGTCAATGAAGGTCATTAGATGCATTCGCTCGTTTTCGGCTTCTTCTAATAGGGCTTTGATCCAACCACCGCTTTGCTCGAACCGACGAAGCGATTTGGTGTGCAACAACATCCCTCCTACCATTCCTGGCACCGCGGCGACGGTTTCTAGTAGGACCGCGTGGTGTATGTGTTTTTTCTGTCACAAATTTGGTCACAAATTTAGTTTCACAGGACACAAAAGATCGTCATAATATAGATAATGTGTCGTCGCTAAAGGTTTTTAAACCAAGTTTCCCAAGACGTACATGATTGTCATAAAAATGTAGCGTCGCTAAAAAGACTTGGAGCGTACACTGGTGAAAAGTTTTATGGCAACATGCAAGGTGTCGCTAAAGACTAGGGTAGGTCTGGTCCATATGCACACTTGTCGCTAGAGTTGTCGCGAAAAACTCAACTAAGGCGTATTGCATAGCGAAACGAAGGGGTCGTTGATTAGTTCAACGGATTCCGTTAAGCTTTTTTATAAAATCTAAGTTTTGTAAACAAAAACATATGCATATAACTCATACTTGTAGCCATTAGAAAAAAAAAATTATAATGACCTTTCGACTAATAAGTTCTGGTTTCATCGCAGTTAACAGAAACAAGTTTCTTAAAGAAGCTCATTCGACAACGATGTTCATCCTAGTTAAATTCTTAATAAGATGAATCATGATAATGGTGATTGTAATATGTATATAAGTAATCGCGACAGTTTTGACATGTATTAGCGACAGAAATAAGCGTGGTATATACCTGAAAGTATAAATAGGTGGGATACTTGAGAGCTTGAACTATCCAAAAGCCATTTTATCATTCCAAGTGACAGGATTGTGGTGCTTCTTGACATCAATTGTGGTATCTGCTTGATAAGCTTCCCAAGGCTGTCACAAAAAAAACATCTCTACTTTGTTAAATTTAGAAAATTTATCGCGACGAAAACAACAAAACCCATGTTCAAGAAGGGGATCGCGTACCCGAAAACAGTTCCATTTCCAAGCAGATCCATCGGACTTAGTTAGCGACGGTGGGGTCACACCCCAGTAGCTCGACACCGCTTTAGTATCATTTCCGTCTTTCTTGTCTGACGACCCAGAAGGTGAGGGTGCGTGTGTGCTGTACTTTTGAGAATGTATGTTCAAAAGCCTGACAGTTTCCATGGTCGTATCCATGGGAACTTTTAAATGTTCAGTGACAGCTGAACCTGTAAAACCTGTTGTGGAAAACAGACGCTTCTCTAGTTGCTTCAATAGCAACTGCGACGCCTTTGTCACTACAACAGTACGGTTTCGGTTCATTTTAAATTACAATAGATTGAGAGGAGGTGTTATCTGTTATGTGTGATATTTGGTAAATTGTTGGTGAAGAATATGATGGTGTGAGGTTTTATATAATGTTTTGAGGATGTTCACATGATTAATGAATGATTCATGAATTATTTAGAAAAATGAAGTCAAGAGAAGCGGCTTATTAGTCAACAATGAAAAGTCGTTGGTCAATTGATAAGTTGAGTTGAAACTTCAGATATCAAAGAAATAACGAATTGTTGCTTTTAAACGAATTGTTGCTTTTAAAAGTTATAACATTATTATTATTTTAGTTATGTTAAAATTGTTGTTAAAAAGTATACGTTGTTTTATGAATACTTTCAATAGAATTTGTTGAATTTGTTGACTTTGTAAAATGGGTTCTGATCAAAACAAATTGTTTTAAAAAAAAATACCAGTTTGGTTGAGATCAAAATGGCTACTATAATTTGGTAAACTCATTAAAGATCAATTCTTTTAGCATAAGTATCTCATTAAAAATCGATTCTTTTAGCGTAAGCATATGTTATTATAAAATTTTGGAGGTGTCAAACTTTAGGAAATAAAAATAGATATTTTCTATTAAACCGTATCAAATATATGTATAAAACATCTTAAGCACAACACGTGGGCGGTAAATCGGATTCACCATCTATTTTCACTAAATATACATAGTTACCATCGATATAAAATACTCATTGATATACTATGATATGTTATGACTTTATCTTTTGGTTGCATTGGACGCCTTTTAAGTTAAACATGATATTTTCATGAATAAATCTTTTTTATTTTGTAACATGCAGATTTTACTATGCTACGTGCGATCACGCCGGAGAAAGACAACTATGGTTCAAATAAATATTAAAAACTTTCTTTTTTCTTTAGATTAAACGCACTTTTTTTGTTGTAATTAAACGTCGTTGGTTTCGTGTTGTACTTCGCTTTTTCTTGGTTTATTGGCCCTCACATGACTCGTTTTCTTTTTGAAAGTTGACCATAATTTCCAAGATATTAGGGGTATGATTAATAACTGTTAGGTTGTTTAATTGAATAATAATAACTAAAAACTAATATCATAATTACAAATTGAATATTATTCGAGTAGAATTTTTTATAACAAGTTATCTCCTAATAACACTAATTTTGTATAATTAAAAAAATAAATATGTTATTTGTTTATTTGTCAACCTGGTTAAAATAACATTTTACGTTAAAAAGTATTGAAGCCTATAATATGTTCGTAGGGGTGTATTTCGCGTTGTAATCGAATCAGACTGAACCAGTAAACCGTACTTGACTTGATATAATGAAAAACAAAAAAACAAAAACCGGACCGATATACGGTGGTGGGTTGGACTTGTCTTTCCATGTTGGGTCGGGCCAGACCGATTTCAGTTTTGTTGGGCCAATAATTTTGTAGGCCTAGTTATACACTAGTTTGTAAAGAAAATCAACCGAGCAATAGCCTATAGGTAGCAAAGCAGTAGGATCAATTGATCTAACAATGAAAAGCAACTTTTTGGTCAAATTATGGTGCAAAAGATTTGTGTTTCATCCATTTTCTGAATAGTACATAATAACATATTTCATTTGGTGCAACTTTGTAAAGTTTTCAAAATTGATTCCATCGGGTTAGTTTCATCTCAAATTGAACCGACCTGAAAACCGGATATGAAGGAATATGCAGCACTGCAACTCGAGGAATTGTACGCACTACGTTGGTTGGAACCAGGCCATGAAACGGGTCAGTCTCAGTGTGGTTTCTCAAGTTAGCCGGTCGGTCTGACCTGGTTGTGGGCCCATAGCCCATAGTAATCTCGGATTCTTGGTTGTGGGCCTATAGCCCATAGTTCAAGGTTACATTGGATTAAGCCCAAATTAATTTGGGCCTCTAGTTTTTTGCAAAAGCCTAAAGGAGTGCATGTGTGCACTAAATAAGCTATGGTTACCTTCCGAAAGATAAAAAGTTCACATGACTTTGAGGATGTTTAATAAACTTCTTGAATTATTATGATCTTAATAGTCGTTAGTAGCAGTTTTTTATAAAAGAATAAAGGTAGATATATTGATAAAAACAGATTTTTTTAACATTTTAAGCATCCTAATTTTGAATCGATATAGTGGCATTGCTGGTATTGGAGTGTCGTGCAAGTTTCTTAAGTAAATTAGAATCAATCGTATCGTCTTTACTTTGTGATTTAGTTTCCTCATCTATTTTAATCAAACATGTGATTCCAACTTTCTATCGTTATAATCAGTTCTCATACGTGCATTTCTTTTGTTGTTGAGGAGTTCTCAAAGAAAAACCTGAAATCAAACGTTAAAACATACGTCAAATAAACATGATGTTTAAACATTTAGCTCATCCTTTAAGACAAACATGGAAAAAGGAATAGTTAGAGAAATATAATCAAACTTTTGGGGGTGCTATTCATTAATCAAGAAACCATTAATGATATTTTTTTAACCGATGAACACACGTCCTCGACTATAAAAATACTTGCACTTTTATTTAACCGGTAAGTGTACGATCCTGTTTCGGATAATAGATGTTATTTTAATAGGGTCCACTTATTTGTCTCCAACCCGGGATCGCAACCCCACCTCCTTCCGAAGGAAACCTACTGGCGGACCTACATGGAGCCGAGAGGTAGCCTCCGCTACCCCTCATCTTTTTGCGGGTAGTGTATTTACAGTATTACGTAATAAAAAATAATAAATTTACGGTTTTACGTTACCACTGAGAAAATATTACGTTACCCTTTAATTTTTTAAAACTTAATACTTTATAGAAAATTTTAAATTTTATAAAAAATAATCTTATATTTATATAAAAACGTTACATTTTATAAAAACATAAATAATTAATAAGCTCAAAATACCCAATAGTGTAATATAATAATAATTAACAAGCCCAAAATAAAAATAATCCCAAAAACACTAAACAACTTAAAAAGCGTAACTAATTAGCCCAAATACCCATAACACAATCAAACATAAAACTTAAAAAAAACACCATCCATTACCCCATGCCCCCATCGACCCTCCGTCCTTTCCCCGGGCCACAACCAATCAGCCACCATCCATCAACAATGCCAATCACTCCATGTCCCTACCGATGGCCGTCAGGCTGATCACCGCTAAACTGCCTCCTGCTGCAACGACCCTTGCCACCATCCACATGTGATCTTTTACCAATTCACCGCTCACTTCAAGGTAATATTTCTAGTGTTTTTTTCTCTGTTACATAGGGTTTAGGATTAATGTTGTTCAATCTCTAATATTTAAGTCTTATTTGTTATAAAAATCAATGGTTATGTGGTTCAGTTTCTAATATTTAAGGTTTATGCAATTAGGTATATGAAGTAATAGTTTAAAAGATGAATTAAAAATTTAATATTAAAATTAGGTATTTGAATTGTGTTATTTCTAAATACAATTTGTAATCTTATTATGTTATATAAAATTAGAGATTTAAAAGAGAAAAAAACAAGTTTTTATTGTTAATTTTTTTAACAGATAATTTCAAGAGTGTAATATTGGTTATAATAATGATGATGATATCGGGTCAACAACTCGTTCGAGTTTAATTTCTTCGGGTTCAATTCCTCCGTGTACAAATGGATTTGATTCGAATGATCTTACTTTGGACCCCTTTATTAATATATATGTACAGTAAAAAAATATTTTACGTTACCCTTAAACTTTGTTTCTAGATCCGCCACTGCTCAGAGCTAAAAAAAACCTAGTTCAACGCACAACATTTTGGATCAAAGTAAGACTTAAATCCAAGATCTAATTATTTACATGTTTTGAATATATGATATTAATCACTTAGAACTAAAAACCAATTAAACCCTAAACCTCATAATAAAAACACTTGCATGTATTTAAACCTACGACAATGAAAGTTTTCCTTAATATTTGCAAAACACTCTACGATCTCTCCGTCGATCCACAGGTACAAAAATCTTGAATTTTACGCCACTTAAATTTTTCAAAAAGCATGAATTTTACGCCATCGTTTGTTCCAAATTGAGTGTTGATCGACCTAAATTACAGCAGCATCATACGTCGATTTGATGTAATTTGGTTATTATAGCTTCGTTTACATGATCAGAGATCTGGTTAATGTATATATCGACTTTGCGTCACCATCTGAAAGACTGAAACATCATAAAATTGTCGGAAATTCGGAATTATGAAATTAGGGTTTCTTTCTTTCAGATTGTCGTTTTTTTGGACCTGATTCGTTGTTTTCAATTTAGCATCGGTATCATACTATCATTGATGTATTTGACTGAAAGATCTCTGAAACCCTAAAAATTTGTTACCGCAATTTTTGCCTTCTGTTATTCTCTTTGTATATATGTAGAAATAGCTTTTGATCAGGAGGTTAGTGATGGGATTAATGTTCTGTAGTGATTGCTAATCGCTTTCTTTGATCATCTGTAATGCAATTGCTGTTAGGGTATTAGGGGCTATAATGCATAAATTAAGATTATGGTTTCTTAATTTGTGGAAATAAGGGTTTTTATGAGGCTAAATAGAACCTAAATTCTTCAGAGGAAGAACATAGGGGTGGTAATCATAACCAAGTCTTCAAGAAGTGGGTTGATTTGGGCATAGTTGTCAAACCCAAGGCGCAAAGGGTGAGCCTTGGGCTTAGACGCAGGGTTTTTTTTAAGCGAGATACATAGTATAAAAATATCATTTGCAGGAAATTTATTGCAGTTTTTGACATTATCATCTAAACATCAACACATTCAACCAGCATAATGGGAACCCCAGAGACGTCTCGCGAACCATGTCCAGACCGTATACTAGATGACATTGGTGGAGCCTTTAGCATGGGCGCTGTTGGAGGTTCAGCGTTCCACTTCTTGAAAGGCACCTACCACTCTCCAAAAGGCTTGCGGTTGACCGGTGGGTATCAAGCAGTGCAGATGAACGCTCCACGTGTTGGCGGCAGTTTTGCTGTCTGGGGCGGCCTTTTCTCCGCCTTTGATTGCGCAATGGTGTATCTCCGCCAGAAAGAGGATCCATGGAACTCGATAGTATCCGGTGCTGCCACCGGAGGGTTTCTCCAGATGCGTCAGGGGCTTGGTGCCGCCTCTCGGTCGGCGGCTTTTGGTGGTGTTCTACTTGCTATGATTGAGGGTGCTGGAATCATGTTGAATAAGCTCATGAGTGCACCCCAGAATCTTCCTCCATTGGAGGAGGCTGTGCAGCCTAACGTGAGCAGCATGCCATCGGTTCCTATGGGTCATCTTTCTAATCAAACTCAAGTTAACACTGATGGTATGGCGGTGGCAACATCATCATCGACAACAACAGCAACAACATCGTCATCATGGTTTGGAGGGCTGTTTGGTGGTGGAGAACAGCAGGAGACTGCCCCGAGCAGTGGTGTGAAGACGCGCGTTTTAGAGAGCTTTGACGCTCCAAACCCGCCTGCATTTGAATTCAAGTAAATAACAGCAAAGTTTCATACTTTCATGACAATTTTCATCCTGCCTTCATATGAGTACAAGTAAATAACAGCAAAGTTTCATACTTTGATGACAATTTTCTCGACTGATGATGTTCGCAAACGATAATGGCACTTTGATGCCAAATTGTACCCCTTCATATTTGTGATTGAATAATTTAAGTTAGTAAGTTTTGCTCATAATCTTTGAAGCAACTTCCTTTGCCTGCGATATGTAAGTTGTAGAAAATGCAAAATTTGGTTGTGAGGTTTGTTTTGGCTTATTATTTTTGTATAATTGTTTGCAACCAAATAATCAAATCAAGAATCATGGCATCTCAATCAAACATCGTCGTGAAGACACGCATGTGAATACATACCCAGTGAAATCTCTGTGAATACATACCTAGTGAAATCTCACTCAACAAGTAAGGTTTGAGGATGAAATAATGACAAACATTACTTTTATCTCATATAATAGAGGATAGAGATGTTGCATCGAAGAGACCCTGAGCTAAACATCGCGCATCACCACCGGTCTGCCGCGTCGCCGCGGGTCCGCCGCGTCGCTGCGGGTCCGTATATGCATCTATGTATATGTGTTGTTGGATTGTAGAATAGTAGTAAAATAGTGTTGACTTTTGTAAAAATGATTCATCCTGGTCCGAACCCATCCTGATCCAAACCCATATTGACTCAAACTCATCCTGACCTTTTTTTGGTAAATGAATTATCCTAACCTAAACCCATCCTGACCCAAATCCATCCTAACCTAACAACCAACCCAATCCAACCCACCCATTTTATCATCTCTAGTTTTTACCCTTGTAAGCTTAAATCTTTATCAATATAAGGTTATGTGAAATTTGATGTAAATTGTTATTGATAAAAAAAATATTCATCTCACAAAATATGAGAAATTAATAATGTAGAGACAGTTGGCATCGAGTAAGGGACCCTAGCCTCGTGCGAGGTATGCAAACATGGCAAGGAGTCAGAAGCTGGTATCAGAGGTAGGTGAAATCGAGTTAGGCACTCAAGGCATCTGTCTACGGGAATTGAAGTTTCAAATATGGCCATTGAATAAACAAAGAACAAGTTAAAGCATTTTTCATGCCTCTATATTTTGAGCATATGCATAAAAGTTGAATCAAAACACAATAAAAATATTTACTAAGAATTTTGGCTCTTTACTTAAAGAACCATTTCAAGGTTTATTCATCTTAGATGTAAGACAAGTTCTCATTCAATTTCTCACGACACTTTTATTTCAAAATTCAAACACACTATTTTGAGTATGATATTTCATTTATCTTAGGTATATTTTAGACTGTTAGACACTTTCTAACTCCTTAGAAACCTCTCGTCAAAAGGATCTCAAATTTATTATGTAATAGTAATCACATGGGTCCTGCTGGGGACATCGCAAGTGTTTTTGGGGAGAAACCGGATCAAAAGGTCATGGTTTGGCCAAACCGTGACACTTTGGGGAGAAACCGGATCAAAAGGTCACGGTTTGGCCAAACCGTGATATTTTGAGATATTTTTTTGAATCAAAAGGTCACGGTTTGGCCAAAAGGTCACGGATTGAGATATTTTTAAGATATTTTTTTGAGTAGTGAAATAAATTAAATGATATTTCTTGAGAATTGAAATACATTAAAAGTTACTTCTTGAAAGCTAAAATACATTAATTCATATTTCTTGAAAATTGAAATACATTAAAAATTACTTCTTGAAAGCTAAAATACATTAATTCATATTTTTTGAAAATTAAAATACATTAAAAGTTATCTCTTGAAAGTTAAAATACATTAATTCATACTTTTTGTGAACTAGAATAAACTAAAATATTGTATTCTTAACATTTACATAAATTAATTAAACTTTGGTAAACAAATCATGCGTTATGTTATTGAATAAATCAATTTTTAAGGACTACGAGTCATATATACTTAATAAAAATTGATGTTTATAAGTTAGTTTTTAAGTGTTAGTTTGTTTGTTATATATGTACGTAATACTAAAAATTTAAATAAAAGAAAATTTGAATCCTATCAAAATATTAGAAGTTACAAATTAAATAAAATATCTTACATTTATATTATAAAAAATATTTAAAAAATTAAATATTATACCCAATGTGTCACGGTTTGACCAAACCGTGACATATACACCACCAAAACCAAGAAACTCACTCCCAATAATTAACCAAATCTCGAGATGCAGAACTTTTTCTGAAGCCCAATATGTCACGATTTGGCCAAACCGTGACCTTTAGGCTTCAATATGTCACGGTTTGGCCAAACCGTGACCTTTAGGCTTCAACATGTCACGGTTTGGCCAATATGTCACGGTTTGAATCGTATTTTTTTTCAAATTACCTACGGTGCGTCTAAATTCCCGAATCACATAGCATGTATAGTTGATTGCGGAGAATCTATTGTCTTGGGTATCTAATGATTATACGTCCTAAATATATGATGAGTTTAAATATTCTTCTCATGATTTTAAAGAACATTTAAGTTTAAAAATATATATATTTTTTTTATATTAAGTTATGAAAGTAGTTAGTTAAAGTGTTAAAATTCCAAACGTTACCAAGATGATCATAATATACAAACAAAGTTGGCTAAAGGTTATGCTAAGCGTACCTAACCATCGTCATTGCTAATGGATGCATCTATCTTCTCCTATTAAATCAACGCTTTCATTTCTCTACTTTTACTGAAGGTATAACGTCTCGTGGTAGTTAGTATATAGAATAATAATAAATAAATATAAAATGATAACTTAAAGGATACGTGTCAGCATCACATTTATTTTTATTAATTTTTTTCAGTTTCTCTGTCCTATTAAATAATCATATTAATTACTAATAACATATTTAATTATTTTTAGATTAAAATAATTTTTAATAAAACATCAAACTTTTTTAAAAATATAAAATATTTTAAAATTAGTATTCCTTAAAATTAAAAATTAATATATAAAAATAACTAAAATTGAAAGTTATAATAAGAAAATTTTAAAATTGTCATTCTGTTTATAACAAAGAAGATTTTAATCATATCTTATGTTAAAATATCGTTTCATAATTAATTTTCATTATATTTATTGCTAGGTTAGTACCCCGTATATTACACGGGTTGGATAAATAAAATATTAAATAGTTATTAAAAAGTCAATATTTTATAAAACAATCTTTTGATATAAGATATGAATATATGACTGGTATTACGTACGAGTGATAAAAAGACGCTATTATTTTTAAAACTTTTATTTTGTTTTGTTTTGTTTTTTGTTTTTTTCTAAAAAAGTTTGTTGTAACAAATTGTTTGAAAACAAACCGTTTTTAAAAAAGTGTCATTTTTAATAATTTCTTTATTATAACTTTGAAATTTTATCATTTTTGTTTTTTATTTTTTTAAAGCCACTAGTTTTAAAATATATTATGTTTTTAAAAAGTTTGATATTTTTTTGAAAAAATTTCTTATTTTATAAGAAAATTATTTCTTTACAAATTGTATTCGTAGAAATATCTCTTCTTTTAATTTAATTAAAAAATATTTCTAATATGAAAAGAATTAAATAATTTGAGAAAATAAAATTTATGATGTTTAGAATTATGACAACTGTCATGCAAAAATGTTCTTTTATTAGTATTGATAGATTTTATTTATTAAACCAGTATAATATACGAGTTTAGTGGGGTGCGATGTGTGTTTTTTCAATCATCAACGTTACCTCCAAAAATAATATAGGGACCATCTCCATGGAGTGGGATGCGTGTTTTCTAGCTTAGAGAATCAATCAATCAATCATCATGCATGGCTTACCATTCAATTATTTGATCATCAATGTCATAAGCTTATCCATCTCATTGTTTTTTCAAAAAGTTATTTTACGCATTTTACAAATTAGATCAAAGTTATATACACAGTTACACACGTGTGCTTATATATATTTTTTTTACGGTAACACCGTACACTCAGATTATCTAGGATAAAATTAACAATAGCTAGATAATCCACGATAAATTGTCATTCGAACTTCAAAGGCTCGAATCCATAACCTTTGATTGAGATTAACACCACTTTAACTCTTATGTATTTATGCCCAATTATTTTGTTTATGAACTAATAATATATCAGGCTAGGAGCCCGGGCATGTTAGCATTTTTCAAGGTCTAAAGTGGAGGTTAAAGTTAAGGTGTTTTGGATGTAAAGAAAACTAGTTTTTAATGACTATTTGAATTTACATAACATTAAATGAGTATTAAGACCCTTGTGTTGTGACGATAAAAAATACAATTCGATTTTGAATTGATTTCACATCACGTCGTCATATTAAACAAAGAATAGCATACGCATTGTGTCAAAGATGAAATTACTGTTGTATGCAAAAACCCCGTATGAAAGATGAAAAATATCCAGTGTCAAAAGTGCTTACAAAAATCTCACAAAAGTACATAAAAACCTCGCGGTTTATCACAGGAGGATCAACCGTGGATCATCAGTAACTCATTTGCTCAAAATTACACAAAGAGAATAATCATAGCCCATGATCATTGCTACGGACATACTATACATTGATCGTCCAAAGCACGACTCAAATCAAAACTAGAAATACACTAAAGTACCATGGTTGATGTTAGGGTCTTACCATACACCGACCATCTGATGGTAAATAAAAGAAAAACCGAGCATTGAAAGGAGAAATAAATATAGGAAATTCCATAGGAATGTTTTCTTTAACCAGTTTGTTGACTAGGGTGTTGTTTGTTTTTTATGCAGCAAAACGTCTGCAGATGTGAACATCGGCAGTCTGCGGATCACATCTGCAGACATCTACAGAAGAAGAGGTGGACCAAACGTCTGCAGTCTGCAAGAAAAAGACTGTTTGTTTTTTAACATCTGCAGACTGTTAAAATAAACTGAATCAACAAACCATTCACAAAACCAAACCAAATCACTAATCAAAACTACTGAATCAAGAGACCATTCACAAAACCAAACTAAATCACTAATCAAATCTATTGAATCAATAAACCATTCACAGAACCAAACTTTTTCTTTGTCTACAGCCCTAGAATAATAATAATAATAATAACAACCAACTGGTAGTGGTTGCTACAGAAGAAATGGTGGTACAAACTGTAAACAAGAGATATGAGGGGCTAAAAACTGTTCGTATGAAGGCCATTAAGGGGAAAGGGGTGAAGCTTAGGTGCAACCTTTGTGAAGCTGTTTTCTCAGCTTCAAACCCTTCAAGAACTGCTTGTGAGCATCTCAAAAGAGGCACTTGCCCCAATTTCAACTCTCATTTAAGACCTTCGTCGTCATCATCACCTTCACGACGCAGGGGGAACGAGCGGCGCAGGAGGCGGCGGCGCACGAGGAACGAGCGGTGCAGGAGGCGCAGAGGGAGGGTCGGCCGGCAGAGGGGACGACGGAGCTGGGACGGCAGGCCGTCAACTTTAGGCGGTGGCGGGCAGTGGCGAAGCATAGTTGGGACCGGGGGGGGGGCGCCGCCCCCCCTCTTTTTTTCGTCGGTAGTGTTAAACTTTAATCCGGTAGTGTAAATTTTTGGCTCGGTAGTGTAAATTTTTATATAAAACTCGAGTTCGCCCCCCTAAAAAAAATTAATTTCGACCCCGCCCCCCTACTCTCGTGTTCAAGCTCGGTCACTGGTGGTGGGGAGTTGGGAGGAGATGGTCGCCAGTATGTGGAGAGATTGAGGAGGATGTGGGGTGTGTTGTGGGGGCTGTGACGAGGGTGGTTATTTTTTAGGAGAAGAGGTTGGAAGAGTAGAGAAGATGGGTGTTTGGGTCTTCTTCAAGAAGAGAACGGAAAGACATTTTTTAATGAAATGTCTTTCGAAAAACAAACAGTCTGAAACTTAAAATGTCTGCGCGTCCTCTTTTTGGTGAAGACAAAAGAGACTGATAAACTCTTTTGTAAAAAAACAAACAACACCTAAATATATTAGTTAGCGTCTTCTGATAAACCATGCACTACGGGGGTTTAATTGAATATGGTTTCGAGTTATTCAAGTTAACGAAATCAAATCATCCGAATTATAAAGATTTTAAGTTAGATTTTAACTCGATTCAAATTGAAAGTACATTTAAATAACATTTCTTTCCGCGTTTACTTAACCTCTTGAGGACTTATAACTATAATATATAATATTTGTTTACTTGTAACCTGATTACATGTTACCACTTAAACATGTCAATGCTTGATGAATTGACATTACAAACATCCAAATGTATAATTAATGTTCAATATATTTATATTTTTATTTTATTATATAAGAGGGTGTTTGTAAACGTACCCCTCCTCTCACATTTAGTTGACCCTTTCCTCCTTCCCCAATAATCTCTCAAAAAGATGAGTTACATTCAAAACATAATGAAGAGAGAGTCGGAACCAAAGTACTCTAACTCTTATAGGAAGTACCTATCGACCTATTTTGAGAGAGTCGTCTCGAGTTTCTCAGGTTCCCTAAATTACCATATCAACATCATATTATATATTAATCTTCTCCGTCTTTAGTTTTTCTTATAATACATGGAGTCGTCCTAGTGTTTTCGTAGTTTTCCTATCAGACCCCACATAATCCAAAAAAGATGAGAAATAAGACGGTGAAGCCCAGTAAATATTCAACAGGTCGGGAGTTTTCTTTACGTACGGGGTTCTAGGTGGTATTGTTATTACGATCAGGTATTCCCCACCGCTTCTCGACTCGTATTAAAATATGTTTAGCCACTCCAATAACCGGAGGCCATTGATATGCAACACGCCCATATCACTTGCCTGCACACGCACTCTCATGCTACACCATATCACCACACACATATAGCACACGCACACGTGCTTGAGTTGAATAAAAGCAAATTGTATTAAAAATAATGTTTTCTAAAGATGGTATGAACTACAATCTATTTAAATTTAAAATAAACAATGTAAATAAAGCTGTTCCACCTTGAAAATTTAAATCTGAAAGATGTGTTTTCTCCCGGTCATATCTAGGTTATTGAATTTCTTATAGGTGGAAAACAATCTAAATTTAAAATGAATTAACATTAGGGCGTTAAACGAGTCATACTTACAGGTAGGTGGGCCATACCTGAACAAGACATGAAGCCGGAAATCATGACAAACATATGAATTTGAACATGACATGAGTTTTTGTGAGTTACAATAAGATATACAAATTATATAATGTTTAAAAACCAATTGAAATGAATAGTGATCTTTTAGTGTTTGTAGTCTTATCACATAACTTTTATTTTTTGCGTTTGTGCCCCTTTGTGTATATGTATTTAAGCAGTGTGGCCTAAATATGTGTTCACTATGTTTAGAGAGAGGGACGAGGAGAAGCAAACGGCTGATGCCTCCTCCCACCACAACCGGCTATTCCGGCGACCGGAGGAGGCGGAGGCGGAACAATGCGGTGGATGTGGCCTCCGAGCGGCGGAGGAAGCGGCTGAGGCGGAGGAGGTGGTGGTGGCTGTGCAGCGGAGAGGATCTGAAACCACGGTATGCCCTCATTTTCTCAGATGTGTGATGCCACCGCCGCTCGCTGCCGCCACCGCCGCTCGCTGGCGCCACCGCGAACAGCCGACGCCACCGCCACCTAAGGTTCAGGTTTTTATACGCAGAGTACAAGTTTCTATGCGGGTTTCTTTGGTTTTAACCTTTGTCCTCTGTAATTCTCATTTAGAGAAAGAGTGAGAGAGAGTATGAGGGGCGGAGCTCTCGGCGACCTTTTCCATCGGTCGTCTGATACCTTTTACACAAACATCGCGGAGGTGGTGGCCATTCGGAAAGATCCCGATCCATCCCTACGCGACCCGTTTCTGGGTAGATCTGGACTTGGTCGTTGTGATGCCCGATGGTCGTCGGCCATTGTGATGGTGGCGGCAACATTGGAGACAGCCACCGCTCGGCCTCCCGTTTGTGGTCGAGGTAGAGCTAGCGGTTATTTCCTCACAAATTAGTATGTCGGTCGGTGATGATTTGATAACCGTGATCGGCCCTTCTCTTCCACTCTCTCATATTTGCTCTTTTTTCGATTAAAGTTTAGGGTTTTCGGATCCGCCTTTAGTCTAATGGTGATCTCTTTTGGGTTTTTATGAATAAAATGTTCATATGTGATGCATCTAAGACTTTATGGTTGTGTGATTGGTTATCTTGATGATAATAATGATTACCTCATTTGAGACTTTTTGTTTGGTGATTTGTAACATCAATGATGATAGAGATTTGGATTTCCTCATCTGAGGTTGTTACTTTGGTGTTCATCTTGGTATTAACTGATGCAACTGAGAATATGTGGTTGGGTGTTTCGTTGTGTTGATGGTGATAATAGTTATAATACTTTGTTGTTCAATGATGATGGGACTACCTCATCTGAGAATGTTGGGTTCATGTCGATGATGATGACACTAGGTCATCTGAGACCGAGCTTCAGCTCGAGTGGGTTGTCGCCCTCATTCTGTTGTTGGGAGATTTTGTGTCGATGATGGTTAAGAGACAAAGCTACATTTACCGTTTGGTTATACCATGTTGGGTAGACACTGTTATTTTGGATATCAGTTTGTTGAGGTATTGTTGTGATGTTGTAAGCAAAATTGTTGTCTCATTGGTGATGCCACTTCTATTTCAGGTCTACGATGATGAACATTTGTTCATCTGAGACCTACAGATTTTATGATATTGTTCGTTTCATTACTCTACTGACATGTGATACAATGATGGGTTGTGACGATAACTGAGAATGGTGCCAGTTGCTTTGGCGTGGCAACCGTTTTTGGTTAGCAGCCGTAACTGAAAGGCTAATCTGAGCCCGATCCATTACACGCGCAACGCGCGTAGTTGGATACCACTAGTTCATATAAATTAATGGGTAAATACTACAAAATCCTAACATTTATTCTGTTTTCCTTGTAAAAGTCCTTTAGCAATTTTTACATAAAAACCAACATGATTTTTGTCATAAAAGTCCCTTAGTAACTTTTTTTACAAAACTTACTCAACAATTTTTTTAAACATTAAAGTTTGTGCACGTTGTATATAACGTTTACATCTCTGGTTTAATTTCATATATCTAGAAAGTATAAGTGTGTTTTTATCTTAAAATCACATCAAAATAATTTCTTAGTTTGTTAATTACTCTCTAAATTAAAGTTGTTTAACTCGAATAACGTATAAAATCTAATACAAGCATATTTAGTCGTCTTGGGTTAGGATTATTACAGAACCATTTTTTATCTCGAGATTCAAAAGAACCATTAATTACATAAATGTAAAATAAGGTAGTGTTTGTTTTTTTGCAAAAGCTCTTCCTCACCTCTTCATCTGCGTGCACGCAGACGCGGGAAGAGGTTTTGAGTGCGCAGACTGTTTGATTTTTGGAAGACATTTCATTAAAAAACGTCTTCCTGACGTCTGCGTGGAGAAGATGTGAACCTACCACTTCTAAACTCTTCTCAACCTCTTCTCCTAAACTCCTCCCCACCCCTGAAACCCACCTTCACTTGTGTGCAACTCTTCCACACCTCTCCTCTCACCACCGGCCAACCTCCACCCAACCGTCGCCGCTCTGCTGCGCTCCCCCTCCGCCGCGCTGCCCTCCCCCTCCGTCGCGCGCCCTCCCCTCTACCGCCCTCCCCCTCCGCCGCGCTGCCCTCCCCCTCCGCCGCGCTGCCCTCCTCCTCTGTCGCGCCACCATCCCTGCGCCGCCCACCCTCCTCCGCCGCCCACCCTCCTCCGCAGAAACAATCAAGTTCTTGAGTGAATCACGTAACTATACAAGGGTTTAAGAAGGGTTTATCTTACATATTCAGGTGATTTCAATTAAGGGGTAGATAATTTTGTTTTGATTGGGGTTATTGATTTGGTGTAAGTTATGAAGTTGTTTACTGATGGAAGAAGATGACGTTCTTGCTTTTGTTTTACTTTTGTGAATTTATGATCAGCACATTCAGATAGAAAATATTGAATTTGGGTGTTTGATAAAGTTGTTTTTTTTCAAAGATTTCATAATTGACCTTGATTATGAACTGTTTGAGTAATTAGTACAAAGTAATTTGAGCATTATGGGAAATTCTACAAATGTAGTGATTTTGCTGCAACAACAATATCCTAAGCAATTTTACACCATGAATGGTTGAATGTGGAAGCATTTCATCATCTTAAAAGTTAAAGTACTCCAGATAGGATCAAAGAATGACAGAGAAAACTTTATTGAGTGAATTGCTTTAAAGTTTCAAAATGAAGATGTCCCTTGTATACAACTACAATACACACCCTTAGAGTGCTGCCTTACCAACCAAACTTGACTTGACCACTAGTTAACAAACATTAGGGCATTTAGATTTAACAAAGGATAAGATTATTTACCGCGGACGATGAAATATCATGATTCTTCTTTTGAAATGTTGAAATCCGAACTCCGATTGATGCAAGATTGTTTAATAATATTCTTGAGTTCAATTATTTATATATTAATGTTAAATTACTTTTTAAAGTTTAAAAAATAGGTTTAATTTAATTACAGAATATTTCAGTATTCTGCAGATGTTAAAAAAACAAACAGTCTTTTTCTTGCAGACTGCAGAGGTTTGGTCCACCTCTTCTGCTGCAGATGTCTGCAGATGTGGTCCGCAGACTGCAGATGTTTTCCTGCAGAAAAAACAAACAACACCTAAGTGTGGTTATACTTGAGTTGTTTTACGTATTTGTATATTATACATTAATTATAAACTATTTAAAACAGCTAGATATCACATGTTTAATTTACATTTATGTAAATCAATTAATGATTCATAATTATGTAAATCAATAGTTTAATTAAAACGGATTCTACAAAGATCCTAAGCCTAATCACATAATAATAAAGTTTGTTTATATATACATTTTTAAACAAGAAGATACATTTGCATGCTTTTGACATCAATACTGTAAATAAATTTACGTTAAGATGTATAACAAACAGCGTATTCTTTCCACTTTAACTTGTATCTTTTAAATATTTTGAATCATCCACATAAAAAAGTGGTTTACATATTTTAATTAAATAATTCAAGTACATATTATTAAAAATTTTATATTATAATTTTGAGGATGCACGAATATATACAACAAACCTGTCACACCCCGACCGACGGCGGAATCATCGGAGCGGACGAGGGAATGATTGATTGTTCATAACACATGGTTGTCTAATAGTGGAGATAATATTAAAATCAGATTACAAGATAGCATGAGTTTACACAAGCAAATACATCAACTGAAATCACAATAGTAATTGTCTTTTATTTTGACTAAGTCCGGGTCTTAAATGTGCATGTAAAAGTCCACTAACTTGCTTAACCTGAAATCATGTGAAAAGTAACGAGTCAGCTAAAAATTAGCCGGTGAGTAAACACAGTTTAATATACATATAGATTGATTGTTTGATTGAGAATAATCCAATTCATAAGGAAATGTTAAGACTTATAATGCAATAGCGGATCATATAGATAAACCGACACAATATAAACCCCTTGACTTGACTCTTGCATATAATAGACTTGCACACATACACCATAGATTGACTATTTGCCTCTGGCACAATCACCACTCGACTATTCATATGGGGTGGGTTATCCAAACCAATAGATCTACCATTGATACCAGGATTGATTGATTGAATGAATTAGGGTTCTTACTGTCGTCCAGTTTATCATAGTATGTTCATATAGTTGCAAGTAATAACATAACCTGTGTTGAATTGAATTTAGAATGAAATAACAATAAATATCATGATTGAATATTGTATCACATGATTTCCCCCAAATGAGAAATGATATAAAAAGGGGCTATGAATACTCACTTGATTGATGGGATTAGAATTTGGACGTGATAGATTAGACACCAACGATTTCCTTGTGATTAACCTAAGGAACGGTGCCTCGAATTAGAATAATAGTGATTTGAGAATTAGGAATATATTAGGATTTTCATTGGGTTTTGATTGATAGTTTAAATAAAATAATTTATTTAGGTTGAATGTCTTGAAATATAATAAATTCATTTCAAGTAATTATATAGAAATAAATCTACCAATACACTTGACCATTTGATTGATTGTTAAAATGTAGAAAGAATAAATAATTAATTTTATTAATTAATTATGATAATTAATTAAATTTTTAATTATTTAAGTGACTAAAAAGAGATAAAAATAATTTGGAAGGATCTAGGTCGGCTTTTAGTGACTTTATAAATTATCAACCTATAATGTTAAAGTTTGAAATATTAAAGAATGAAAATAATAATTATTAATAAATAAATAATTATTGGTCAAATGAATAATTAATTTGAAAAATAAATTTATTAGTTTTTGAACAATTTAAAACGCTTTATGTTTGATTAAAAGAAATAATAGTTTATAATATTTAAAGAAAAATAAGTTATATTGTTTATATTGTTTTATGTTTTATTATTTTATAAATATTTAAATTTAAAGAAAAATTGTAGAAAATGATTTTGATGATTTAAAAATAAACAAAGTTTATAAAAATGATTTTTATAATTTTTAGGATTTTTTTTGTAATTTTAAAAGCTTAAAAAGGCCAAAAAAAAATGTTTGAGGATGCCCGGGGTCGAACTCGGGACCTCAAGGATAGCAAAGGGACCACGGACCGGTGAACCAAGGCATACAGCCGCGGTAATGAGCCGGTTCCAAATCGTTTTAACTTGAATCAAATGAATACCCCAAACACCCACGAACCCTAGTTCGAATCTCATCCCAATTGAGGTTCAATTCGGTTTCGAAGGCATCTACAATCATGGGGCTTTCATTCCCCATGTACAAACGAGTGTGTGGGTGTTTTTAATTACCTGTATGATGACGGATTGGAGTTGAACCCAACAAGAACAGGTCGCGACGTGGTACTCAATTGATTAATGGGTAAATGTTGATGATAATCAAATTAAATTGGTAGGGAGTTTCGGATGATAATCTGGAAGCAAAGCCCTTTGCCAATATAAGTTAAAATCAATCGGAGATGGGGTTTTAATAGAGTTGCAGGTCCGCGATTATGGTAGTATTTTTGATGATTTCTGATACAATTGAACTCGATGATAGGTTATGTACGATGAAAAGTTCTTAGTGCGGGATTAACTTGATTATTAAATCCGTAGTGCGCGATAATGGCCGGATTCTTGGCCGATCGTGGGGAAAGGAATACGGGGAAGAAGGGGGTTGGGGTTGGGTGTTTTTTTCGGAAATTACACAATGGTCCCTGAAGTTTACATTTGTTCCATCTTGACCCAAAGTTTGTGTTTTAGTTTCAAGGTAAGTTACATTTTAGTCCCTGTGATTATTAATGTTAACATTTTATGTAAAAACTAAGTAATTTCAAGTTTTAACATGATAAAATTTGTATTATTACAAGATTTAAGAATATAATTTATTATTATTATTATTATTATTAACATTATTATTATTAATATTATTATTAATAATAGTAATAATAGTTTTATTTTCATTAGTATAATAACAATTATTTTTATATAAAAGTCCCTGAAAACCTTTTCATATTTATATAAACTTATGTTATTAAATTTTAAATTTTATGCTTAAGGTTCATAAATATCATTATCATCTTATAATAATAAATTTATATTTATAAACCATATGATTTTTAATCCGGATTAAATGACAATGTTAATGTACTCACATCGAAATAACATAGATTCTATTGACTAGCATAAACGGTTTGGGTTACAAGTTGGAATGGGTCGGATGTCACAAAACCTGATTTCTATCAAACAAAAATCCTTTTTTTAATATAATCATATTACAAAATTTACTAGAAAAATAGAGGAAGAAAAAATTGTAAGATGGTTCTAATCTTTAAAATTAAGTAGCATCATTACTTTATTTTTAAGCAATTGAAAGAGAAGCGTACAAAACAACACCAAAAGAAGGCGTGTTAGAGATTTTGAATGCATCTCTAATACGGTTGTAAGCAAGAGAAAATGTTTACAAATTTGTTGAGTGATTTTTGCAAGAAACAGAAAGTATACTTGGTTTTTTATGTGTAAAATATTATATATTGAGTGATATTTGTGAGAAAAAGATAAAAAGTATATTGATGTTTATGTGTAAAAAGTTATTAAATAATTTTATGAGAAAAAAATAGAAACTATATTGGTTTTACCTTTAACTAATTACTTTTAAACGACAAAACATAAACAATTATACGATAAAAGGTATCTTAAAAAAATAAGAAGGAATTATGGCCTTCTTTGAGGGTGTGAAAAAATAGTACATCTAAGCAAAGAAGTAACAAGTTATCATATGATATTAGTTTATTGATTAAACTATTATATTATATACTTGTCAATAAAAGTTTTAAAATTATTATTTTTTAATTTCATTATTTTTATAGCATCGTATTTAACGATTGATATTTATATATAGTTTTCCAAAAGAGGAAGTAATATTCGAATATCAATTTATTCTTAGCTAACTCTCATTCTTCTTCTTCAAGTTCCAATGATACACACGCAAACTTTTGCAAGTTGTAAATATTATTCATTAAAATACAAAAGATAGCAATAACTAACGAACAAGAGATTATTATTCATCCTAAGTTCCAAAAATCTTAAGATGCTTTTAGAATATTCTTATATTTTATTTGAATTAGTTTAACTTAAATATGGTGTGACGTTACAACACAACACAAAGCGCGAATATGACACGAAATAATATAAAAGATAATAATTTGGGCTTGGCATAAACGTTTTGGGTTGAAGCCATGAACATGTTAGACAAAATGAAATATGTCTAGGTCAAACAAGATTGGTTCATAGATTGACTTGTTTATTTTAGTAAGGTATGTTATATCACAAATTGAATTTGTTAGATGCTATATGTCAAGACTTGAACGTTATAGAAACAATATCAAGTTTTGTAAATAAGTAGCTTAGAATTGTTTTATTAAAAGTGTTTTTCAATGTAAATTTCTATTTTTGAAATACTAATATGTAAAAAAGCTTTAATAATTATATCTCACGTTAAATGATCGTACGTGTTCATGTCATGTCAGTAGTAAATAGTCGTTTTAAGGTTCGCGTGTATCACACAATTTATGTGTTTAGGTTCCGTAAATGGCATCGAGTTAACACTCGTAATGACATTACCTCATGCATAAATAACAGTATTTACTATTATTTTTACATCTTTTATTTCTCGTGAGTCAATTGCTAGCATGTATCCATGATTCATCAAGTCTAAGACCACAAAAAAATATGTTACCTACACAAAGGTGTTAAGAATTTTCTTTTATTTGAGTATGTTTTGCTAAAACTATCTTTAAAGTACACTAGTACAAAATCGACTTTTAGTGACATACACTCCGCCAGGTCTATGTGACACTTTCGAAGAATAGTGTTACCGTATGTATGCTTGAAAATTCCTGGAATGTTTTGGTGACGATTTCAGCGGGGTTGTGTGACTATTGCGTAGAGAATCACCTCTTTAGTCACACTAAACATAACGTATGTTACAAATATTAGTGACTTTTAATCGCAATGTGACCAAATGTCACTATTTGGTCACGTTTTTCGTTAGTCACAAATGTAAATTTTTTTGTGATACCATAGATAAACATATGGTCACATATGACAATTGTTTGTGTCACTATATAATGGCGCACATTCAGTGACATAATATAACTGTGAGTAAATGTAATTTACAATGACAGTAAACATTTTTTTGTGTGACGTTAAGTTTATGTTTATTAGTCACACTAATTAATTGTGTTACCATATGTTAAAGTTTATGGTGACAGTGAAAATTACAGTGTGTCACTAACGATAACTAATAGTCATGACAAATGTAACAAACATGTGACTAGAAATAACAAATGGTCAGCTTCCATTTTATTATGTGTGACTAAAAATTTAAACTAACGAAATAGTTATTGATGTATAAGAAGATTATGGTCACAGCTCGAATATGGATGTGTGACAAATTATATATTATGGTCATGGTTAATGGAAAAAAACATGTGACGAGAATTACAATTTGGTGATTGTTCACTTTATTATGTGTGACTTGTAACATCCGACCCATTTGAAATTGTAACCGAACTCGTTTATATCAGTAAATGAAATCTATTCATTTAAAACATATTGATGTGTCATTAATTCACATTACATATAGTTATTAATATGATTTTATAAAAAAATATATATTATAAAATTATATTAATAATTATGAAGTTTAAACAAAAATAATAATAATAATAATAATGATAATAATAATAATAAAAATAAATACTACTATTAATAATTAGTAAAAATTATATATAATATATATATATATATATATTATATATATAAGCATGTATTAAAATTGAATATATAAGTTCAGGGGGTGATTATGCAAATTCTGAAACTTAAAACCAAAATTTAAGACATAAAATATTAACTTTGAAACCGCAGGACCGAATCTGTAAATATTCAAACCCAAACCATCCCCCCCGTTTTTCCGGCGACTCGCCGGCGAGAGTCCGGCCAAACTCCGGCGAAGCCGAAAACAACAAAATTACACACTTTCAAGCTACAAAACCGGTCCCAATACACTCGTGGATGAGTTTCGAACTCAATGCAACCATTAAACACCATTAATTGTCGATAATTATCGAATCCGAAGCTCCACCTCGAACTCTCGAAATTCCCGACCAAAAAGCAGTCAAATTATTCCAATTTGAACCCACAATCACACCGAAAGTTTCATTGGATCCAATCTATGTTGAATTCAAACACAAAACGTGTTGAATTAGTCAAATAAACGGCTAAATTCTTCACTTTATTCTCGGATTCTAAACCGACAAAGAAACCCACTCAAACACTTGTAATAAACAAATTGAATTCATATAATCAAACATTTCTCACATCCGAACCTATCTGTACTCTCAATTTCATCTGAAAACACACACACACATCGAATTGATCCTCATCTTTATCGCGACCTGCAACTTAGTCGAGAACCCTGTTCCAAACACTATTAACCCGAATTAACAGAGGGCTTTGGATCTTCATCATCATGCGAAGCTTTCTGTGAAGTTAATTGGATTTTCATCAAGAATTGGCCACTCATCGATCTGTACATCAACCGCGGCTGTTCTTCATCTGTTCATAATCGAATTAAGTACTCAATCAGGTAATTGAAAGCATTAATCTACTCGATTTCTCAAGGGGAATAAAAGCCCCATAAATTCGATGGGTAACAACATCGAATCGGGGTTCAATTGGAGGGAAATCAAATCTAGGGTTTATGTTTGATCTGGGAGAATCTGAAACAGTGTATAAAAGAAATAAAACCGGATCATAACCGCGGCTAAGGCCTTGGTTCACCGGTTCCCATGCTTCCCCCTCAAACAGAAGGTCTCGGGTTCGAGACCCGCCACCTACAATATATAGTTATGTTCATTTATGTATAAATGTATTATATACATATAATCATGTATATAATTATACATATAATTATATATAACTACTTGATTATATATAATTATGAATATAATTATACATATACAATTTATTAATAAATTGTATAAACGTATAACTTACACATATTGATACAATTATTTCCAATAAATTCTAAAATCAATTTCAAATTCATTTTATTATTTCAAGACATACAAGCTAAATAAATAAGTTAATTTAATCTACCATTCAAAACCAAATGGAAACCCTATCACATTCCCAAATTCTAAAATCACTGTTATTCTAATTCGAGACACCGTTCCTTAGGTTAATCGTAAGGAAATCATTGGTATCTAATCTATCACATCCAGATTCCAATTTCATCAGTCAAGTGAGTATTCATATCCCCTTTTTATATCATTTCCTATTTGGGAGAAATCATATGATACAATATATTCTATCACGATATTCTATTGTTATTTCATTTTCAATTCAATTCAAGACAGGTTATGTTATTACTTGCAATTACGTGAACATACTGTGATAAACTGGACGACAGTAGAACCCTAATTCAATCAATCAATCAATCCTGGCAACAATGTAGATCTACTGGTTTGGATAACCCACCCCATATGGCTTACGAGTGGTGATTGTGCCAGAGGCAATTAGTCAATCTATGGTGTTTGTGTGGAGTCTATTATATGCAAGTGTCAAGTCAAGGGGTTTATATTGTGTCGGTTTATCTATATGCTTCGCGGTTGCCATATAAGTCTTAATATTACCTTGTGAATTGAATTACAATCGATGGATCAATCAATCAATCTATATGTATATTCAAAACTGTGATTACTCACCAGCTAACTCGTTAGCTGACTTTATTTTCTCACATGATTTCAGGTTAAGCAAGATAGTGGACCTCTACGTGCTCATCTAAGACACGGACCTAGTTAAATAAAAGACAACTGTTATTTGTGGTTTCGATTGTTGTATTTGCGTATGTTGTACTTATTCTATCATGTAATCTGAATTTAATATTATTTCCACTATTAGACAACCATGTGTTATGAACAATCCATCATTCCCTCGTCCGCTCCGATGATTCCGCCGTCGGTCGGGGTGTGACATGACTAACGGTTAATACTAAGAAAACGTTATAAGTGAAATCTAAGTAGTTTATAGTCACAGTTCATTTTAGTAGGTGTGACTAAAAATTTCTAATACTAAGGCAACGTTATTGATGTATAAGTATTTATTTCTCACATCTCCAATTCGGATGTGTGATAAAATTTATAAAGGCGATGTTATTAAGGGACCTGTTATTAATACTAAACCATTAAGACTCGTAATTTTGAACTATAAATGTATATATAATTATTTCTAGTGTTATATTAAATGATTATTGTTCTATATGTTGAATGGGTTAGACACCCAGCCCAAGTGGCTGGGTGCAGCATGTTCCTTTCATTAAAACGCTGATGACCCGGGTTCGAGTCCCACTATACACAAACATTTTTTTAAGCCGTTTTCCAAGACCAAAAATTTTTATAAAAATTTTCTAACACTTAGAAAATATAAAAAGTGATTTTTGACTTAAAAATGTATTTTTTATGATTTTTCTTAAAAACTAGAGTTTATAAACTCTAAAATTATAAAAACACCATTTTTAATGTTATAAAAATTATATAAAAATTTATATAATGTTGTGGGACTATTTTAGTGTCGGTCACTTGCGGTGAATAGGATCAATTAGCATCATGATGCTCAGTTAGGGTTAATTTGGTCAATTGGGGTCAGTGATGATCATTTATTGTTGTGTTTCAGGCAAACGATGATCAATTAAGGTTAACGACACCGGTTAGGATCATTAACAACCAAGGTGATTAATCCTTATAAAACACGGTCATTGTTGGTTCGATAGGGTTATCCCGGGATATATCCCAAAGAGATCACCAGCCTCAATCTAATAAGCTAAGGCATAACAAGATGGGATTTAATAAAATCCCAATCATCAATCATTAAAAAAAAAGCATACTAGATACCTAATAGAATTGTGTTATAACACACAGCTAATCAGGCCATTCATGGTTAATTAGGATAAATGCTGATTTATAGGGTGTACTTTGTGGATCAACTCGCTAAAACCTCAAAACGAGCTTGAGTTCAAGCCTAATATAAATACACATACACACAATATATGGGGAGGGGGCATGTGGTGAGAAACGCAGACACTCGTAATCACGTAATATGTTAATTTTTTATAACTAAAAAAACTATAATAATACCATAACTATTTTTATAATGTATTTTTTTAAATAAATATTAAAATATGAAAAAGTTATGCCGTTTAAAAGCCAAGATTATGTTTTAAAACTTGTACCTCTTAAAATTTATGTAAATTTGCATTTGTATCCTTCTTATATGTATTATAATATAGTATATATGTATATATAAATAGTTATAAATCTATAAAAATAAATTAACAAATAATAAACAAGTCGAACCCGATCTTAAAACACTACTCACGAACCAAACTCAAGGTTTTATAAGTTAGACGATCCAAAGCTCAAGCCCTCAAGCTCCCTAAAAATATATATATTATTATGTTATATATAAAACTATAACTAATATATATACAATTTAATAAGAGTTAGAGTTTGAATGAATTTTGAAAAAAATGTTTACGAGTCAAAATGAGTTTAACCATTATTTTACGTACAACATATTTTTATATATAACTTAAATTAGTATAAATAGTCATAAGTCTCAAATACCTGCCGCCCCAAATTCCCTAAAAGTTGAAATCCTTTGGGTTTATTTCATTTATCATACAAAATTCTACTTGAAATGGAAAAAAATTGTTGGAGGGAATTGAAAAAATTGGATGACAGAACAAACTCCTCCCGCTCGAACATGGAAATCGGGATTTCAATCCTTCCATATACAAACCCTAGAACCTACTCCCACGCCCCTCTACTCCCACGCCCCTCCTGGATCTCCAAAACCTCCTGGATCTCACTCTTCATCTGACGCCCTCCCCACCGTGGAACCATAGTGAACAAAGAAGCCACCGACAGCTTCCCTTTCCATAAGCAAACCACCACCGTTCACACCCCTCTCCACCACCGGCAGTCACTCCCTCCGCAATCAAGCACCCCGCTGCAACTCCCCCTTGACTCAACCGCAAGCTTGGCAATCGACACTACCCTGGCAGCCTTGTAAATCGATTACGATAACTTGTTCGGTACGATTTCTTCTCTACTCTACCCGCGTTCGTTTCGGTTACGAATTCTATTCTTGTGATTGTGGTTTGGCGTTGTCAATCAGGAGCGCACACATCGGCAGGTTTCAACTAAGCGGGGTTCTGCTTTCTCAGGTGAGACTGTTATTCTTGGCTTTGATTTTGCTATTAGGTCAATTTAATTTCCTTCATATTGCTTCTACAAGCTGATTTTACATGTGATTGATGATCGGATTTTTTGAATATTTCTGAGTTAGTTCATTACTTCTTTTCATTAATTACTTTCATGAGTTGTTTTAACTAATCAATTGGTTTTGATTGAACGATTGTTTCTTATTTGTTTGTCTATGCAGATTGGGTAGTTAGCTTGTTGATTAATTCATGATTTTGTATTTTTATTCTGCAGATTGCTTATAATGTTGTTTGTATGCTTGTTGATTTTACATGTACCTAAAGAGATCAGATGATTTCAAATATTGTTGAGATTTCAAATATTGTTGAGTTACTTCCCTAGCTGTTTTTTATGGTTAATAAACTGGATAGTTGTTTTAATGATATTGACTTGATTGATCTAATGCAATGGGGTTTATTGTTTTCACTCTGATTTTCATGTTTAACTATACATACATGCTAGCAAAATCAAACAATCATCAAATCTAGCACTAAGTGAAGTTAAATGAAAGCATATAGATCATCAAAAGGATTTTGTTGCAGTAGATTTGGGTGATTAGCTTACTGTAAATTTAAGCTCTTTTATTTGAGTTTTAGTTGAAGAAAAATCTAATTATGTGTTGTGCGTGTCTATATGTATATATGCTGTGCGAGTGTTGAGAAACAGAATAATCGGGTATGTATGTACCGTGGGTATGTATGTACCCGTGGGTATGAGTGTTGAGAAACAGAACATAGCAGCCGAAGGCTGCTGTGTGCGTGTATGTATATGCTGTGTGTGTGCAATCTATATATATATATGCTGTGCGAAACAGAACACAGTACCCGTGCTTGTATGTATATGTGTTGTGCGTGTCTATATGTATATATGCTGTGCGAGTATGTATATATGCTATTTGTATACATATATATGATGCTGTGTACATATATATGATGTTATATTTCAAACCTGGTGGGATTAAGGTTGGTTATTTTGTTATTTTCTGTAATGTTTATTGTTAGCTTGATGGTTAGTTCCTTAGTGTTTTATGTTTCATTGTTCTCATACTCTAATATATATACTTATATAGTGATTGTTATATTTTGTTGTATTGTTATCCAATAGTTTGTTGTTTTAAAGTTTAGCTATAAGCACATAAGTAACTTTACGTTTTGTTGTATTGTTATCTGATTAGGATTTGTAGGTCTGTAATTGTGAGTATCAACCTGTTATGAATTTGCAGGTCATCTTGTTGTTGATTTGTGTATGATATATGAAGTTCTAGAGCTAAAAATTCTGCAGTATAATATATTTAATTGGAATTTTGTAACTAATATGGGTCTAATTATGATGATTTGAACCATCTGTTGTTGATGTTAGTATTGGCATTGCACTTAGTGATGTTACTGTTGATTATTAGTATTATGGTTTGCCACCGGCAAGTTTATTCATGTTTATATTCAACGGGCTGTTTTGACCCGTGGCCATTCTGGTCTCAACCCGTTATGGCCCGAACCAAATTTTTTTCAACAGGCTGTTTTGACCAGTTGAGAGTTTTTATTTAAGGGTTAGATGTTAAAATGGAAATACTTATTTATCTTTCAAACACCAATGCATGTACATGATGATGTAAATGACCGAGCCACTTCTGCTACAGGCAAAAGGAAACATTGTACATATGAGAAAGTCAATCAAGTAAGTTATTCTTTGAATAATTCAGTAATTTACAATCTTCATTAATTAATTGTGGGAATTATAAAATATTATTTAGGAATCTTCCAAAACCGTCAAAAATAACGCGGAAAGCTCACCTGTGCAAGTAAATACTCCTTCACCAAAAGGAGAACGGGTATGTACTTTTACAAATATGTGTTTGTATTTTTTTCCTTATGATATAATAACAAAAATTATTATAGACTATCAAGTGTCGACTAGCAATTGTGTCCAAGAGACACGTTGTCGTTTCAGGTAGGATTTACTTGTCCGAAGGTCTACAAACATGTCACAATGTTCCAGTCCAAGAGGACTGCTACAAAGTGTCTATTGACCGATCGATACAAGATGCAGCATTTTTACCTCATGAAATCCCTGATGCGCGAACAGTCGGGGATGCAGTTGGCAGTTTTGTTCCTTGGCCGAAGGATCTTTGCATTATTGATGTGAGTTTCTGTAATTACTGTCTATAATGGTCTTTAAATTATTAAACTATTTCAAACAACTTAGGTGCTTTTTTCCTTTTTAAATGGTGTTGACACAGGATGATCAACAAACTGAAAATCAAAAGGTCAACGACTTTACAAACGGGACAACTACTAAACATGTTGATGGTCAACAGCGGAATCAACCGAAAGATTCAAAGGTCAAAAAAACACCTAAGACAAAAGGACAAGTACAATATGTCCAGTTGAATAATATTAAATCGAAGTTAACCAGGAGTAGTAATAATGCAGCAGCTAAGCCGACTTAGTTAATTTAACTAGTGAGATTTAGATTTGGATGCATATTTCTAATTACCCCTGTTTAAAAATTTATATATATGAAGAAGAATTTCATTTTGTTTTAATAATATTTTTGTATCGTTTCATTTATATATTATCCATTATTATACTAATTTCGCAAATGACATTAAATGTGAATTGCAATCAAATTCATGTGATTATAATTTATTTTTGGTCACATTTTAAATTATCATGGCACTAAAAGGTTATATTTGGGTGATTATAAACTATATATAGTTAAATTTTACTAAATAATTTGTGTCTAACATATATATATATATATATATATATATATATATATATATATATATATATATATATATATATATATATATATATATATATATATATATATATATATATATATATATATATATATATATATATATATATATATATATATATATGGTCACATTCATTAAAGATAGTGCACTACAAGTGTCACTAAAAGGTATATATTGGTAATTTGTGTTAACAATTGTGTGATAACTAACAACATATAATCACTGCCTACATAAATATTTGTGTCTACATCCCAAAAACAGTCATAGTCTTTAGAAAAGACCGTGACTACAGGCATGTTATAGGGTCACGTACCTACGTAATATATGTCACTAAAAGGAAATGTAACAACAAATATTCAAAGATAGTGTCATTGAAGGATACACAACGGTGACACTTAAAATAAGAGATGTCACTAGAGGTATGTAATAGTCACACCTTAGATTAACAATTGTATGATAACTAACTACATATAGTCACACTGTTCAAAATTATTTGTCACTAAAATACATAAAAACTCACATTTATTTAATAATAGTGTGACAACAAGTGTGTTAGGGTCATGTAACTACATAATATATGTCACTAAATGGAAACGTAACAAGAAATTTTCAAAGTTAGTGTGACTAAAGGATACACAACAGTGACACTTAAAATAAGACTAGTTTATATTAGACATTTTAGGTCACATTTTCATTTGTGTTATGTCACTAGAAGATATGTAATAGTCACAACTTAGATTAACAATTGTGTGATAACTAACTACATATAGTTACACTGTTCAAAATTTTTTATCACTAAAATACATAAAAACTCACATTTATTTAATAATAGTGTGACAACAAGTGTGTTAGGGTCATGTAACTACGTAATATATGTCACTAAATGGAAATGTAACAAGAAATTTTCAAAGTTAGTGTGACTAAATGATACACAGCAGTGACACTTAAAATAAGACTAGTTTATATTAAACGTTTTAGGTCACATTTTCATTTGTGTTATGTCACTAGAAGGTATGTAATAGTCACAACTTAGATTAACAATTGTGTGATAACTAACTACATATAGTCACACTGTTCAAAATTATTTGTCACTAAAATGCATAAAAACTCACATTTATTTAATAATAGTGTGACAACAAGTGTGTTAGGGTCATGTAACTACGTAAATATGTCACTAAATGGAAATGTAACAAGAAATTTTCAAAGTTAGTGTGACTAAATGATACACAGCAGTGACACTTAAAATAAGACTAGTTTATATTAAACGTTTTAGGTCACATTTTCATTTGTGTTATGTCACTAGAAGGTATGTAATAGTCACAACTTAGATTAACAATTGTGTGATAACTAACTACATATAGTCACCCTGTTCAAATTATTTGTCACTAAAATACATAAAAACTCACATTTATTTAATAATAGCGTGACAACAAGTGTGTTAGGGTCATGTAACTATGTAATATATGTCACTAAATGGAAATGTAACATGAAATTTTTAAACTTAGTGTGATTAAAGGATACACAACAGTGACACTTAAAATAAGACTAGTTTATATTAAACGTTTTAGGTCACATTTTCATTTGTGTTATGTCACTAGAAGGTATGTAATAGTCACAACTTAGATTTCTATTTGTGATCAAATACCAACCAATAGTCACACTGAACATAGTGTAATGCGACCAATTTCAAGCAAAACGTCACATTGAAAAAAAAATTCATGTGACCAATTGTTGATATATTGCCACTAACCAAAAAAACATGTGTCACTGAAAATGGTTTATATTGACATTATTTGATAAAATTGGAACAAAAATCACTGGTCTATAGTGACACCTCTAGTCTACGGTGACTAATATTATATGCTACAGTGACGATTTTTTGTGTGTCACCGAACAACATCAACAATGGCTCGACCTTTGGTGACATATTTAGCGAAAAAAAAAAATCGTCACTAACTACCTACAGTGACGATTTTTGTGTGTCACCGAAGCCCGATTTTACTAGTGGTATTCCTTTAGCTTAGAGTTAAAATTAAAAGAGTTTATTTAAAGTTAAATGCAGTTACTATCTAAGTTTGACATAAACATTACTTTTCTTTAAAAAATTAAAACATTAACTTACATGTAAAATTTTTAACAGTTGTTTTAATTTCAATATAAAATTTTCATCGATTGTTTTAATTTCATTTCAAAGTATATAAACTTTTAAATACAAGTAGAAACAAATGATAGAAATTTTGAGCTAAAATTTACATATCAACTTTTAATGAAAAATAATTTTTTCTATCAAAATACGTGGAGTAAAATCAATTTAACTTTTTTATTTGTATCCGACTATTTTATAAAATTATTATAACTATAGGTAGAAATTAGAATATATAAAGGGTCCAGCTAATCAGACGCCCTGTCAGGTTATATCTGAACGCCCTTTGACTTTTTCACGGCCCGTGAAGGGCCTTACGGGCCGTATGGTTTTCGAAAATTAATTTTCACATCTTTATACGCTCACGAGCTGTGAAACACAATACGGCCCGTAAGCGTCCATACCCACGGCCCGTAAGCGTCCATACCCACGGCCCGTGAACAAATTCAATAACGGCCGTTAATTCTCTCACGGGCCGTTAATTTCTTTTTCTCGATTTGCGTGCATTTTTAAATTTTATAATTATGTGACGTGACGTATTATTCCTTGATTCGATTTAAAATTCTATATAAAACGTTATATATATTACTTGTTATATACGGTTAGTGAGAAACGAAACAGTTAAAATGTCTTCTCGTAGAGGTAATAGAAGACGTCAAAATGAGTCCTCTTCAAACTCACGAGATATTGTGGAAAGTATTCCTGATCCAATAGATAACCATAATTGGCAGAACGGGAGAAACTGGTCTCAAAATGTTATTCACTTTATACGTAACGGTGATTCCCAAACATGTAAGGTGTATTACATGGGTACTTCCGGTATTCAGTTACAATTTTGGCGTGAATTACTCGGAAACGTGTCTTTAGGTACAGAGGTATGATTTAAACTTTTTTTTTATATTTTATTTTATTTTAAAATTCTAACAATTAAAAAAGTTATTATTTTATAGCATGTTCGGGCGTGGACAAATAGACTCACAATATGGAGATACGAAGAAATACGTAGAACAGAAGAGTTGCCGGGTAGTGATCGTTGGACGATTCTCCCATTTGAGTGGTTTAACTTAATATACTCGGGGTCCGTTAATGGTAACGAATATGGCGACAGGAGTGAATGTCTATATCCCGCGTTATGGGAAGTTGATACGGTAATACTGTTTTCATGTTTTATAATAAAAATCATGAATTTATAACCGTGAATTAAATTGTTTTGTAGGTTTACGTACCTATGACTGAAGACGAAGAAAATTGGTATCTTTTAAGATTTCTATGGACTCACTACAAGTTCGTATATATTCTCCATACGAATGCCGACCAAATACGTGTGATGATTCATGGTGCATTCATCGTAATGCCCGAACGATTTTCGTACAATTCGAATCGTACTTTTTACATTTTCTGTCACGTATACAATATTGGCAGCACTCCGGACAAGAAGAAATCGAAAAAATAAAAAACGTAAAAGAACATTCACCTGTTTGAAAGTAATTGTTTAATTTACAAGCACACGGAAGACCACAGCTGGTAAAAATGGCAGCCACATGATTCTTTGGATATAATTAGATGATTTATCCTGTTAATCTCACCAACTAACATATCCAAAGCCGCAATAGAAACGTTACCTCGCAGCAATTTAAGCACTTTATGATTATGCTGCACCATAAGCATGATTTTGCTTTTGGTAAAACTTTCTTTCATAGCAATTTCCTGGGTAACTAAGATATTATTAATAAAAAGAATAAATCTATCCAGGGTGCTATTGGTTGCTTTCAGGTAACTTTTCAACAACGAATGTTGGCTCTCAACTCGGTTCGTTGTGTGCTGACCGAAGTTATAACTTTTATTTATCCACGCCGACACAAATCTCTCTTTGTAGGGGTCCAACCAGTTATTTTTTAGGTACATCAGCATTCCTATTTTAAAAAAATATACTTATTTTTATGTAAATATACATATATTTTTAAGAATAACACTAGAAAACTTACATGAATGTTTGGACACCAATCTGCGATAAAGCCGGTCGTAATTATAAGCGTATATGTCCGTCGTTGCAGAGTTAATAAGTACCGACCACACATGCTCAAAAGCACCCCACTCTTCATTTGAAAAACTCACCTTGCAATGTTTAGCAATATTTTCCGAAATATGCCATCTGCAAAGTAATCGAACAACACTCGGAAAAACTTCTTCTGACGCTTTCATCAGAGCGAGGTCTCGGTCGGTTAGTATAACACGGGGCTCCATACACTTTTCTTCCAGCGTTGCTTTTAGTTGCTCTAACACCCATCTGAAGTTGGCTTCACGCTCATAATCAATGAATGCGTGAGCAACAGAAAAAGATTTCAGGGTGGATGTCACACCAACCATTTGAACAAATAGCATTTTATACAAGTTAGTTTTGTATGTTGTATCAATCATCAACACGTGTGGGTACGCACGCCATAATGTGTGAGATGTGGGATGTATAAAAAAACCCCATCGACGGTATTTGTCGGTTCATCTATGTGAGGGGTGTAAATATATTGATGTTGTTGTAGTATAGAAAAAAAACCTGCATTGAGGTTTCACCAATTCTGGTGGTCTTTTTAATTCTTACCCGAGCGTTATATATGGTTCGTAACACAGACACGTTATTGGGATTTTGTTCCCTCAACGTGCCTAGAATGCTTCGAGGATCAATATTTTGCTCGGTCAGATTCTTTACAGTAGAAAGCTCATTTTCGGTGAGCCTCATTGCGTATGCATGTCCTTCCAGGTGTTCAGCAGGTTCATGGTTATGAGTATCGTCCACAACAACTATAATCCACCCATCTCTCTTCATCTCGTACTTACCCTACAATTCAAGTTGACAGTTTTTTTTGTGCCACTTTTTGTTAGAGTGGATGCTCCCTTATATACAACACCCCGATCACATTTCAACCAAATTTTAACCACCACACCATTCGAATTTATTTTTAAACGTTTGGTGACAATAACAAACCCATTTTCTCACCCCACGTTAGTTGCCCAATCAACTAATTCTTCACGAGATGTAACAGTGGTGCTCGCAAGCACCCAGCATGTCGCCATACCATGATATTGTCCTCTTTGGCCGCAGCCTCACGGTTTTAAAACGCGTCATGGTTGGAAAGGTATCCAGCCCCTTATAAAGAGACTTTTGTTCTCCTTCCCAACCGATGTGGGACGCTCGCAAGCATCCACCCCCCTCAGGGAGCCCAGCGTCCTCGCCGGCACAACGGCCCGGCCCTAGCTCTGATACCAACTGTAACAGTGGTGCTCGCAAGCACCCAGCATGTCGCCGTACCATGATATTGTCCGCTTTGGCCGCAGCCTCACGGTTTTAAAACGCGTCATGGTTGGAAAGGTATCCAGCCCCTTATAAAGAGACTTTCGTTCTCCTTCCCAACCGATGTGGGACGCGTCATGGTGCTTTTTAACATGTTTCCCCATCGTGACGCGTTTTAAAACCGTGAGGCTGCGGCCAAAGCGGACAATATCACGTTGCGATTTCTTGGGTTGTTACAGTTGGTATCAGAGCCAGGGCCGGGCCGAGTGTGCCAGCGAGGACGCTGGGCTCCCTTAGGGGGGTGGATGCCACGTTGGGCCGAACTGCGGGGCGGTGCCACACATACATCCCACATCGGTCGGGGAGGCGAACGAAAGTCTCTTTATAAGGGGTTGGATACCTTCCCCAATGTGACGCGTTTTAAAACCGTGAGGTTGCGGCCAAAGCGGACAATATCACTTTGCGGCTCTCGTACACCTTCCTGCGGGGGTGTCACAGTTGGTATCAGAGTCAGGGCCGGGCCGTTATGCCAGCGAGGACGCTGGTCTCACTTCGGTGGGTGGATGGACACATGACTGAAAATATGGCTATGACTCATCCCACATCGGTTGGGCAGGTGAACGAAAGTCTCTTTGTAAGGGGCTGGATACCTTCCCCAATGTGACGCGTTTTAAAACCGTGAGGCTGCGGCCAAAGCGGACAATATCACTTTGCGGCTCTCGTACACCTTCCTGCGGGGGGTGTCACACGAGATGAGAAAACCTAATCAATTTAATATTTTTAGTTAGTTATTACTAAATGAAAGTAAAATTAAATATGATATATCTTATAACCTGATTCCTGTCGTATAAACCTCTTTTATCGGAACCAGAACCGTCATTATCACCGCTGCTATCGCCACCGTTATCACCCCCATCATCGCCGCCGTCATTCCCGCCGTAATTGGACGCGAACTGTCCTAAATAGTTAGAAGCACCCTCATCGTAATAACCGTAACTCTCCTCAGGGTAATAGTTAGATTCCGAACCGAATAAATAGTTGCTATCCCAGAAAGACATCGTAACGTTAAATATTATTTCAAACTTATCGTAGAAATTTGAATTATGAAATGAATTTATAAACCAACGTTTATATAGTAGTTGAAATGGAATATTGCATCCCGTCACATAATTAACACGAATATCGAGGAATATTACGTCATATCAAATAACGTAATAAATACAAAATTACACGACTATCGAGGAATATTACGTCATATCAAATAACGTAATAAATACAAAATTACACGAAAAACGAGGAATAATATATCTCGTCAAATTATTAAAGGTGAAAATAGAACCCGTAAAGCAGTTCACGGCCCGTAAGTGAAGTGTCAAACGGGCCGTGAAACGCTTAACGGGCCGTAAAAAAATTTGACCGTGAACACCTTCACGGGCCGTTACGTTTTTGAATGACTGATTTGACTGCCCGACAGTTAATACGGCCCGTGAAGGGCCTTACGGCCCGTAAGTAGGGCGTCCGAATATCCAAAAGGGCGTCTCTTTAGTAGGCCCCTATATAAAACTATTTTATAAAATTGTTTAACTTTTTTCAATATAAAACCTTTTAAAAATGGTTTCTCCGAGAGGGTAAGCCATCATCACTCATCAGCAATGTTTTTAGAACTGGTTTGGACAGCAAACAGAACGTCTTACTGGTTTGCTGGTCGGATTAGTCGGACCGGATTTAATAACCGGATGACGTCATAGTTATATATATATATGTATATATATATGTATATATATGTATATATATGTATATATATGTATATATATGTGTGTGTGTGTGATATATATATTATATCTAATTCAATCTAAGTATTTTTTATGTGTATTTTATAGTTATATATAAATTTAACATAATCTTATTTCAAACACTATAATTTGTCGTTCGATTCACTTGTTAAACCCGTTAAAATTCAAAAAAAAAAGAAAAAAAAACATGAAACTGTTCCAAACCTCCAAACCCGCTAGTTGAAATCCATTGAAAACAAACTGGGGCTGCTCGGAACGCCCCCGCCAATTCTCGGTTGGACTGGTCGCACTAGCCTAACTGATCCGAGCTTGAAAATGTTGCTCGTCAACCCATAATTTTTAGGTGTCCATAACTTGTATTATACAAATGAATATACTAATATAGTAAACAAACAAACAAACAAACATACCCAGTGTATCCCGCTGGAGAGCAGGGTCTGGGAGGGGTATATGGTGACATGTCTTTCCTCTATCTAGAAAGATAGAGAGACCGCTTCCGAAGAGACCCCCGACTCGTTAACAAAGTCAACAAAGTCAACAACAATAACAATCATAATACAAAGCATACAACACACAGATATATATCACATAAAGAATTAGATAAAGCATACAACACACAGATATATATCACAAAGATATATATCACACAAAGATATAACAAAAATAACAATAACAATCATAATAAAAACGGCATGTAACACCCAAAGAGGGTATATGAGGAAAACTACACCTAGCGAGTGTGGTCCGGCCATATATCACCGTATACCCTTCCCACCCACAAAACCCACTAAAAGTCCTTAATCTTAATTCTACGCCTCCACTCACTTCTATCCTCGATCATGTTCTCAGAAAGATGCAAGTCTATCATATCCCTCCTAATAACCTCGTCCCAAGTCAACCTAGGTCTACCTCTACTCCTCCTACCCTCTAAACTGATGTTCTCTACTGCTCGGACAGGTGCTGCCATCGTTCTCCTCTTCACGTGCCCAAACCATCTTAATCTTCCCTCTCTTATTTTTTCTGTGATAGAAGCCACCTCTAGCCTCTGGCGAAAGACGTCGTTTCTTATCCGATCCAATCTTGTATGTCCACACATCCACCTCAGCATTCGCATTTCTGCGACCTCTATTTGTCTCTCGTGCGATTTCTTTATGGCCCAACAGTCTGTGCCGTATAACATAGCTGGACGTACTGCCACTCTGTATAGTTTTCCCTTTAGTTTGGCTGGGAACCTCTTATCACACAAAATCCCTGATGCTGCTCTCCACTTGCACCATCCTGATTGTACACGGTGTGCTACATCGCTGTGTATCTCTCCATCTTCCTGTACGTACGAGCCAAGGTATTTGAACCTAGATGTCCGGGGGACCGCCATTCCCTGGATACTGATTTGGGTGTCCTCCTCGGCCTCACCACTAAAGTTACAATGCATGTATTCTGTCTTAGAGCGACTTATCCTTAAGCCCCTGCTTTCTAGTGCTGCCCTCCACTGTTCTAATCTCTCGTTAAGCACCGTCTTAGATTCTGATATTAGGACAATATCATCCGCAAACAGCATACACCATGGGACTGGCTCTTGTATAGACTTGGTCATCTCGTCCAACACTACTGTGAAGAGGAATGGGCTCAATGCCGATCCTTGATGGAGTCCTACTTCCACCGGGAAGTAGTCTGTGTCTCCGACAGGTGCTCGTACACACGTTTTTGCCCCGTCATACATATCCTTTATTATTTTGATATACCTCTCTGGTACCTTTCTAAGTCGTAGACTTTCCCAGATGAGTTTCCGCGGCACACTGTCATAGGCTTTTTCGAGGTCAATGAATACCATATGTAGGTCTCTTTCTTTTCTCTATATTTCTCCATTATCCTCCTTATGACGTGTATAGCTTCTGTTGTAGAGCGTCCTGGCATAAATCCAAATTGGTTTACCGCTATCTGAGTTTCTCGTCCAATTCTCGTGTCAACAATTCTTTCCCATAGCTTCATCGTGTGGCTCAATAGCTTTATTCCCTTGTAATTTGCGTAGCATTGGACATCTCCCTTTTTCTTATATATGGGGACTATGACACTACTTCTCCACTACTCTGGCATCTTTCCTGTCTTAAAGATAGTGTTGAATAAGTCCGTTAGCCATTGTAGGCCCTCATCCCCAAGGCACTTCCACACTTCTATCGGAATGTTGTCTGGCCCCACCGCCTTAGCCCTTCCCATTTTCTTCAAAGCTCTCTTGACTTCATCGACTGTGATGCTTCTACAATAACACTTGTTTTGTTGCATCGTTTGATTTGTTTCATCGATATCCGTTTGTTGATTACTGTTCGTTATGTTGAAAAGGTTATCGAAGTACGTTTTCCATCTCCCCTTGATGTCTTTTTCCCTCACCAAGACCTTTCCATCCGCGGCCTTTATAAACTTCACCAATCTCAAGTCCTGTCTACTACGTTCCCTTGCCTTGGCGATCTTAAACATGTCATGTTCACCCTCTTTCGTCTGTAATCGCTTATACATCCTCTCGTATGCTGTGTTCTTTGCCTCTGACACAGACTTTTCGCCTCTCGTTTAGCCTCTTTGTATTTATCTTTTAGCTCTGCTCGTTCTTCCTCATTATTACAGCGTAAAAGCTCTCTAAAACTTTGTTGTTTAATTCTTATCCTCTCCTGTACATCTTCGTTCCACCACCAGGATTCCTTATGACCGATTTTCCTAAATATAGTATTTACTAATAAAAGGAAGGTACGATTTGTTGAAAAGGAAAAAATAAACATTTATTGTTGTTTTTTTTAATCTAGCTCCGTTTTTCTTTTCTAAATTAAAAATAAAAATCTTTTATATACTTTATTATTTTTAAAAATTTTAACCAGACAATCAAGAAACTTTTATCTTAATTTTACTATATATTGATATATAATTTTTAGAAAAACTATAAATTAATAACTGAAACTATAATTCGTTAGTCGTTAATATTTCATACTGAATTTGAGTAAGGACACACTGGAAAATCACCTTTTGTTGTTAGTGGCAATCTCGTTCGCATAATTATCATATACATATATTTGTTTCTCATTTGATTTTGCTTACAAGCAAGATACATTTTCTCATTTCGTTCGTAATGATCATTATATGTGAAGTCAAGTAGAACAAATATAAATTTGTGTGTCTGAAAGAGTGAGATTGTTATCAACAAAGAAAGAAGAAGTTAAAAATGTCATTGCTAACTTGACAATATAGATTATTGAGTAAATTTCGGTTTTGGTCCCTGAGGTTTACCCATTTTAACCATTTCAGTCCAAAAAGGAATCTTTGATCATATCAAGCCCTGTGGTTTCTTTTTTGTAACGGTTTTGATCCCTTACACTAACTCTGTTAGTTTTTACAGTTAAATGTGAGGGTACTTTGGTCATTTTACATTTGAAGGACTAGTTATGTAAATTGTATTAGATTAGGATAATTTTTGTAATTTTTTAAAATAATAAAAAATAAAAAAACAAAATTTAAATCTACCACTGTCTTCTTCAACCTTCACGCGACACCCCATCCAAACCCTAAAAAAAACCTCTTCCACCAACAAACTGAAGCTTTCAAGGTTCACCCATGGCAGAGTAAGCAACCCTCTCTCTCACACACACACATACACACACATCTTTCTTCTTCATCTCACCCCTCAATTTCAATCTAACGGATACACAACCTATTCACTACCAACCACCCCATATCCACTACTACACCATCATCATCAACCACCACTACAAGCATTCACGTAACCGCACTTGACGGCCTCATGAACGTCAACTCCCTATTCACCATCGCCGTCTTCGTCGGCCTCTCTCTCACCACTACTACCTCTCTCCTCCACCATCTTCCCCATCCAAATCGACCATACCCATCCAAGCCCCGATCCGATCCACCCCCAGCCCCACCCTCTTCGAGATGATGACCGAAGAGCAAACCCGAGAATCCAGGCCCTCTGCCCACTCCCACTCCCTCAACACCGCCGAATCCATATCGAGGAACGGGTTGCTAGGGTTTTATCCGGAGCCCCTTTCAAAAATCCTAGCGATTAGGGCTTAGGGTTTGTAGATGTCAAACTCACTCTTACAGCACGTGATGGTTTCAGCGTGTCAATGGATGTTCACCGCCAAGTGTTTGTCCATCGGAGGCAGTTCTTTAGGGAGAAACTGGGTCGGAGGAGGCCACCGCGCCTCCGACTGCCACCACCACTTCTCCGCCAAATACGACCCTCCAACGCCGACCTCACCTGCACCGAATCCTACTCGTTAGACGAAATCGTCTACCAATCACGCTCCGGCGGCCTCCTCGATGTTCAACACGACATTGAAGCCCTTAGGAAATTCGATGGTGATTACTGGAAATCGTTGTTCGATTCGCGAATGGGGAAAGCGGTGGTGGCGGTGGGTTAGATTATATTCAAGTTTTCTTTTTTTATTTTTTGTTGCTTTAAAAATTACAATAGTTATCCTAATCTAATATAATTTACATAACTAGTCCTCCAAATGTAAAATGACCAAAGTACCCTCACATTTAACTGTAAAAACTAACAGAGTTAGTGTAAGGGATCAAAACCGTTACAAAAAAGAAACCACAGGGCTTCATATGATCAAAGATTCCTTTTTGGACTGAAATGGTTAAAATAGGTAAACCTCAGGGACCAAAACCGAAATTTACTCTAGATTATTCTTAGAAAATAGGTTAAAATTTGGTTTTTTTGAAATTCAATTTGCATTTTTTAAAACGACATTTCAATTAAATATTTTGATCAACACTAATGTCTATCTAGGCTGGTCGTAGATCTATGTATAAAACAATTACAACATTACATCTAACATGCAATGAAACGTTCAAGTTGTTGAAGTTTAACGCAAATGAAGGAACCATGTGATCATAAAGACGGTTCAAACAATTACAACGGTGTATCTAAATACCATATAATCTCCTCCAAAAATAAATGTTATGCATCTTGAATACTCCGTACTTATCACATAGAAAGATCAATTATTAAACATTATATATTCAATCATAGATCATAGATTAAGTAACAAGATCTTTTACCTAAAAGGATATCCGGTAACAAATATATTTAAAAAATTAATGATCTTACCCAAATATCAAAATATATATAGAAGACTTTGTAATGAAAAAGTCGGGGACTATCCAAAGCATTGAATAACTAGTCCACCATAAATGGTAAAAAAATACCCTTAAAGTTGGAATCTAGTGAAATATTAAATTAAAATAATTGTACGTAGGATGATGTAGATTTAAGCGAATATGACCTAACAATGAAGATAAATGATGATGAAAAATTTATTCGAAAAGCTTAGCTAATGTATTCAAGTATTTCAAACTTTTACTTTAGTTTAACATTTTTCCATTATTATCATTATTATATCAATATATTACAAAAAATGAGTGGACACTTGCAAGTAAAGTTAAATATTTTTAAAGATTAATAAACAAAACCATAATTCGAACTTTTTCACATGTACCATCTATACAACTAACTCATATAAATTAGCAAAATCTTACGTAACTAATTAAAAATGACGTATTTTTCTAATATGTGCTAAATAGTAAGAATATATATATATATATATATATATATATATATATATATATATCGATTATATAAAATACTTGTATAGTAACTATTTTTTATAACTCACAAATTAAGTCAATCAAGAAACATTATTAACTAAGGGACTTTTTGGGAATTTTTTAATGATCATTAAAAGACTACTTTTTAGTGGTTCATAACTTTTTATTGGTTAAGATGTATCGTTAATGCTTAGTGGTTAAGATATAACATATTAAGGATGCATCTTAAGGGTACATCTTAAGTATTTAGTATTAAGATTATAAACATTAAGAGATGATCTTTTAATACTATCAAACAAACCTTTAGTTACTGACACATAAATTAAAAGTAAATTTGCTCAAAGTCAAATACTTCAATACTTTTAATAAAGAAAAAACTAATAAAAATTACCAAAACCTTTTACCACTATTTTATAAAAATACTCAAAATAACAATGTAATTTTAAAATTACATAAGGAGGGAAACCCAATTCTTTCTAACAAAAATATATTCATTTTGATACAAAAATACACATAATATTTTATTCCTTTCCATCTTTATATCCATCTTTCTATATACTCTGATACTCTTATCTGTTCATCATCATCCTACCGCTGAACAAAACACCAAAACCCCGTCGTTTTGATCCTTTCTCTCTCTATATCTACATGTATATAGAGTGAGAAAGATACACAACAAGTGAAACACCATCCATGGATCTTGGAAATTGCTCTAATTTTTCAAGAAACTGTTTCATTTTCCACCACAATTGCTACAATCACACTTCTTTCTTCACAAATTTGATGTCTTTTGCTTGTTTTTCTGATCTGATGTCTGCATCATCATCTTCTTCATCTAACCCTTCTTGTATCCCCATTAGTAGTACCCATTTCACCGCTGAAGAATTCAACTGAAACTGGTGATTTTGATCATCTTTTGTTGTGGAACTTTGAGTTTTGCCTTTGTTGAAGATATAATGGTGGTTGCATCACTATCTGGGGCTTGTTGTCACCAACAGATGATTTGTAATTCGCTTTGTTGCTCTGTTTTGAGGTATGTTTGCTGGGTTTCTTGTTCTTAGGTGTTGATTTTTCAGGATTTTGACAAATGGGTTTGAATCTTTTTGGGTTAAAATTTGTAAAATTTAGATGAGGGTTTTGGTACTTTTGGTTGTTTTTTGAAGAATTTGTTGCTTTTTAGGTATGGAGTTGATCGGAATGTTGATGAGAAATTCAAGAACTTGACTGATTTCACCACTTCTGTTGGTGTGATCAAGCACAAGAAGAGGAGGTTGAGCTTATCACCCATTGCTGCAGCTGTTCCGGTGAAAACTGGTGGTTCATCATCTCCTGAATTCTACAAGGAGGTCTGAAATCATGTCTTTTTTGTCAAATATTTTTTATTATTTTATTTTGTTTATTAATGAATTTCTGCAATTATGGGTCGATGGTATATGTGAGAGTTGTCTTCTGTGATGGCGGAAAAGTTTGCTTTGTTATGAGTGAGATATTATGAATATCTGCAATTATGAGTCGAGGGTATATCTCTTTACTAGATATGTTTGGTTGTTTATTATGAATTTATGCAATTATGGGTTGAGGGTATATGTGACACTAGATTCTCTGTCTCTTAGATATCGTAAAGGTTTGCTCTTATCTTACCAATAACGCATTGTAAGTTTTTACTGGATATGTTTGTTTGTTTATTTATAATTGCTACAATTATGGGTCAACGATGCATGTGAGATCAAACTCTATGTCTCCCGGGATAGCGTAAAAGATTCCACTATCTTACCTACCATACCCTACCAAGAGTTTTTTTAAAAGCAAGATTTTACTGGGTACATTTGTTGTTTGTTTGTTTATGAATTTCTGCAAGTGGATTTAACCAATCCTTAAATTTCTTCTTCTTTTCTTTAAATGAAATTGGGTTTTTATCATTGGAATCTGACTTTATTATCATGAAAACTACAGGTTCTAACTGCTGCCAGAGCAAATTTTACACAAGAAATATCTTTTCAGCTTAAAGACAAAGATATATCCCTTGCTAAGGTAATCTTCCATAAAGAATTTTACTTTTATCTCCAAATAATTGGATAGGAGAAAAAGGCACATTCCCTTGGAAAATATTATCTTTTTAGTGGCCCCATAATTTTGTTCTATGTTGCAAGTGGTTGAAGACATCATCATTGGATTAGGATCAATATAATTTTTATTTATTGACCATTTGCACAATTGCTTAGATGCATCTGAGTGTTTTTTTACCAATTATTATGAGGTTTATGTAAATCATGATTGTTAATTGGTGCATGAGTGAAATTTGGATTTTGGTGTGGCTTTTTTCACTTCACTCTTAAAGATTACCTATACTTGTAACTTTTGATGATTGTTATGCTAAATTAGTTCAATAACTAATAAAGATTGCTTGTATTATACAACTTGTGATGATTGTCATGTTAAATTAGTTCAATCGATCATAATTAACTATCTAATCTGGCATCTGAACACTCCGTCTAACTAATTTTACCTAAAATACCCAACTTATTAGTAACTAGTGATGTAATTGTTTTTGATGAATTGTAGTATTCTATCTGTCCTATGTTACATGCTTGTGGTTCGAGTCAGGGATCCCATTTTCATGGTATCTTTGCCTAACCGAAGACTCATCTTGTAAAATAATTAAAGGCATTTTCTTTCTTCTACTCCAAAATAAGACATGAGAATGATCTGCAAAAAATCATTTTCATACCTAGTTTTTGGTTGCAGACAAATCATTTTTCTATGAAAAAATTGCAAAAATAAATAAATAAATAAATAAAAAGATATATAAAGAAGAAATAAGCATTACACTTTCAAAACAGTTCTGGACAAACGTGCTTTCTCATTTTTGCAAAAATAGTGGTTAGTTTGCCAAAAAAAGTCAAGTATGGTTGTTTAAAAAGCCAACTATTTATTATTTAAGATGAAATTGATGTTGATAGTGCAAGTATTTTCTAATTGTCACTCATCGGTCATTGCACGTCCTTTATAGATCTAGAGACGACAATTCCAGACCATTTGATTTTGAGAATGGGTCAATTTGGGTTATGTTTTATTAATTTGTTTAAACCAAAATTAAGCATTAATAGAAACCATGTCATATGGGTCAAAGGTGACCCAAAGTGTATTTTTAATGTGTATAACTCCTAAACTTGTTTATTAAATAAACCAGATAACACTTGTTATTATTTAGTTCTTATAATCATATTCAGCACATGCTATTCTAATATCTTTAATAAAAATTTGGCAAAAAATGTGCTAATCGCCTGTTCTGACCTGTTATTCAATGCTTCCATTTTCCCACCTCTAATTTAATCTATTTTGTCAAAAAATAAAAAATAAATTGGGAATTCTGGTTTTGAGTTGGTTCACTATGTATTCTGCAGACTCTGTTGCATATTTCTGCTGAAGATGAGGCATTTATTGCTTTCAACCGTGAGATGGATGCTAGTTCATTCCAAAATGAGCGCCAAGGTAGCAAGCCGTCATCTGATGGCCAAGATTTAAGTCAAATAGAGTCTATGCTTCTGGCTGGAAAGAAACTTGAAGATTGGTTGTCAGAATTGGATGCCATTGCAAAAGAAGTTGAGGTTGAACTAATATCAAGAGACATTGGTTGCCATATGATTGAAATCTTGGAGGCAGTCAACAAAGTTCTGTTTGACTCGATGGGTTTCAAAAGGTCAAACATTGTGGATTCCAAATGTTCCTATTTGCATTCTGTTTTAAGTTCCAAATGTGGCAGTGGTAAATCATCTTTCCTTTTCTGACTAAATTTTAACTTATTAAACTATGGTAAAATGTTAGTTGCTTAATTTAAGGTATTTATTTGTACCTGACCGTTATATGATGTTTCTGACAGCAATTTTGCTTAGCGTTATCTACATTGAGGTTTGTAGAAGACTTAATTTGACTGTTGTTGGATCGCGTGTTGGGGAAGACTTTTTGATCTGGCCCCAAACAGGAAATCCTGAGGTAAGATGATTTTGAAGATTTTATATGTTTAAATAAATAAATATTGTTTCGATTATCAGATTATTTGAGGTCAAATAGTCGGTTTCAAATTGATTATCTGCTTCAACAGGAGCTTTTTAAGGTAACTTCAGGGCACAGCTTATTCGGGATAGTCAATGGCCGTTGTGTTGAGGACCCAAAGTCAAAAGCATCAGATTTAAACAGCAGTTCACTTATGGGACTTGACATTGCTACAAACCGGGATATTATTGGGATTTATCTTGCTAATTTGATTGTAAGAAATTCAACATAATTATCTTTAATTTTGCATAAAAAAGGTTTGACCTTGTGACTTTCTTGATTCTTTTTCTTCTTGTTTCCATTAGAGGCTTCATTGGAAACGTGCTTCAAGAATGAATCGCGGGTTAATGTTGACTTCTCCACTTAGGCCTGTTCATGATGATAGGACTGATGGTTCAAGCATACCATTGTTGCGTCCTCAAGATCTAAGGTAAACGCGTCAAATTACTAAGGTGCAGCAGATTACAGATTTCAAGACTGACTGGAAAATTTTGTTAAATAGTAGTGATCAATGCCCAATAATCCCCACTTTCTAATGTTAAGAAAGAAAAAAAAATCTCATTTTTAATAGAAAATCCACTGAAAACATGCAAAGTTTGAACTTAAATGTGCAAAAGTAACCCATGAACAGACAAATGGCATGCTTCTTAAACTACCATGTTACTGATATGATATTCATAAGTCAGAGGTTTGATCTTTATATGGTACATAGGAGAAGTTATGATCATGTATATGTACATAAGTCAAATTTTGAATCTTATATGATATTCAATTGTATAAAAAACTTAAACCTAAACATGTTGGGTTTTTTTTTTTGTCTTCGGCGTGTTGCATCTTTTCTTACGCGTTAGGTTGGCGATCATGGCATCCGAGAAACTGTTGATATTGCAGCCTCACAACTGGGCTTTAAGGAGAGATCATGGCATGATGTTGTATTTCACCAGGTATGAGGGTTCATATAGTGCCCTTAACCCCCCCCCTCCTCCCCGGGGCCCCACCTAGTGTTTGATTTTATATATTTTGGTAAATGGCAGGGAATATGGACAGGCGGTTCAAGAACTAAGCATTTGCATGGCTTTTGCACCTGAAGAAGAGGCTGAAATCTTGGAACCTTTTGTGGAAAAGTTGCATTTGTTGAGACTTGAGTCGTCCTGGAAATCGTTGGGACATAAAGGTCGTTTGACCGTTCCTTGAATAACATGTATCGTTCGCTTAGAGATTTTAGTATTTGACATTAACAAGGTTATCTTGTAGCTGTTGACTTGTTTTAACTATGCAATCTGAAGGTTTACAACTTGGCCTCAACCAATGTTGTAAAAATCGCTAGGCGCTAGTCGGGCGGTGAGGTAGGAACTAGGAATTAATCGGGATTAATCGATTTGGAAATTTTATATGTATTTTTTAGAAATTATATATATACTTAAGATTAGTACACTTCAAACATTAATAATTAGACATAAACTTAACCATCAAGTATTTCAAAGATCACACAGTTCAAAATATAAAAATTAAAACATAGTAGTTCAAACACTTAAGACATCAAAAAGTTTCAAAGATCAAATAGTTCAAAGATCAAACATTTCGTTATCTTATCCATATTCATAAACACAAAATCTGATAATAAACACAATTTAAAACATATTTAAAATCTAAAAATAAGTAATAAACACGATTCAAAACAATTCATGATCAGAATTAGTACTCCTCAAAACTATAAAGTCAAAATTAAATAAAAGGGGTCCAAGGGGATATGGTTACCGGTGGTTCGATGAACAGGGGGTGGTCGCCGGAGGCTGTGGAGCTGCTCGATGAACAGGGGGGAGGCTGGAGCTGGTCGATGAACAGGGGTGGTCGCCGGAGGCTGTGGAGCTGCTCGATGAACAGGAGGGAGGCTGGAGCTCGTCGATGAACAGGGTGGGCGGCGGTTCGTGGTCGTCGGAGGGGTGGTCGCCGGAGGAGCCTGACTCAAGATTTGAAGTGGAGGTTTTAGGTTTGGTCGCAGGAGGGATGCTTGAAATGCCTAAAGAGCCTCAAACCGTAAGATTTCAGGGTTTTAAACCCAAATTGAAGCCGTTGACCGGCTTTGACCTCCTAGGCCGATTACCCCGATTACAACCGATTAACGAAGATTAATCCCGCCTAGTCCGATTACAGATTAATGGCGCCGATTAGCATTAAACTACTAGGGCCTAGGCCGCCTAGCGATTAATCGGCGATTAATCGGCGATTAATCGGGCGCCTAGGCCGATTTTTACAACATTGGCCTCAACCATGGTTGTTGAGGATCTGAGTTTTAACAATCAACTGTTAAAATAGTAATGGTGTTGTATTACAGTCTTATTTAATTTTAAATATTTTTTTAAAATTGTTATCATAAGAAATGATGGTTAACAGGACCTCAAACCGGTTAGACGGTTGGGTTTGATAGTTTAAACCATCTTTCATACGTTCAAATTTATTATCTTACATAAAATTATTATGATAAAGAAAAGAAATTAAAAGTATAAATGTTAATCTGGTTTATACATAAGGCTATAAGTCCCAAACTTGAACCAAACCATTATGTGAGCTTTTTCAAATAACAAACTACAGATTGAACTATACAAGTTTAAGACAACAAAATTAACACATTATCATTACATCCATCACTATTGGTAAGAAAATAACTACTAATATTCTAACTTTTACAAATTATATTTTCCTTACCTTTTTCTATTATTGTTTGTTGATAATTTCTAAAATGTGGTGTGGTGTGACTATACATGACCAATGATTCTTACATTCATGACATGTATTTTGTATGACACATTAATTCTTTCACCATTTTAATTATTAGTTAATCATCCTTGTCATGTCACTTTCTATGGAAAATTAATACGGGCACCATGATAGGTATCTCACAGATTCAAAAACATGGAGATACGAAACCAGTATAGAGAGTTTTCAAGAAGAAGAATGATTTCTTTGTAAATTCACGCTTATTGATTAGGGTGAGTCACTCAAGTCACTTGTCACTTGTCCCTCTTTTAGTTGACGAAAATATCGGTACAAATTTGACCAAAAACTCCGATTTATAGGCAAGGAATGGTCAGAATGTTTCGTTAAATCAACACAATTTTCGTTCAAATGTATGTCTTATTAATGTTGTTTAGAACTACCGCCAAGACCTAAGTGAGTTGTTCAAAGACAGAATGCCAACTGTCCATACCAATGTGTTTTAGAACTGGATCGGACAGTAAACCGGATGTTTTACTAGTTCACTGGCCGGACCGGTTCAACCGGGCGGACCAGATATAAGAATCAGATAAATTTATAATTATTTTATAAATATATATGTAAAAGATACTAAAAAAATAGAAAATTTATATGAAAAACCGGTTCGACCGGTCCAACCACCGGTTCAATGCCAAAACTGTTTTAAGCACCGAACGGGACCGGATTGGAGTCTGGTTCCCGGTCCAACCGGTCGGACTGGCCGGTTCGATCCAGTTTTCAAAACAATGGTCCATACTAATTTTGACGCTTCAGTCCTGATTCAAAAACACAATCAAGGAGGAAATCCATCACTATATGAAAATTTTCTCGAGTCAGGTTTGAACATATGACCTAAAAAATTCTCAAGTTCAAACCATCACACTTATATCATTAGAATAGAAACCAACCGCGTTCACATGTATGTCAATGTTTATGACTACTAGTAGTTACATGTTACATAATTAAAAAACCTATTAGTGGTCTGTTATTATAAACACAGTTGCAACTGCTGGTTAGTTGTTATTCGATATGAGTTGTTAGTGTTTGTAATTGTTGCTTATCTTAGTTTGTAATTGATGATTAATAGCACGAATGATCAGATTGCTATTGATGATTAATAGCACGTTACTATTGATTTATTAATTCTTTTTATGATCAAATTCTCACATTTTTCATCAAACAAGCAAATTGAAGCAATTTTCCTCTATGAGTGGTGCCCCTAGAACCCCCTCACTCTTAAATTTAAAGCAATTTAGTCATGTGACTCCTTAGATTTAACAATGGGAAATTTTAGGCGCACCGATTCAAACCGTGACATATTGATCAAATCGTCACATATTGAAGTCTAAAGGTCACGGTTTGGCCAAACCGTGACATATTGGGCTTCAAAAAATGTTTTGCACCTCGGGATTGAGTTAATTATTGGAAGCGAGTTTCTTGGTTTTGGTGGTGTATATGTCACGGTTTGGTCAAACCGTAACATATTGGGTATAATATTTAATATTTTTTAATCATTCTAGTTTTTGTTTATTTTTATTTTATCACATTGGGTATAATATTTAATTTTTTTAATTTTTTTATAATATAAATGTAAGATATTTTATTCAATTTGTAACTTCTAATATTTTTATAGGATTTAAATTTTCTTTTATTTAAATTTTTAGTATTACGTACATATATAACAAACAAACTAACACTTAAAAACTAACTTATAAACATCAATTTTATTAAGTATATATGACTCATAGTCTTTAAAAATGATTTATTCAATAACATAACGCATGATTTGTTTACCAAAGTTTAATTAATTTATTTAAATATTAAGAATACAATATTTTAGTTTATTCTAGTTCACAAAAAATATGAATTAATGTATTTTAGCTTTTAAGAAGTAACTTTTAATGCATTTTAATTTTCAAGAAATATGAATTAATATATTTTAGCTTTCAAGAAGTAACTTTTAATGTATTTCAGTTCTCAAAAAATACCATTTAATTTATTTCACTACTCAAAAAAATATCTCAAACCGTGACCTTTTGGCCAAACCGTGACCTTTTGGCCAAACCGTGACCTTTTGGCCAAACCGTGACCTTTTGGCCAAACCGTGACCTTTTGATTCAAAAAAATATTTTAAAATATCACGGTTTGGCCAAATTGTGACATTTTGATCCGGTTTCTCCCTAAAGTGTCACGGTTTGGCCAAACCGTGGCCTTTTGATCCGGTTTCTCCCTAAAAACACATACGGTGTCCCCAGCAGGACCCTTAACAATATCATGTATTATTATTTGAGCATTTAATTCCAATACTTTTTTCATCTCAAACTTAATAACATAGACTTATATATAAAAATAATAAATAATAATCATAAAATAATTAAGAAGAAGAGTTCTCTATTCCAACTTTCCAAGTATAATCTACTTTTCAAAATCATTATTTTCTTAATAAATTCTAATCATGCTTTTTCTAGCCTATTTAAAAGAACAACAAAAATGACATTATGCTCGAACTTCATAGAGACTTTGATTATCACCGAGCTATTTTAATTTGGTATTTGCTAAAAACTGAAGCGGTGAAGTTATTCCTGCGTACAGCTTCGTGGGTGTTTGGGAGTGTTTTTTTACTGACTTTTTAATTTATTAACTTTTGAAAAGTTAAAAAGTAATTTTATAGTGTTTGACAATATTATGATTATAAGAGAAATAAGTTAATAAGTCACACCATACTAACCTATTAACTTGTTAAAAGAATCAATAATTATTTTCAAAAAGCAATCCCACACACCCCCTTCATCTTCCACAAAAAATGGAACAAATTTACGGCATTTAGCACTTAAAACACGAATGAACTTCAGCTGATTCACCATACAAATGGGACCTGAAGTTCTTGGTTCACTTATGCATCAATGCTCGAGAACAAGATCATTTCGACGTGGATTTTCCCTCCATTCCATTGCAATCAAGATGGGTTTCGAATCTAACGTTATTATATCGAATCATATCCTTAACATGTATGCAAAATGTGGAAAAACTGACTTTGCACGCCAACTGTTCGACGAAATGTCTGAAAGAAATCTTGTAAGTTGGTCTGCTATGATCTCTGGTTATGATCAAGCTGGGAGACCCTTAAAGGCAGTTGAGTTGTTCTCAAGAATGAATCTTGAGCAGGCAAATGAGTTCGTGTTTGCTAGTGTTATTAGTGCTTGTGCTAGTCTGTTTGCGGTTAGTGTAGGTAAACAAGTTCACGCGCAGTCGGTGATTGTTGGGTATGCAGGTGTTTCTTTTGTTTCTAACTCTCTTGTTTCAATGTACATGAAATGTGGGCGGTCTAGTGATGCATTGTCGGTTTTTAGGGGCAGTTGTGAACGGAATATTGTTGCGTATAATGCTATGATTACGGGGTTGGTTGAAAACAAAGATGTTCAGAGAGCGTATGAGATGTTTAAACTTATGTGTCGAAACGGTCTTGTCCCAAATCGTTTTAGTTTAGTGGCGCTTTTGGGGATTTGTAACACTGTAAATGATCTCTGGGTTGGGATGGAATTGCATTGTCAGGCTGTGAAACTGAATCTTGATTCCATAGCTTTTGTTGGAAATGTGCTAATTACAATGTATTCGAAGTTTGATTTGATAGAAGAAGCTGAGAAGATTTTCTGGTCGATTGAAGAAAAAGATATGATATCATGGAATACATTCATTGCTGTTTGTGGTCATGCTCTTGATCATGCCAAAGGTTTGAGTGTATTCGGTGAGATGATAAGAACTCATAGTTTAACTCCTGATGATTTCACATACACCAGTGCACTAGCTGCGTGTTCGGGCCTTGCTTCATCCATTTTTGGCAGACAAATACATGCGAGTTTAATCAGAACAAGGTCACAGTATGATACAGGTGTTGCTAATGCACTTGTGAACATGTATGCAAAATGCGGTTCAATAAAACACGCGGTGACTACTTTTAACCAAATGGGATTCCGTAATCTTGTTTCATGGAATACCCTCATGGCTGGATTTGCAAATCATGGACATGGGGAACAAGCACTTGAATTATTTGATCAAATGAAGAAATTAGAAATTAAACCTGATTCTGTCACATTTATTGCACTTTTATCAGCTTTGAATCACACAGGACTTGTGGATGAGGGTAAATTTTACTTCAATACAATGCAAGAAACTTATGGCATTGCTCCAAATGTTGACCATGTATCTTGCATGGTTGACTTATTAGGCCGAGCTCGAAGAGTAAAAGAGGCTGAAGAGTACATGGAAAGGTATTCTTTTGAACAAGATCCTGTTGTTCTTGGGTGCTTACTGTCTGCTTGTCGAGTGCACGGTGATCTTGTTGTTGGCAAACGCACTGCTGAGCGTTTCTTGAAGATACACAAAGTTTCTACTTCACCTTACGTGTTATTATCAAATCTTTATGCTTCAGAGAGCATGTGGGATGGTGTAGCCGAGGCAAGAAAACAGTTAAAAGATAGTTTAATGAGGAAGGAACCAGGCCATAGTTTGGTTGAACTTAAAGGGACTGTAGAGAAGTTTACTGTTGGCAGAATTTCTCATTCTAGAATTGAAGAGATTGTGGGTATGCTTAAGATTTTGAGTTTTCCAGAAGACGAGTTTTCTTGGTGTCACTAATGGTTTATCGATACTAAGGTGTGTGATTTTGTCATACATCTCATTGCTGTTTCTAGTAATAGCCAAAGCAGTATGGCCTTATTAATAGGTTTTAAGTCAACATTCGTTTCTTCTTTTTCCCATCAGAGGCTTCACTGGATTGTGCGTTAAGAATGAATCACGGGTTAATGTTGACTTCTCTAATAAAGGCCTGTTCATGATGATAAGACTGACTGTTCAAGCATACCATTGTTGCTTCCTCAAGATCTAAGGCAAGCATGTGCAAGCATGCAAGATCTAAGGCAAGCATGTCAAATTACTAATATGCACCAGGTATCGTGCCACGACTTCCCTAATTACTTAGAGCACTTATTCCTTTTTTCTGCAGGTTTCAAGATTCACATTAGAATTGACAGAATATTTTGTTTAAACTGTGATCAATGCCCAGGAATCCCCATGACGTCCTTAATGACTTCGTTTCATTGGCTTGTTTTTAGGTACATTTATTGAATATTTTTCACGCATCGATTTTTTCAATATATTAGCAAATGGGTTTCATTCTTTTTGGTTAATTTTGTAAATGGCAGGTGAGGGTTTTGGTACTTTTAGTTATTTTAGGAATAATTTGTCATTATCGGGTCTGGAGTTGATCAGAATGTTGAGAAATTAAAAAAGCTGACAGATTTCATCATTTCTGCCACCATGATCAAGCGCAAGAAGAGTAGGTTTAGCTCATCAACCATGACAGCAGTTGCTTTCACCTGTGGTTCTTCATCTCCCAAAATATTACCAAGAGGTCTGAGTTCATGTCTTCTTTTGTCTCGCATATTTCTTATACACTTTATAAACTTCTGCAATTAAGGGATAGGGTGTTAGTGGGAGTAGCCTCTTTACGTCCTAACATAGAGAAAAGGTTTGTCCTAACATATATTACACTCCTCGACCCTACCAATAGCTTGCTATGAGTGAGATTTTAGGGTGCGTTTGTTTGCTTGTTTATAAACTGCTGCAATTGGATTTAACCAATCTTTAATTTCTTGTTATTTTCTGTAAATTCTTTGAAAGAATTGGGTTTTTTATCAATGAAATCTAACTTTATTATCGTGAAACTACAGGTTCTAACTGCTGCCAAAGCAAAATTTACACAAGTATCTTTTCAGCTTAAAGTCAAAGATATATCCCTAAATCGGTTGGTTTGTTGTCCTTGACAGGTTGCATCTTTCCTTACACATTAGGCTGGCGATCATGGCATCCGAGAAGCAGTTGATATTGCAGCCTCACAAATGGGCTTTAAGGAGATATCAAGGCATTATGATGTCTTTCACGAGGTATGAGGGGTTCATATAGTGTTCTTCAGCCCCTAACCCCCCCCCCTCTCCTCCCAAGAGCCTAAAATCTTGGAATCTTTTGTGGTAAAGTTGCATTTATTGAGACTTGAATCGTCTCGGAAATGACTGGGACATAATGATTGTTTGATGGTTCGTTAATAACAAAAACACGTGGCATGTCGTTAGATTTGAGTTTTTAGTATTCAACATTAACAAGGTGATATTATAGCTGTGAGCTTCTTTAACTGTGTAATATTTAAGTATGCTACAAGCATCTAATTTATGACAATCAACACTTGAAATAGTAATGGTGTTGTATTGCAGTCTAATTCATTAGTGTTGTTTGTTACCTTAGATTTTAATTGTTCTCATAAGAAATGGTGATTTTTATATAAGAAGACAATAGGTATTTTGATAAAAAAAATGTAAATAATGCAAAATGTTCTAAGAAAATGATACCAAAACTATTATTCTATCGTCAGTTATATTAGTTATTTTAAATTAGAAAGTAGAATAAAGAATAATAAAACAATAAAAATGAACATAACTACAGCAAAATATTTCTTTTAGAATATTAAATTTTATTGCAAAATAAAAATATGAAAAAAGGTTATGGCTTGGTTTTCACAAAAGTTTTAGATCATATCGTTAATTATAGTTTTGAAAATCTACAAACCAAGTTGGTTGGGTTAACAGGATTGCCAAATTGGATGCATTAAATTTATAAAAATAATAAATATACTTTATAAATAATATTCATATTTATAAATGCAAGATAATGATAAACTGTTGCTTTTGTTTACACGACCAGTTTTAAAATCTAAACCTGAACTAAACCATTACAATTTTGTTTTTTTCAAACCGTAATTTTTTTTTCTTTTAAAAGAACAATGTCCTCTAAATAAATTCTATACATAATTTATATTCCCTACTTTTTAAAAAACCTACACTTTTTAAAAAACCTACAAATATGACATGTAAAAAGTAACTACAATATGACGTGAACGATACCTTTTGTCTTTAGAACTAACTAGTTTTTGCTCACGCGTTGCGTCGACTCGAAAAAAAAATTATATTAAAATACAGATGGAAATAAATGCATTGTATCGGCATATTACAAACAAACAAACATACCCAGTGTCTCCCGCTGAAGGGCAGGGTCTGGGTGTATCGGCATATTAGAAGTATTGAAAACAAGTGTTTAAAAAGAACTAAAAATATATTATACTTGGACCACAGGTTTTGAACACACGTTACGGGGCGTGGTATTAAATAAAACATACATTAAGATAATCGTGTCCCAACTGTATATTTGAAACTTTCAGGATTATTATATTGTTGTCAAAAAATTAATAATGTATTATATTTTGTCCATATCAGTTTCAAACGTTGTACGTTGATAATCAAGCATGTCATAATGTTGTTTTCAAATTTAAAAAACTTCATGTTTTAGCAAAACAAAATGTGATATAAATTAATTATAGTAATCAAATATTAAATAAACTTATAAAACAAATCGACGAGAATTGAAAGTGGGAAGTCACTGTGAATGAAATATTGCTTTATGCATTTTAAATTTGTACCACATACATAGAGTGTTTGCTCTATGTATTTTAAAAGTACTAGATTTAGTAAACCCGTATATTATACGGATTGAATAAAAAATATTAAATAGAATAAAAATTTATTAATTATAACTCGATTTTATAAAATAAGATATGATTGAAATCTTTCTTATAATAAATAAAATAAAATTTTTGTTTCAAAACAAACATTTAAAAAAATGTTACTTAAAAACTTTTTTATTATAACCCTCAATTTTAATTATTTATTATTTATAAAAATTTTATTTTTAAAACACCAATTATAAAATATTTTGTATTTTTAAAAAGTTTGATTCTCTAATTTTTTTAATTTTATAAAAATTATTTCCTTGTAAATAACATTAGTAAAAAGGTCTTTTTCTAAATTTATTAAAAAACTATTTCAACCTAAAAAATAATAATATTATTAGTAATTAATGTGATTATTAAATAGGAGATAGAAGCGGAAAAAAATTAATGAAGATAAATATGATGTTGACATGTGTCCCTTCTATATACCTTTTTATCTTTATTAAAGTAGAGAGATCTTTTACAAAATAATGTTCCCTAAATTAAAAAAAAATAGAGTTAAGTTCGATTTTACTCCCTGAGATTTGACAAGAATAATCATTTTCATTCAACAGATTATAAATATTAATTTACATCCAAAAGTTTTATAACTTGTTTCAATTTCAATCCAAAAGTTTCATTAGTTGTTTCAATTTAAATCCAAATTATGAAGCTTTTGGACTGAAATCGAAACAATTTATTAAACTTTTAAAGGTAAAGTGATGTTTTTTAATCTTAAAAAATAGTTATTTTTGTTAAATTTTAGGGGGCAAAATAGAAATTAATTCAAAAAATAAAAAAGTGAAAAGTTATTCCTGCATTTTGATTCTTGAATGATAGTGCAAAGCATCTTTAATCTTCCCGTCGAAGATCTTTGTAATTCTTGCGGATTTAACGAATCTAATTGTTCAATAATCACACACACTTTCCTCTTTCACTCGTTAAATTTAAGCTAATCAAAGGAACACAAATGGGCGATGGTGATCATCAACACGAAGAACACTTCGATGTCCTCACTAAAGATGGTCACAAAACTGGTATCTCAAAACCCAGGTCTAATTTCTTGCTAAAATTTATCATTTTTAATTCATCTTACATTTTTGATTTCTTGATTTTGAATGAAAACCCATGTCAGTTATAGCTTATTGGTGATTTAAACATATGATTTAGGGTTATCCCACAACTTCAATAACATTCATAAAAGTTCACCATGACAGATAATTTGGTTGAATTTACAAAAAGAATGCATATCAGTGAGTTATGTGAAGTTTGGTTTGGTAGGTTTAGCAGTTCTTGAACAGTTCACAATCTGTTTGATATTAATGTGAGGTTTCATGGGATCTTTGTGTTGATCGAGAAATTCAATTGATGGACCCTTTTGGCTCTCAAAGTCAGAATGGATTTCAGTTTCTTGTATTTCAAGTAGTTCTTATCAGTTTTGAGATTGAAAATGAGTTCATTTGAGTTTGGTAGTCAACATGGGCTAAACATGATGTCTTAAGGTGATGTGTTTACATTTTTTTTAATACAGAAGTGCTGTTCATAGAGACGGTGATTATCATCGAGCTGTTCACGTTTGGATATTTGCTGAAAGTACGCAACAACTGCTTCTCCAAAAACGTGCTGATTTCAAGGATTCATGGCCTGGATTATGGGATATATCTAGTGCAGGTCATGTATCTGCTGGAGATACATCCCTTATCACTGCCAGGTAGATTATTAGATCCTATTGGAACGCTTCTTTGATGAGTTATTTGAACTTTATGTATAAGGGTTTATGCTTAAGTATTAAATATATTATCTTTATATTCCTTCTAATGGTTAGATAATAACTTAGTTTCTAAATATATATTGTTGGAATTTGCTATGCCTGTAGGAGAGAGCTTCAAGAAGAGCTTGGTGTAACCCTCCCCAATGATGCCTTTGAATTACTATTTGTTTTCCTGCAGGAAAGGTAGAACTTCTATATGACTAGCTAGCAATTTTAATTTGTGAAACTTAGATTATAACAAAGTTTACATATACAAACAAACAAACAGACATACCCAGTATGACAGTATGTCCCACACATAGAATGTTTTAATAATGTGATTGTTAGTTTTTATAAGATCTCTAGATGTTTTTTAATGTTAGTTTATCAAATTAAAGAATTTTCAGATTCCATGTTAAGGGTCTATCCTCCTTAGGAAAGGAAGTGTTATTATTATTATGAATACTTTGCATTTTGTTGTAGTGTTACTAATGGCGGAAAGTTCATCGATAATGAATTAGATGATGTTTATCTTGTGACCACACTAGACCCAATTCCCTTGGAAGCTTTTACTCTTCAGGTAATGATTTATCCAATCATTGTTTACTTTCAGTAAAATATACCTTAGGAGCAACTCAAAAAGGGTTGATCAATTTGACTAGTTGTTTTTCTTCTTTGCAGCAATCTGAAGTTTCAGCTGCTAAATATATTTCAGTTGAGGATTACAAGCACTTACTTGCTAAGGGAGATCCTCATTATGCACCCTACGATGTGGATGGACCATACGGTCAACTATTTGACATAATTACCAAAAGGTACATCTTTGGCCATCATAAGCCCATTTTTAGTAAATTGTGAAGCAGTTCAAATAATGAACTGTATTTTATATTTCCATATGCAGCTTATTGTTTACTTAAAACATCTGATAGGTATCAAAACAACACGGAAGCACGAAATCAACTTCTGCAAAAGAAGCTTAATCGTTATGCTCCTATCTCGCTCACCACAGAGGTTGTTTGCTATCCTTTACCTCAATCTAATAATTTGTTATCACTTATTTTCTTTAAGAAAATATTATTCCCCTTACTAAAGGCCTATCCATATGCTATAAATATTATGTAGTCATGTAAGCTGTAATTTAAGTATGAATTTAATCAAATTCTTCAATTACAGTTGACAGGCATTACTGAGGAGGATAAAGAAGTTCTGGTTTTATTAATTCAAGCTGCAAGAATAATGGATGATATATTTTACCAGCAGGTTTTTTCAATTAACTTCAAAAAATTCCTGGATAAACAGTGATTTGTTTAGCAAAGAGCTCTGCATTATATTCTCCTAAGTTTATTATTAAGGCTTTGATGGAATATTTTCTTCCTATTTTTGTTCTTTTTTTTTTATCAGGTTTGGTGCAGCAACTCATCTTTAAGGGAATGGTTAAAGGGGAGTGATCAATTATCTGAGTTGGACACGTTAAAATGGAAGTATTATTCAATAAATAAGAGTCCGTGGTAAGATCCTGCTCCTAAAAGGACTTTAGTGTCGCTCCTATAGGATCTTCTCATTAATGTGCTGGTTTGTAAGATGTTAGACACTTAGACTTATAAAACTCAAATTGTTACTTTAATAAAAAAAATGTTCTTTCACAGGTCTTGTTTGGATGAAAATGAACCCTTTTTGACAACTGCAGACTCTGCTGTAAAATTGCTACCGGAAGCAACAAAACCAGTTGCTAATTGGAAAGGTCTTGAATATAAAGCTGCATTTCCCATTTTGAAACCACCTGGTGCCAATTTCTACCCTCCAGATATGGATAAAATGGTTTGTGGTTTTTATGTTCATATATGTGCCACACCTCTTTATAATTCCAATTATTCAGTCAAATTGTATTTGTGGCGAATGTCGTTCTTTTATTCTTAAGAATATAGGTGCGAGTTTCAACCAATTAAACTTACGAAATGGTCGAGTTAATTATTTATCTCAAACGGGTCAATTGGCTTCGGTAAGAAAACTTAGCTAGAAAGGGAACATGTCAAATAGGTCAAACTGGTTGAAAGTCACCCCAAGCGTATTTTTAATGCACAGAATCTCCTAATGGCTTTTTTCAAAAATTAGTTTGCTATTGCAATAACTATTTTATGTGTTGATTGCTTAGAATATCAAGTTAATTTACTTTATTTTACCGGTCATAATAACATACTAACATGGTACGAAAATTATCAAATATTATTCATGTTCTACTAACACCACTTACCAATGATGGAAACTTTTTAACCAATCTAGCAATATACTTTCATATATTTTATCAGTAATAGCAACACTTTTTAACTCATGTTGCTATGATTGGTTAGAAAATGCAAGCACGTTACTAATATTGATAATTTCCTTAGTATGTTACTATGTTAAGCAATTATTTATTTATTAAAAAAATGGACAACTTTTTTTTGTGAGGTCAACCCGAAGTGGACTTTGCTTCTTTTTGAATCCATTTTGGCTGATTACACAACCTCCCATCTTGCCATTTCTAGTCAAGACTAACCATATATTCTTTATTGTGATAGGAATTTGAATCATGGACAAAGCAGCTTTCAAAGAATGAAAAGCAAGATGCAACTGGCTTTTTTAGTGTTATTAGAAGGCATAATGACTCAAATTCTAATAATTCTAGTGATCTCCGTATCGTCCCTTACTCGGAAGAATATTCCTTGTTTCTTGCAAAAGCTGCTGAATTATTGCATAAAGCTGGGGATTTGACCAGCTCACTTAGGTATAGAGTTTATTGAATCTGTTTTGCTTCTGATTTATATTATTTTACGACACAAGCTTTATTAAACTTATTTTTAATGATTTCTTAGTTTGAAGAAACTGTTACATAGCAAGGCTGATGCTTTCCTCTCAAACGATTATTATGACTCTGATATAGCCTGGATGGAATTGGTTAGTGCACACTTCACTCCATCACAAATCACCATTATTCCTATTTTGTTTCGAATAAAGTTACATCTTACACAAACTAGAAATATAGTCTTTGACTAGTGATGGTATCCTTTGAAATCCTTGTATGATTACTCAAGAAGACCACAAATAGTAATCGACTAATTGTCCCTAAGTCTAGGTTGTTGGTATATTTGATAGAGGGATAATTTAGGAAGATAGCATAAATATAGAATTTTTTTTTTTGTTAAAGATAGTTCTCATTATATGCATCTTTGATCTTCCTAAGGACTCTAAGTTGGATGTTACTATTGGCCCATATGAGACTTATGAAGATGTTCTATTTGGATACAAGGTATTCTTATCTTGCATCTTTGCTTATAAGTTATTTAAAGGCTTCTTTTTTTTTTTTCAATTTACTGTATAGTGCTTTAAGATGAATATGAATTACCATGGTTTTACCTTAGGCGACATTTGAGGCATTTATTGGGATTCGGGATGATAAAGCAACTGCTCAAGTTAAACTCTTTGGGGATCACTTGCAGGTATAATTTTGGATCTATTCATGATCAAATTTACTCTACTTTCAACATTATTAGTTATGAATGTGTTTATCTAACCAATAAGTGTATGTAGGCTTTGGAACAAAATCTTCCGATGGACGCCATGTATAAATCACCAGATGTGATAGCTGCACCTATTCGAGTCATCCAACTTGTTTATAATTCTGGGGTGAGTACATATAATTTTTCAAATTTTGACTCAGCACCTTATTTAACATAAGTATACGTTACACTGTTTAATAGTGAGACAATATGGAAATCTTATGGCCAAGACACAGAATAATTTTGATCATTTATAATGTTGAAAATGGTAAAATAAGTATTTAGCTTAAAGGTTTTGCCATTTGGGACACCCCAAACTATAAATTCTTGTAAACCATTGGCATCTAAGACTTCTGAAAAAAATTTGGTATTAAAATTTATGAGATTTCTTTGTAATGTTAATGAAGGATGTGAAGGGACCTCAAACTGCTGCCTTCAATCTTCCAAATGATGAGCGTATTGTAAAAGATCATGGTTCATCAATGGTCATGCTAAAGAATGTTTCCGAGGCAAAGTAAAGTTATCGATTCATAATTATATTCATACTCATATGATATATCTAAATTCATACAGGGGTTTGGATTTGTTTGTGGTACTAATGATCTCTGATAACCAATATTTTTTCTTCCTAAGGTTCAAGCTAATTCTTCAGCCTATAGCTGGCTTGTGTATTATAAAAGAGCAGCAGGGACTTGTTGATTTTGACTCCTTTTTCACTCATACAATTTGCCATGAGTGCTGCCATGGGATTGGACCACATACAATTACACTTCCAAGTGGTCAAAAGTCTACTGTGAGATTGGTCAGTTTCTCTATAGATTTTTATGGTTATTAGTGTAGGCATTTTGTAACAGTTTCTATAGTTTTGTGGATATCATTTTGGATGACATGATTGATTTGTTCCCTCATTATGAAACAGGAGTTACAAGAACTTCACTCGGCTGTTGAAGAAGCTAAAGCTGACATTGTTGGCCTTTGGGCCCTTAATTTTCTTATTGCTAAGGTTAGTAAGGGCATAGGACATATTCAGTTTAATTTTAAATTTTGAGTTCTTGTGAATTCTTCACTTTTCTAGACTAGCTTGTTCCGTATTCAACATCCCCAGTTTTGTCATTGTGGTCTGCAATCCCCGTCCTGCAGCGCTCATTGTGGTAAAGAGGCTCCATAAGGGGCTGGGAGTAATCACAGATGAGATGACAAGACTTTACTATGATAACCAGTCAGCTATTCATATAGTCAAGAACCAAGTATTTCATGATAGGACTAAGCACGTTGAAATTGATTGCCACCTCATAAGAGAACATGAACAAATTCCTATCAATCCGACAATTACAAATGTAAACCGAGTACCAACTTACATACATTCTCTCAAAGCCATTACAGAAAGAACATTGATAACAATTTCATTTGTTACAAGTTGGAATCACTAACATCTTTGCTCCAACTTGAGGAGTGTTAGATAGAAATATTTAGACCACAGGGTTCTTGAGGTCCATGCCTCAAAACATTGGTGCCGAGAAATATATTCAACAGTATTTTCACTAGATCTCTTTACCTACTGTGTGTATATGTATTATGATGTTTGTAAAAATATGCATGTGATCATTATCAATGGTCTTTTTTGCAAATGTAAACATACGCTTCAGCCAACTAATATTCAATCAACAAGAGTGTTTGACTATTTCTTTTTGGTTGACCAGGATTTACTTCCGAAGAGCCTTGTTAAGTCAATTTATGTTTCTTTCCTTGCTGGCTGCTTTCGCTCAGTACGCTTTGGGTTAGAGGAAGCTCATGGGTAACTCAGCTAATCAACATGTTTTCACTTTGTACTGTTGTTATTTTTATTTATCAATATTATTATACCTCATGCTATTTTAATATTTTTAGTAATTGCTTTTTGTTCATGTCCATCAGCAAAGGACAAGCACTGCAGTTTAACTGGTTATTTGAGAAAGAGGCATTTGTTTTACATCCTGACCAAACGTTTTCTGTTGACTTTGATAAGGTATACCTCCCCAAATAATATTATTATTTTTTATATAAATCAGGTTCAGATAATTGGCTTCATGTAGTTTTTGCATCTAATCAAACTTATAATGAGAAAATAACATACTCAACTGTTTCACTTCTCCTTGACCCATTTTTAAGTTTGTAATGGATTAAAGGGTAAGTGAAAGTATTAGGCTCAAAAAGGGAACAGGTCAAATGGATTGAAAGTACTTGAAAGTCTGTTCTTTTAAAATGATACCACTTCCTAGGTTATTCAAAGTTTCAGATTATTATCTTAATTATATAATGGACAAAATATTACTAGCAGGTAATTCGACCTGACCCCGCACATTCTGATATGTACTAATAGAATGACCAATTTTGACCAATTACCCAATCTGTTTGACACACCCTTTTTGCCACCTCTAATGAAAGTATCTCTTATTTCTTGCAAGTATTTGTTTTACTTTTACCTTAGTACTATACTACTATTTGGTTCCTAATGTAACAAATAAATAATTTAGATATTTTGATTTGCATGTTTCATATGTTTTAATAGATTGGAGGTGCAGTTGAGAGTTTAAGTAGGGAAATACTTACGATACAGGCCAAGGGTGACAAAGATGCGGCACAAAAGTTTCTTGAAAAGTATGGTAAAATGTCACGACCTTTGAATATTGCTTTGGAAAAACTAGCAAAGGTTCAGGTAAATTCAATTGTTATCAGTTCTCATAGTTACAGTTTCTGATTTTTAATCTTATTTCACTAGCTTTGATTCATCATCAGTTAGAGGAGGCAATTTTGACCCATTACTTATAAATGGACCAAATAAGAAACTTGCTTAAAACCAAACTTGTTAAATGATTCAGACGGGTTGAAAGTGTATTTTTAAACATCCCAAATCATTTTATACAAATATCAGATTATTACTGGATGTAAATAAAAATTTAAACAATTTGGACATAGATTTGTTTCTGTTCATCAAACCCGACATGTTTCGACCCATGCAAAAAAATCCAGAACAATACGACCAGTTTGTATGCAACCGTGATATTATATGTATTTTACAGTTATCATGTTTCCAAAAAAGTAACTAATTACAGTTTCCATGGACCATTCAAAAATACAAAAAAAAAAGCAATTTTATGATGGTGGTATTAATATAAAGAAATTGTAATTTTATGTCTGGAATTGCTGTTTATATATCTATATCTTCATTTGATGGATGTTTTCTTGCATTTTTGCAGGTCCCAGTTGATATAACACCAGATTTTCCAATTGTTACCAACTTACTGAACAAAAATTAACTGAACAAAAATTAACCACCACCTTTGTACTCTATCATCATTTCGGATCTGCCAATGGCTTTATTTAGCTCATTTGGTTGTCATATTTCACATTTTCTAAGCTATATAGGCTTGATAGATAAAAGATGAGTGTACAAAGATTGTACAAGAAATACGATCTATTTATGACGAGTCAACTTTCATGTTACAAGTGTTACTATAGTACAAAAGTCAATGCAAACCAACATCAACCAGACTGTAACCCGCGGGCTTCTTTAACCTAACATCTTGCACAAAGTTTCTCAGCTTAACTGCGTCACTCCAACTTCCAGCAGCAACATATGTATTCGCTAAAGAAACATAGTACCCAACATTTTTAGGTTCCAAACCAAAAAGAATCTCTCCCACTTTCTTCCCCATTTCAACATCTCCATGATAATTACATGAACTCAGCATTGCCCCCCAAACACCATGATCTGGTTTCACCACCGTTTTCTCTATGAACTCATAAGCCTCATTTAACCGCCCAGATCGACCCAACATATCAACCACACAAACATGGTGCTCTGTGGCAGGTTCCACGCCATATTCATCTGACATACAATTGTAATATCTTAAACCTTCATTGACAAAACCCGAATGAGCACAAGCTGATAATAAGTTGATAAAAGTGGTTTTGGTCGGTTTTTCACCAGATTTTATCATCTCGTTGAATAAAGCCATGGCTTTTTGACCTTTACTGTGAAACCCGTATGCAGAAATCATTGAATTCCAGCTTGCAATATTCTTTTTTGGTGAAGAATTGAATATGTGGATAGATACGTCTAATCTTCCACAGTTGCTGTACATGTCGATAAGAGCAGCGACAATGAAACAATTATTGTGAAAATTGGATCTTAGAATATGTCCATGGATCTGTTTTCCATGCCTAATTGATCCAAGTTGTGTACATGCTGACAGAACTGTGGAATTTGTGATCTCATCCGGTTCAAAATCAAGATTTTGGTATAATTGTAGTGCGGTTTTTGCTTTCTTGTTTTGAGAAAGGGCGGAAATGATGCAATTCCATGAACAAAGATTGCGGTTTGTACACAAGTCAAACACCAACAATGCAGAGTCAACATCCCCAAATCTGCCATACATTGTAATTAACGCATTCATCACCCGAACATCTTCATCAATTAATGTTTTATGAGCAAACCCATGAACCAGTTGCCCATGAAACACCAAATTAAGATTTCCACAAGCTGATATGACATTTACCAGTGTAACAATATCATGTTTTGCATCTGATTCTTGTCTCATTAACTTGAAAGTTTCTAAAGATTCTGAGAAATACCCGTTTTGTGTGCAGCCTGCAATCATGGCATTCCAGCAAGCAGTGTCAGCAACTTTTGAAACACTTAGTAGCAATGCATAAGAAGCTTTCAAATCTCCACAATTAGTGTACATGCAGATTAATGAATTCACTGAAAGAATATTGTTAGAAAATCCTAATTTCAGTTGCCAGCTATGTACCGATTTGCCAAATTGGAGAAATTTAGGCGAATTGCAGGAAGAAAGAACTGCTAGAACAGTTGATAGAGTGCATTCCAAACACTGATACATCAGTTTCTTGAATAGAAGTTGAGCAGACATAGAATTCCCATTTTGCGCGTATCCAGAGATCATTGTATTCCAAGAAACCAAGTCTCTATCTTGTGCAGACATGAACAAAATCTCAGCTCTCTCCATTTGGTTGCATTTAGAGTACATGTTCATAAGACTGTTAATCACTAAAATGCCTAATCTGTTAAATCTTCTTGTAACGAATCCATGAAGGATTTTTCCCTCCATTAGAAGCATTGATTCTGCAGATAATGATAGCAAAGAAAGTATTGTCACTGCATCTGGTTCAACTGATCTTTCTAATTGCATCTGTCTTAACAGATGAAACACTTCACGAATCATTCCATTTGAAATAAACCCGTTAATCATTGTATTCCAGGAAACCAAATCTTTAACATAAATCCCTCTAAAAACAGTGTAGGAGGCGTCAACATCTCCACATTTAGAGTACAATGAAATAAGAGAATTCAGTACAGAAACATGAGTGGTCTCATTATATCCAAGTTTTACCCCTAACCCATGAACAGCTTCACCATTACTCAAATCTAGCAAACAAGTTGATGCTGAAATAGCACATGATAAGCCTACATTATCAACTTCAGTTCCACAAGAAACCATTTTCTTGAAATACCATAAAGATTTACCGGGCTGATCATTACTTAAACAACCACTTATCATAGAGTTCCATGAAATCTTATCTTTCATTTCTGTTTCAAGAAACATTCTCTCCGACGAGCCCAAGTCACCGCCTTTAGCGTATGAATTAATAAGCGCATTACACAGATCACCATCCAAAACCAAACCTTTCTTTACACCTAAACTATGAACAGCCTGTAAACCTACTAATCTCTCCATAACTCTCGAAACCGCTGAAACAACAATCACAAGAGTTAAAGAATCAAACTCAATTCCCTCCTGCAACATTTGAACAAAAACACTTATTGCATCACTAAAAATCCCACTTCCAACTGAACTCGTTATCATTGCATTCCAAACTACCACATCTTTACAACAAATCTCATCAAAAAATGCCACCGATGAAGAATAATCACCAGCTCGAGAATAAGCCATAACTAGAGATGTCGAAATGGGTAGATGAGCAAGAACACCAGCCTTCAATGCTAAAGCATGAACATTTACCACATTTTGAATGTTGGGTCTCACTTTACAATGCTCAACAAGATTAAGAACATGAAAAAAACCAGTCGGGTGTGAACCTTGTGTTCTCCGAGGCATTTCGTCGAACAGGTGGTGGGACTCATGGCAAAATCTTGGGGAAACAGGAGGATTGATGATGGATTGTTGGGTACAGAAGGGGATGTGATTGTTACAAGATTTGGGTAAAAATTGAATGATTTTCAGGATCGTTTTTGACGATTTGTGTAGTATGCTTGTACCGACCCGATGAATCATGCGTCGTTCGTTGTTGGCGTTTTATAAATAGAAGTTTAGAGGGACCATATGTTCTTTGAAATTAAAATGCTTAAATTTGTAATTAAAATAGAATTAGTTTTAGACCTCGTGTTGCGCTGGTGTGTAAAATCATGAAAAAATTTACGTTGAAATGTTGTCCTAAACAGGCTTGTTCAATAGGGTGGTAGACGCACGGCAGTAGAAAAGCTAACGTTGAAATATTACCGCGACCTACGAGGTGAACCATGCGAGGTGCGTAAAATCGTGTAAGAAACTAATCTCTAAACGTTGCCACGAATCGATGAGTTGAAATTTACACCGAAATATAAATAAAAATAAACATATTATGTTGACATATTCAGAATTTTATAACAAGTTTTAAGTTTTAAAACTTATCAAAGAAAAAAACAAAAAAACCGTCATTGTATTAGAAATACAAATATATAGGTATAAGATATATAACATATAAAAGAGAGGTTAAATTAAAGAGACAAAAAAGAAACACAAAAGCAGTTGCTAATGGACAAAATAAGACTATGCATAAAAGATTGCATATGACACTTAGGGGTGTTTGGTTGGTAAGAATTCATGGGAATCTATTGGAAATGGAATTTGAATTCCATTCCTTAGATGTGTTTGGTTGGACAAAACAAGAACACGGAATTGGAATTAATTCCAATCAAATCCCTTGATTAGGGGAATTCAAAATCCTTCTATGTATTGAAGGAAAGTTTAGTAAACCACCGGAATGTTTGTGAGTTACCGAAATAACCCAAACGATTATTGCTAAACAACGCCTTCTCCATCATCTCTTGTATGTTCATTCTAATCCATCTCTACCACTTTTCGAGATCTTCATCTTTCTCCGACGTCGCTACTTTCTCCGGCGACTAAGTTGTTACTAGATCTTCATCTTTCGTCGGTGTTGCTACTTTCTCCGGCCCTAAACTGTTACGAGATCTTCTCCTTTCTTCGACGTTGCTAATCCATCTCGAGTTTGCTGGAATCCAGCTAATCACACCAAGATGCAGAATGGGAAAGTGAGATCCGATGACAATGGGGCACATTTAAGCAAACGATTGTCTTTCACAACCGGTGTGATGGGATTTAGTTGTGGATGGTGGCCGGAGAAGGTGCTGGTCATGATGCTGAGATGAGATGTACTGACATCTATAGATATATTTAAGGGGTAATTTTGTCTTTGAGGTTTATTTACATTCCAATTCCATTAATAAATATATCAACCAAACACATTTTTAGATTTCTAAAAGAATCCTTCAACTTACAATTCAAATTACATTTCCAATTCCAATTCCAATTATAATTCCTTTGAATTCCACGAACCAAACGCCCCCTTAGGGTTGTTTGTTTCCGTGTCTTGATGATTTCGATTTCTAAATGATTTAATATTTAATGGTTTAGATTGTTTGTTTTGTGAGCAAATATCTGAATGGTTCAGACATTTGCTTCTGAATGGTTAACTAATACTGAATGGTTAAGACATCTTATCTGAATTGGTCATACATTTGCCTTTAAATAGTTAAGTGATATACAAGCTTTTAATGGTTCAGACATCTTAATGGTTCAGTATTTAATGCTTCAGAGCTCTTATTGGTTCAGTATTTTAATAATTCAAAATTGCCAAACAACCCCTTAATTGATGTTGAGTTTGGTTTTCAATGTATAAGCTAGGTTAGTATCCCGTGTATTACACGAGTTGATAAATAAAATATTAAATGGTTAAATAATAATAAATTTTTAATTATAAAATGACAATTTGAGATAAAATTTGATTAAAATTACATATGAGTAAAAACTATAAGTATATTTTCTTTAACTTTTGGTTTCTTAAAAAAATATATTTTTGTTCCAAATCAAACCGTTTTAAAAGATGTCATTTTTAAATTTTTTTATTATTACTTCGAATTTTAATCATTTTGGATTATATAAATTTTATTTTTTGAAAAATCAAATTTATAATGCTTCATAGTGATGTTTTAGAATAGTTTTTAATTTATTAAAAGACCTTTTAACTTATTTAAAACTATTTTAATATAAAAAAATAACTATTACGAGTAGTAGTTTTTTTTAACAGAGGACGCCGAACCCCACGATCTATCGGGACTGGTTACCCTGGACTTAATCGCAGTCGGAAGTCATACCCCAGATGCGCGGGAACCGATGGAATCCGTAATCCCTCGCTCCCCATCAGGATCGAACCCGGGATGAAATATAATTATGATTAGTAGTTAATGTAATAATATAATAGGAGAGAGAAACATGGAAATTAAAATTAGGAGGTTTAGAATTATACCAAGTGTTAACCTAAAACCTTCTTTTATTATAATAGATAGATTCATAAAGTGCGCGTTTCTTTCACATTAGACTCTCTCTTTTTCACTATGTGCGCATCATATTTTTCATTTCATTTCTAAATTCTTTAAAAGGAGTCTGGTGTGGTATTGGTTTAAACACAACACAAATAAGGGGTCATCTGATACTGTTAAGGTATATCACTTCACCCCATATGGTATCGATACCATATAGGGTTCAATGGCATAGCGATGCCCAGTGTGTTTTCACCAGCGAGTCTCCCCCACTAGGGCTGTTTACGAGCCTAGCGAACCTTTGCTCGCGTTTGGCTCGTTTCCAAATCGAACTGAGCTGATCGGATCGTTTACAATCAAACAGGAAATCGAACGAGAATTTTTCGAGCATTAAATTTCGGAGCAAGCGTCGAGTGAGCGCAAACGAGCGGTGAACCATTTATACAACACAACTATCTTGTGTGTCATACGATTTATACTGAATCGAATAATGTTTAATGACTTTAAAATCAACCACATTTCATTAACTAACATTTTCATGGATAACAATACGTTATGACTGATGATAATGCTAAGGCTGTAGGCGAGAAGGCGAAGAACATATTGCAGAGAACGATGACGGTGAGAGCGGGAGATGATCGAAAAAATATCTCTTAACGGCTTAGGATTTCACTTTTATGTTTAATGTAGAATTTTTTATTAGGTTGATTGATCAACTATGCCATAAATATAATTATATATGTGTATATAATAAGTCAAATCTCCTAGAGTGCTATGTATAAACTATTTATGCTTATTAATTCGAGCCGAACCTAACCGAGCGGACATTTGCTCGTGCTTGGCTCGTTTACAAACCGATCCGAGCTGATCGGCTCATTTACAACCAAGCAAAAATTCGAACAAACATTTTTCGAGCAAATTCCAAACGGACGTCGAGTGAGCATCGAGCGTCAAACGATTTGAACAGCCCTATATCCCCCACCCAACCCAGTGGCTAGCTTTCAAAAAAAGTAATTTAAGTAATAAATACCCGTTTAAAATTCCTATATTTTATACCAATCTCACAAACAATTTTCATTCTCCAAAAATCCTTTCATGCTTCAATCCTATTTAAAATATTTTTTATTCTCCAACGACCCTAGAAGCATTGTAAAGATTTAAAAAAAAAACCTGTGACAACGAGCCTAGTACTCAAGATCTTACCTAATTTGATCCATTCCCAACGTTAGTACTTTTTCCAGCCCAATTTCAGTATTAATCCAAAGCTAGTATTAAGCCCCAACTACATTGCGGTGAGGGCGTAAAACCATGCAAAATATCACCAATGTCACGTCACCCTCAGTGACCATCAACACAAGAAAAACTCATAGTAGAAAATAAATAAATAAAAATTGAACGGAAAGTATTCGTAAAAACATAAAATATTAAACACAATAATTAAGTGGATCTAGTACCCCGCACGTTACTACGGGGTCGTTAAACGGAAAAAAAAATAACAACGATGAACCACACATGTTATGACGTGTTAACTTTTAAAATTTTTACCAAATGTAAAATGAAAAAATTATAAAATATGAAATGTATAAGGAAGAAAGTTGAAAGTGACAAAATTTAGGGGTTAGATTGTAAAAGATATAAAAGTATTGGGTTTAAAATAAAAATTAAAAGAAAAAAAACAAAAAAAATATGTACAATCATTAAAGCTAATGATACAACAATCAATGCATTGTAAAGTTGATAATTAGTATATATTAAATTAAAGTTAAAAAAATAAATGAGTGTAACTCATTAAACACATAATACAATCCACTAAGCATACTAAAGTTGATAATTAGTATTATATAAATGAACTTTAACCCGATGCGTTCACAACAACTATAAGAGATGGTTTTTTGATTTTGTCGAGATGAATCAAACTAAAAAAAGGTCGCCGCCTTCGCCACAGGTGAATAGGGACATACAACCACAAGTGAATAGGGACATACAACCACAAGTGAAAAGAACATAAACAAACGAGATGGCATCAAGAAGTAGTCATCGCTCGAGGAGGATTTTTTATGATACTTTCACACTCGGGACGGGATTCTTATTGGTAAGTATCAAATTGTAACATCTCGTATTTTACGTTAATTAAAAAATTAGTTTTGTTAATAATAAATAATAAAACATTAATAATAATAATAATAATAATAATAGTAGTAGTAATATAATAACAACAATGACTTATAAAATTATTTAAATTTAAAAAAAAATGATTAGAACTTAAATTAAGTGCAGGGGGTATTATTGTAATTTATGAAACCTAAAATTTAAGTTTGTAGCATAAAATAATAAAGATTGAAAATTGAGGGCCAAAACTGTAAATAACCCAAACCGCCCCTTTTCCCTCTCGTTTTTTCCGGTCATCGGACCGGCGGCCTCCGCCACTCTCCGGCGAGCCCACAACACCCAAAATTACGCGGTTTCAACCGATTCAAATGCTCCCGACAGTCTCGCGACAAGGATTCGAATCTATGACCCCACATAATTCGAAAATTTGCCTCGTTTACAAGTTTAAAATCGAACCCGGCTACCGCATTCAAAACCAAATCAATTAATCGAGAGTTACCCTTATATAATAGAGGGCAAACCTCCATAATCACACACACAAACTCTCTGTAACCTCAATTTGATCTAAACACACACATACACATCGATTCCAGATCCTCCCTAGCCGCGACTGTTCTTGAGCTTGTTCTCTATCGGATTTACACAAAACAGGTAATTAAACATACCTATATACTCGATTTCTAATGGGAAACAAAAGCCCTCTATTTGATTTCATTAACAATAACAAACTGGGGTTCAATTTAGATCAAATCGGTTTTAGGGTTCATTGGATTTGGGGAAGTTCTTTGATTGTGTTTTTTAAGAATTTCAAACCAGATCTTACCGCGGCTGTATGCCTAGGTTCACTGGTTAGAAGCGTGTGTTGCAAACCAGGAGGTCCCGGGTTCAACCCCGGGCACCCTCACTATTTTTTTAAAGCTATTTTAGTCTTTTAAAAATTACAAAAAAATTCCTAAAAATCATAAAAATCATTTTTATAAATTTGTTTATTTTTAAAGACATCAAATAATTTTCTATAATTTTTCCAAATATAAATAATTAAATATCTGTTTAATAAAATGTTTTAACAAAGGTTATTCTTCGTTGATTCCTATTAAAATAGATTTTAAATAGTAATTTATAAATTATTATTGGTCCAAATGCTATCATCATTTAAATCGTGACTATTCAAATGTTTATATTTAAACCTTATTAGATAATATAATTCATTTTCTCTATATTAAAAATATATAGATGGTATATCTTTTTTTACATTATTTAATGTACTTACAAAAATCCCCAAATTCCACTAAAAACCCTAGTCCTCGTTAAATCGTTAAACTTATCATTGGACTTAAATCTATAAATATATTTATAATCTTAGGTGCGTTGTGAAGCAATACATTGGAACATTGCTTGTTATATTCTTAATAATCGTCAACTTTACATCCATTGACCATGTGAGTATTTCTATACCCCTTTTTCTTATTTTCACACTTTGGGGTGAAACATGTTAACTTATATCATTGCACTTATAAACTTATTCGAGACTTGTAAACTTATGGCAATTTACTTGTGAGTTGTGGTTAGTTGAACTTTTGTGGTTACCATGTTATGGCATTATATGTACAATCATTAACTATTGCTAGCCCAGCGAAGTCATAGATCTATGGGACAGACAACCTATTTGGTGGCCCTAGTGTCGTATTCTTGAGCACTATGGGGATCGAATACACTTAGCTGATCGTATATACTTTTAACGTTAATAAAATATTAACGTCGTTTGATACTTGTAAAACTTTATCGAGGTTTGATTGTTGCATTGTTCATAACATCCCTAATTATTTTGTTCACTAATTTACAACTTGAATTGCCATCTTTTATATATTCTATGTATTGAAAACTATGGAATGCTCACCAATATTTTTATGTTGACCTTTTATTTTTAACATGTTTCAGGTTACTCTTTGAAGCTTATCACACTTAGGATTGAACTTAGAGAAATAAACAAATGATCTGAATACTTTTATACTCTTAATCTGGATGTATCTTTGTTTAAACATTTACTTGTATTGTTACAATTGAATCCTGATTAATATATTTGGAATTAATAGTAACGTTATGTGGCTGTGAACAATCGTAATTCCTCACACCTCGACGTTTCCGCCGTCTAGGTTGGGGTGTGACATAAATTATGTTCCCGTCCCACACCAAACTTCAATCACTCATTCCTCCTTAAATAATGTAAATGGTCTTCTTTCTCATCCTTTATTTTTTTTTCTAAATAAAAAATAAATAGAAAATATATAAAAAAACTAAAATGGTTTTATTCGTTATTATTTATCTATATTCGTATAAACCACTAATTGATTCTTATCAATATTGCCAAGGGTTTGATAAATATCTTTTATCTCTAATTTTCTAATATTTTAGTATGAATCAATTTTAAAATCCACTAGAATAGATGTTTTGATATTTGAGGCGTGTAACGTTAAACAAAAACAATTAAGATATATCGATACAAGAAAAGGAAAAGAATAAAGAAAAAGAAAAAAAGTATATTATGAAATGCAATGCGCAAACACTAATTGATAATTATTCACGTTCCGAATAACATCAGCATCCCGCTCTTTATTAAAATGGCCGGTTTATGCATACGTTCGTATACATATAACATATGTATGTATATGTATACATATTAAAATGGCTGGTTTGGCATCAACCATATAACATATGCATACGTTCGTATACATATACCATACGTCCGTATGATATGTGGAATACAACCGTATAATAAAGGGTTGGTTGTGAATAATCAACCCCGTTTATATATCCATTTGAAAAATTAAACCAAATATCTAGCAATTTGGGAACTTTGTTCATTGTTTATTCCTTTCATGAAGTTAATTGTTTAGTCCTTTGTACGCGTAACATGAATGCTACTGTTTCTATCGACACGAGGTTTCAAGTATCGATTTGGTTAATCTAAATGATCATCACAACTATATCTACGTGTATGTTATGCTAGACGAACAGACTATTAGACTAGTTATATATATATATATATATGTGTCATGTTTAGCATTGTTAGAGGAGTCATTATGCAAATTGTATTCTTATATAATCAAATCAATGAGAAGGGGAAAACCAACACATTACGATCTCTATCTCTTTCATGGTATCAAGAGACCGGGATTAACCCTAGCCACCCTAATCGTTCGCTGCTCTCTCTCTCTCTCTGCGATCTCTTCCCTTCTGCCCTCTATGCTATGTCACTGAATCAGGACCAGAACTGGTATATGGATACAGGCGCTACCAACCATATGTCACACACTGCAGGTAATCTCTCATCTTATGTCCATAATAGCAGTTTAAAACCGATTGTTGTTGGTAGTGGTTCCACAATACCGGCCACGGGCATTGGTAACACAACCCTAAAACCACCATACACACCTTTATATTTACCCAATATTCTTGTTCCCCACCCTTAATTAAAAACCTTTTGTCGGTTAGACGCCTAACAACGACAATGACATCTTAATGAATTTGATCGATTTGGTTTTCTTGTGAAGGATTTCCAGACCAAGCTCCCTATCTTTAGAAGTAATAGCTCCGGGGACCTTTGTCCGCTCTCAGTTTCAAGTGCTCAAGTTCTTCCTCCTTCTACTTTTGCAGCTTTAAGTCAAGATCTCTGGCATCATCGTTTGGGTCACCCGAGCTCTCATTCGCTTCGTTTTTTAAATAATAAGAATTCAATTTCTGTTTCTAGCTTTACGAACAATAAATTATGTCAATCTTATGTTTTTGGGAAACAAATTAGGTTACCATTTACTGATTCGTTATCTGTTACTTCTCTTCCTTTGACATTATTCATAGCGACTTATGGACCTCCCCGGTCCCGAGTACACTTGGTCATCGTTATTATATCTTATTTTTGGATGATTACAGTAATTTTCTGTGGACATATCCCATTTTTAATAAGTCTAATGTGTACACAATTTTTCAACAATTTTTTACACTAATCAAAACTCAATTTGAAAGACATATTAAGACTTTTCAGTGTGACAACGGAACCGAATACAATAATCATTATAACATCCGTCATTTTTCAAGTTAAACCCAAACCTGAACCCATTTTGAACTTCTAATATTAAATTATTTTAATAATTTTAATGAATCAAATACGTTAAATGTGTAATTTAACCAATATTGACAATTGTTTTATTCAATTTCAATATATTAAATCATTTAAACAACTTATAATAATTTTTATAATTTATAAAATAAATTTATAAAAGGTTATTAATAAGATTTTAAATATTCAATTAAAATAAATAATCAAATTACAAGTTCTTATGAGATTTATAAAGTCTATAAAGATTTAATAAAAAAAGAAGTTGTTAAATTAAAATTAGATTTTTAATAAATTTAAAGTTTAAATTGTAATTATTCTTTTATTTATTTAAATTATTTAATTTTATATTTATTTCAAATTCCAATCATAACCCCCTTTTGAAAGACTTGTAACTCACCATTAATATCATTCATAACCCCCTCCTAACCTCAACTATAAAGCAATCTTTAGGCCACACTTTTTATTTATTCATTCTTCAAAATCTCACTCTCATATCTTTCTTTCATCCATTGGTTATGATTAATTTTAAGAATTTATTTTACAAGTAATTTCAAAAAGTTTCTAATACTAAGGTAACCTTATAATTGCTTTTATATTATGTATATCTATATTGTTCTAATCATTCTAAATTCAATTATTCTCATGTTCTTATTTTTATTCTTTCTTCTACTAAATCTCTTTTAATTTTAATCATTATCATTTGATCATTAACATTTTAACTTTCACTAACCTTATAATAATCACTAACATTCCTAAATCAAACTAAGAACACGCTAACGTAAACAAAGAATCCCGTTTGCATATGGACGGCTATGCCGCCACATTCGGTTATTCCACAAGATTATTTCTCTAAATGATGACTATGATAAAGTCTTGAAATATTTTTTATAACTCAAATGAAGTCTAATATACCATATATCAACATAATAAATTTGTTCTAACCCGTTTCATGCTTTAGCAATTTTAAAAGTGCATATAAGTGTCTTACTACATATTTGGCAGAATATAGTCTGACTTCAACTAACCATAACTTGGTCATAACAACTAAATTTAAGTAAAATCAGATTCCAATATCAAGTTCATTGAATTACTTTTTAGCGATAGTTTATACGTCTTCAAACCCAATCGGACGACTCAACAACAGCCTTCACAAGATAAGTGCGCATTTCAGCACCTTCTGTCTTGTGTTGCTGTCTTGACCTATTTACGGATTTTTTCATAAAAATGTTTCTGAACGAAAGTTGTCCGGGAGACTCTAAACTAGTCAACTGTAAATTTTTATAATTTTATGAAACCATTTGCTATTTTTAAAACCTGTTCAAACACGTATCAAACATTCTGTCATGGATTGGTACAATAATCTTTTTTTTAATCTACCTTTCGCTTTTTGACATTATCTAATCTTCCTAACTTCCTGTAATGAATTCCGACCTCAAGTTATTGTTTCTTTTTTTATCCTTTAGGACATCACCTTTGACTCTTAAACATCTAAGCTTCCTTATGTACTCTATAACCATCATTCTACAATGTGAGTTTTTCATGCCCCTCTTTTATTATTTCATACTTTTTTGGGGTGAAACATGTTAACTTATCACTTACACTTGTTAACCTTTCGATACTTGTAAACGCACATGCAATTCATCTTTACCTTTTGTTATAGTTATTTGTATTATTGTGAGTTTTATATGATATACATTATACGTTGACAATCATTAACTATTGCTAGTCTGGCAACGTCATAAATCTATGGGCCTGACAAGCCTATTTGGTGGCCCTAGTGTCGTATTCTTAAGCACTATGGGGACCAAGTACACTTAGCTAATCGTTTAATCTTGTAATCTTATAATCTTGTAATCTGTCAAGGTTTGATTATAGCTATATGTACTCTATAAACTTGCATAATTCATAACCATCGACATGAAATGCTACTTGTAAACTTTTATATATATATATATATATATATATGTATGCTTAACCTATGGAAACTCATCAACTTTCAAAGTTGACCTTTTATTTTTAACATGTTTCAGGATTGCTTCTTGAGGAATTCTTCTTGCTCATATAGGACTTGGACTTAGTTAATTAAATATCTTATGTTGTTTAAATCTTTGTTGTATTGTAATGACTTGATTGTTTAGTATTATTCAATTAAAAAATTGCATTTAATATTATTTCAACGTATTTAATTCCATGAGGTATGAACAATCGTTTCACATTCGTCCACCCCGATGATTCCGTCGTCGGCAGGGTGTGACAATCATCAATTTCACAACTTTTGCAAACAATTTGGCATGCAATTTCGGTTCTCCTGTCCCCACACATCATCCCAGGATGGCAAGGCGAAACGGAAAATTCGCTCCATTAACACATTGTACGCACACTTTTGACACACGCCTCGTTACCTCCATCTTTTTGGCACCAAGCCTTAGAGATGGCGACCTATATCCTAAACATCCTTCCATCCAAAACCAAGTCAACCTCACCCCCACTCAACTCCTCTACCATAAAATTCCTACCTACACTCACCTACGCACCTTTGGTTGTCTTTGCTATCCGCTTCTTTCCTCTTCTATCATTCATAAATTACAAAACCGTTCTTCCCATGTGTCTTTCTGATGTCGGTTTGTCAAGCCTAATCAAAAACATTTTAAGGTTCCAAACTCACCTAAGATAGCTAGGGTAAGTCGGGTCGGTCCACAGGGAATATGTGGAAAGTTTCGTAGTTTAAATCTAAAAGTTTGTAGCTTGATTACAAAAACTTAATAAAAATGACTAATCGAGAAAAGTGACGAACTTTATGATTAATTGAGTTGTAAACAATAATGTAAAAGGGTAATCTTCTCCGGATTCAGGTTTACTACTTAGATTTGCTTTGAGTGTTCATAAAAGTCATATAAGCTTAACGGGTCAATTTGGGTAAAAACAATAGATTGAATAAGACTGTTGTTAAAGAACTACTCGAATCATATCCTATGTTTGTGATACTCAATCCCATCCAACATCAACGTTTCCAGATGAAAAGAAATCTGAAACAATCAAAGTGGAACAAGTGAATTGAAAGCAACACACATATTTTAGAGTTTTCAACCAACAAATAATGTATTCGACTTAAACTATCGTGTTCAAACATTAACTCAACCACAAATCATCAGAACAAATCATAGTAGTAAACCTTATTACCCAAAGAAGATTACTAGGAGATTAGCTAGACATGATAATGAAGAACACCAAATCAAAATCAAAATTAAACATCATATCTAACGTTAAAGGATCAAACCGAATGATTAAAACACTTGAAAAGCCTTGAAATCGCCTCTCAGGAGCCTCTTGAAGCCTTGGGGACTAAAGGGGGCGACTATGAAGTGTAGAATGAAAGATATCTCAAAAACCTAATTTTTTCGGCTTTTAAACGAGTTCAGCACGCGTGGCCACCGTAAGTCATTTTTCCACCGTAAGTTACGGTGGAAGCCTTCTGCTGCAATTTTCCATCAGCCACCGTAAGTCATTTTTCCACCGTAAGTTACTGTGGACTGATTTTTCCAATTCTTGTTTTCTTCATATCTTTTTCGTTTGGACTCCGTTTTCGTTCTCGTTTGCGGCCACGTTTTCGTAATTGAATTCTCTATCATCTTATCTATCATGATCTTTGATTATCATCCATGTGCATTCTTCAAAACTCCTCAAATGATTGCGTTTAACCTACAAAACATCAAATCCTTGTAGTTAACTTGTTCAACACAATCTCTTACACTTGACCGTACTAAATGCATCAAATTTAACCACTTAATCATGATAAACCTCATTCCAAACCCCTAGCATCACATCCCCACACTTGTTTCTCGCTTGCCCTCAAGCGAGGTTGCTTTTAAGAATCAGGAATTCAAATCAAATAAAAATTAGGTGAGCACATAGACACACACATACCAAACTCGATTAAGGTTCAAGGGCATACCTAATTCCCAAGTTAGCAACTATGACCCGTTAACAACCACAAACCTCTAACCCGCTGGACTGCCTAACTAAGATTCTCAAACTCTAGGTGGTTCCCTTGCACATATCATACCCCTCACAATAAAACTCTCCACTCGGTGTAATTTCTGGCCCGACCAAAGATGTGCCGGTATTTATGAAGCACTCAAGCAATGATGAACACTAGTGAGCATAGGCTTGTAAAACAATCAAATCTCCACTCACTAACACGAGATTGCACACCAATCATGAGGGCTTTTCAAAGGTTGTAATGTTAGGCTTAGGTTCGGGTAAGGATAATTTAGGGTATAAGTGACTAAAGTGATGAAAAACTTGAGTTAACTACTTTATTCAACGACTTCAAACCTTTTAACTACACTTTATTCCAAGGCACAATTTTTTTTTTGTCATGTCTAATACTTCCGTTTTTCAACTTCACTATTTTGACATAATTTTTTCTTTCCATTTTTTTTTCTTTTTTTTTCATCTTTTATAACTTAATAAAACACAAAGGGATTTACTAAGCTAGACTATCCCCAACTACCTCTTTGAACTATTATATCAAATCAAACTTAATACTACTACCATTAATTAACTCAAGTTCCATCACATGAGTAAATAAGTGAATAGGCTATACAAAAGGCTAGTGGGTTAAGAAGTTTAGGGAAACAAATGAATGGAAGAAGGCTCAAAATTGGCTACTACGATTAAATGTTAAATAGGTGGGTCCTATGGGGATATCCTAGGGTTAATCCTAATGCCTCAATCATTTTAATGGGAATCCCGGTTTCAAGCTTCAATATGCACGCACTCCACAAGTTCTACCATTAGACTGCATCATTGCACACTCAAACAAGCAAATATATCTAATAATATCAAATAATAGGCTTCTCACATATGGAAACGGTGGAATTAGGCTACCGACATGACGTGCAAGTTTACTACACCCAAGGTTTGCCACCCCTAGCTAGACATTCCCTTTCCAACTTCCATTAACCGACCGGGTTGAAACCTTTGGGAATTAACCTTGACCAAGAACCTTAACCAATGATTAATATTTTTAGAGAAAAACGTTAAAAATTTTCAAATTTTGTCCAAATTTCCATTTCTCCAAAATATGTATCTACCTATGAATCCCCCATCCCCACACTTGGGATACATTGTCCCCAATGTATGGGTTTTTCAAGCAAATTCACCTTTCAATCTCCTTTAGACTTTCCCATCTACGTTATCAAGGCTCTTTGACTCGATCACAATGCAAGACAAACATGAACATAAACAAGCTACTTATTTCCTAAGACATAACATAAAGAGTTCAGGCATCACACACCACCCACCCCCCATATTGTTCTATTGTCCTTGCCACCAACCCGCATCACATAATTAAATGGTTTAACATAGAGCAAGTGGACCTGATCGATCGGAACAATCACGATCAGCGATTGCCCCCGTAATACCGGTTCTGCCTCTGTCCAAAAAGATCCGTGAGTTCCTCAAACCATTGCCCAAATGAGAATGCATCTGTAGACGCTCCACCACCACTACTGCTACCCTCACCCCGTTGTTGTTGCTGCATTTCTATCATCTGTTGTTGAAATTGGATCGGGTCAATCCACTCCGAATGATGCCATTCGGGTCTTGGCAGCTGCTCACCTCCTTCATATGGTGGGAGTGTGGAGTAATCAACTCGCGGCGGTGCGGAAATGAATGGTTGTCCATTGTGATAAGCCTCATGATGGCCCAGCTGTTGTTGGGATTCCCAGATATTGTTAACTTGAACCTCTTGATGCACTAGATTAATCCTGTTCCACCGATTTTGATTTTCTATCACTGCCCTTGCATCATCATCCGCCTGCAACCTGACATGTTGTTGCAAATCCCAGCTGTTTTGGTTGTAATTTGGCCATGTGTCAAAACCATCAGGTCGACATTGTTGTACCCGCAACCATATCCCGTCTGGCATAGCATAAGGTGGTCTGTTATCAGCATCCAACACAGTGTTATTCAAATCCTCATGCCTACCCGCATCCTCTTCACTAACATCCTCCGGCTCACTATCTTCCCCTGATTCGGACGGTCTTGCATCCAACCTCTTCACCTTCCATACATCACCCACTCTATGTTTCCACTGAGCATACCTGTCATTTATGCTCCAAAACCATCCCATTCTCTCCATCAAAGTTAGGTTAAACGGATCCATATCTTTAACAATATAGTCATGTGGGAGCGAGTATTCCGAATGAGTCATTACCTTGAACTGTTTCATCAACGCTTGAATTAACCGACAGTGAGGAACAATCTGTTTTCCTTTCGTTTCTCGTGCTAGCCAAATGTTCATCATTGCAAGGTAGCAAAATGAAACCTTAGTTCTTCCAGTCATTAATGAGTACAGAATGGGTATGTCATAGAATCGCACGGAATCTTTATCACCCCTCCGGGGCATCACATTTTGCATAAGAATAGATTGCAACAGCCTCGGCTCTTTTTTAAGATGAATTCTTTTAAAAGTGCTCCCCATTCCAGGCTTAAATAGTGTATCCCTCATGTCGTCCCAAAGTGGCCCCTTATCGGGCTTGTTCCAGATTACATCCTCAGATGGAAACTCATATTCTGTCAAAGGTAGAGAGTCAAATGATGCTATCCTTTTAATGTGGCCATGGACATGGTCACCTTAATTCTCTTACATTCCCCCACCAATTTCATCGTTCTCTTGTTAGAAGCCCCTTCCAATTTAAGAGAGCTCATCCATTCGTCAATGTATGGTGCAAACAGTTTGTTTTCCTCTTCATCATAACACTTTAACACCGCTCCCCATCCTAACCTTTCAAACCGCTCATGTATTCCATGGTGAGCAAACAACTCTTTTGGCACTTCTCTTTCAACCAAATAAGCATCCCTTCTATCACGTATTCCTTTCATTTTCTCATACCATAGATACGCTTGGAATCTTGATGGCATTTTGCTCAACGGACCTCCTCTCCAAGTTGGAACATCCTCCATTAGTTCTTCCTCCCGTCTTTGGGGCATTGCCTCCTCCCGGATTGGTGCCGGGATAATCGACATCTTTGCCCTCTTAGACGGGCCAGCTGGTTCCTTCCCTTTTCTTCCCATCTGCACACACAAACCACAAACACTCAAAATGTCACTAATCAAATCAGCCTACATAGGTCAACAAACAAGTGTTGAATAACCCATCCCCACACTTGTTTCCTTACATGTTATTAATCTTGCACTCTCTTAGTGGTGGTTGTTAATGTATCCTTTAATTTAACATAGCATGCTACCTAATTATTTCATCATGATAACTTCTTAACAACAAGAACCCATGTCATTCATGACTACCAACTCATAAACCATTTCATATGTAAGCACCACCACTAAATTAACACCTAACTTATAATCAGCAACATGCTAAGACAAACATCGAATCATTCAGCATCATCTCAAAACCCTCAAACTAATAACACATATATTCACAAAGATCATATTCAAAACACAAATTCATCCCTTCCATATCAATATGGTGATAAAACATTCCTTTGAAGCTTAAAGATGTAAGATTGCACTTTACTAGGATGAAACTCAACCCGGAAGTGAAAATTGCTCACAACCCCACTTAGGGCTCGCAACCCACTTCCCGATCTACGCCAAACGAGTTGAAATATGAAGAAACTAACCTTGAATTCTTGTTGCTCTCGAAAAGTTACACAATATAGACTAAGGAAACACGTGATTTGGTGGAGAATTGCAAAAGTTGGGGTTTGGGTTTGGGAGAGTGTTCTTGAGAGTGAATGTGAAGAAGATGAGAAAAAGGGATGAAAAGGGGAGTGAAATCTGATAAAAAGAGGTGTTTGTCCTTTTAATTTTTTTTTATGCAGTCTGCCGTAAAGACACTGTTGCCCACCGTAACTTACGGTGGGCCTATTCTGTTTTGTTCCTTCGCAGGCCACCGTAAGACACATCCCCACCGTAACTTACGGTGGGGCCTTCCTGTGTTTACTGTGTTGCTGCTGCCGTAAGACCTTGGCCCACCGTAACTTACGGTGGGGCACTTCTGGTATTTCACAGAACCCAGCCGCCGTAACCTACGGTTGATAAGAGACCTACGGTCGGCAGTCCCTCTCTCTTCACCGTAAGACAACAGCCCACCGGCACATTCTGCTCATTTGGTCAAGCCTCGGTCGTAAGTTACGGCCTAAGTTTGACTTACGGCGCCGGCTTGTTTTCTTTTTCTCTTCTCTCTTTTTTTTTTTTTTTTTTAACAAACTCAAAACTAACTTAAAATTACGCTAAATTAATACTCTAAGTTGACCATGACCCTGTATAAAATTATCGTTTAAGCTATCATAGAATATTCTTTAAACCACCACCCCCACGTTTTGAATCGAGTCGTCCTCGACTCACGGTTTTGGGAAAGGGAACGTACATGATTGATGATGATAAAGAGATACGATCGCTTAATGAACAAGACAAAACAAAACCAAACGCATGAAACGACGGAAATGTAACGAAAACGAATAAAAATAACTAAAACTCACAAACACGGGTTGCCTCCCGGAAGCGCTACGTTTAAGAGCCTATAGCTCGACTTTCCTTCTACGTAACCTCAGATCGGATCAGAAATGCGGATGCTAACCGATAGAAGCTCGTCGGTTTGCTTAGCGGGTCCGTTCAGATCATTTGGTCGCAAGTATGGTTTTAAGCGGTGACCATCGACCACTTGTCGAATGTGGTCATCGAAATCCTCAATCTCGATGTCTCCCGAGTTCCCTATCCGTGTAATTTTGTATGGTCCGGTCCACTTACTTTTAAGTTTACCTGGGAACAACTTCAGGCGAGAATTGTATAACCACATCAAGCTCCCGACTTCAAAATTCTTCAGTCTTAGTTTCGCATCGTGTACGCGTTTCATTTTGTCTTTGTAAATCGTGGCATTCTCGTAAGCTTCTTCCCGTAGCTCTTCCAGCTCCATCAAGCTTAACTTCCGCTGTTTGCCTGCAATGTCATAATCAAAGTTAGCCTCTTTAATGGCCCATAACGCACGATGAGCTAATTCTAAGGCAAATGGCACCCCTTCCCGTAAACCAACCGGTAAGGGGTGGTGCCAATCGGTGTTTTGTAAGCAGTACGATATGCCCACAAGGCATCATTCAATTTGTTAGACCAATCCTTGCGGTCAGGTCGTACTGTCTTTTGTAAAATCTCCTTGATTTGTCGATTTGACACCTCTACCTGGCCACTTGTTTGTGGATGATAAGGTGTGGCAATCCTATGATCAACACCATATCGCTTAAGCAATTTACCAAAATTAAAATTTTTGAAATGTGATCCCCCATCACTTATGATCACACGAGGCACCCCAAATCGACAGAAAATGTTGGTTTGAACAAATTTGCACACAACACTATGGTCATTGGTCTTTGTGGCAATGGCTTCGACCCACTTTGACACATAATCAACCGCTAAAAGAATGTATAAATTGCCAAATGAGTTGGGGAAGGGCCCCATGAAATCAATCCCCCAGACATCAAAGATGTCGATTACTAGGATTGGTTGCATGGGCATCTCATTTCGTTTTGTGATACTACCCATCTTTTGGCAATTTGTACATGTCTTTGCAAACTCAAAAGCATCCTTAAAAATAGTAGGCCAAAATAGCCCGCATTGTAACACTCGATGCCCTGTTTTCTGGCCACTAAAATGACCGCCACATGCAGATGCATGCGCCAAAGACAATACATCCGGTATCTCTGAATCCGGAACACATCGTCTGATCAGTTGGTCAGCCCCTATCTTGAACAAATCTGGATCTTCCCAAAAGTATTGTTTGGCACGTGACACAAAATGTTTCTTCTTCGACTTTGACCAATGTTCAGGAATTGCACCTGCAACACAATAATTGACAAAGTCAGCATACCATGGATCATTGGATGTAGAAACAGACAATAATTGCTCATCAGGGAAGGTTTCATTGATTTCTAGCTCAAGCTCATCCAAGTTATGGATGATTCTCGACAGATGGTCAGCTACCACATTTTCCTTTCCTTTCTTATCTCTTATCTCTAAGTTAAACTCTTGCAATAACAGTATCCACCTAATCAATCGAGGCTTGGCATCCTTTTTATCCATCAAATACCTGACAGCAGAATGATCAGAATAGACAATAATCTTACTACCCCAAATATACGACCGAAACTTATCTAAGGCATAGACAACCGCAAGTAACTCTTTTTCAGTAGTTGTGTAATTTAATTGAGCATCAGAAAGCGTTTTACTTGCATAGTAAATAGCGACCGGCTTCTTATCTACTCTTTGACCCAGCACAGCCCCAACTGCGAAATCACTGGCGTCACACATGATTTCAAAAGGAAGTGACCAATCCGGTGATTGCAAAATTGGGGCTTCCACCAACTTTTCTTTTAAAATATTAAATGCTTGTAAACACTCATCATCAAAGTTAAACGGGACATCTTTTAGAAGCAAGTTACACAAGGGTTTTGTTATCATACTGAAATTTTTAATAAACGCCTGTAAAAGCCTGCATGTCCTAAAAATGATCTATTGCCTTTAATATTTGTTGGTGGTGGCAAAGTGGATATGACTTGCACTTTTGCCTTATCAACCTCTATCCCCCTGCTTGAGATAACGTGTCCTAACACGATACCTTCTTGAACCATAAAGTGGCTCTTTTCCCAACTAAGGACCAAGTTCGAGTCAACACATCTTTTTAACACTTTTTGTAATTGATTTAAACATGATTCAAAAGATGTTGAAAATATTGAAAAGTCATCCATGAAGATCTCCATAGAATCCCCCACCATATCTGAAAAGATACTCATCATGCACCTTTGAAAGGTGGCGGGAGCATTGCACAAGCCAAATGGCATTCGCCTAAATGCGAAAGTACCATACGGACAAGTGAAAGTGGTCTTATGTTGATCATCTGGATGGATTGCAATTTGGTTATACCCTGAATATCCATCTAGAAAACAATAATATTTCTGACCCGCTAATTTTTCCACAATTTGGTCAATAAAAGGTAATGGGAAATGGTCCTTAGAGGTTGCAGCATTTAACTTTCTGTAATCGATGCAAATCCGCCACCCGGTTACCGGCCGGGTGGCTACCTCCGTACCATCCGCGCCTAGAACAATCTGGATGCCAGCTTTCTTTGGTACTGTTTGCGTTGGGCTGACCCATTCACTGTCAGAGATAGGAAAGATAATACCTGCATCCAACCATTTCAGCACCTCTTTCTTCACTACTTCCCTCATGTTTGGGTTCAATCGCCTCTGAGCATCTCGAGATGGTTTTGCCCCTTCTTCGGTGATGATTTTATGCATGACAATAGATGGGCTGATTCCTCTTAAGTCTGCGATTGTCCATCCTATCGCAGCCCGATGCTTTACTAATACCTCCATCAAAGCCTTCTCATGTTCTTCTGATAAGTTGGAGGCAATAATCACCGGAAGGGTGTTGTTGTCTCCAACAAACGCATACTTCAAGTGCTTAGGAAGCTCTTTCAATTCCAACTTAGGAGGCGACGTTAATGATGGTTGTAGCTTGGTGTCGATATGCTCGGGTAAGCTTTCCACTTGATGGGTCCAAGTAGGTCTACCTTCCTTGACTGCCATCACTTCCATCTCTTGCTCAAACTTCTCCAATTCACTGGTTAGTTCCACCTGATCCCTGTCACAATAAACACACGCCTCTGTGATGTTGTCCTCATTGACATGAAGACCACACCTGTCCATAGTGTCTACCCAAGAGCATTCACTATGGACCAGAGGATTAAATGCATGGGAAAAAGAGTTTATTAACTGCCTTTGATCTCCAAAAGTCATATCAACTACCCCGGTTCTACAATTGATTAGTGAGTTGGAAGTCGCCAAAAATGGACGACCTAATATAACTGTTTGTTGATCATTTGACTCTCCTGACACATAATCAAGAACTAAGAAATCAACCGGGTAGTAAAAGTCTTCCACCCTAACAATAACATCAAAGATCATTCCCCTAGGCAGTCTGGGTGTTCTGTCAGCTAACACCACAGTGGTGTGGGCTTTATGTAACGGACCAAAATCGTATTGGTCATATAAACTGCCCGGGAGAATGCTCACACTAGCTCCCAAATCTAACAAAGCCCGTGATATGTGAAAATCACCCACCTGAATGGATATCACCGGCTCTCCTGGATCTGGAAGCTTGGGTGGAACCGGTTGTCCTGCTAATATGGCACTCACATTATTAGACACTTCAATTTTCTTGGGTATTTTTACATTTCTCTTTTGAGTACACAAGTCTTTTAAAAATTTCGCATACGCTGGCACTTGTTTAATTACCTCAAGCAATGGATATTAACTTTTACTTGTTGAAAAACTTCCCACATCTCATCCTGTTGTGGTCCCCTTTTTCCCGATAAAACCTTTTTACCCGGATCGATTAATGCCCTAGGAAATGGGATGGTATTAGCCTCCACACCCTTTTCCTGACCACTAATTGATTCCTCCCCCATCACCTGATCAATTTATTTGAAAAAGTTACTTTCTTGGGTGATTTAGGTGTGACAGTTTCAATCTCACAATCACTATCCTCATCCTCATTGACATCCTCCACCACTCCTTCAATGAATTGTGCTGGAGGTTCAACTTTATTATCATAAACCTTACCTGAGCGAAGAATGCTTACCTGGCTAACTGAAGGATGTCTGCTACTTGATGGTCCTGCATTAGAGGAGCTGTGAGTTGGGTTTCTTTGAGTATCACTAGGAAGTTTCCCTGGAGCTTTTTTCAGAATTGCAACTTCCTCAGCCAACTGCCCCACTTGTTTGGATAAAGCTTCAACACTCTTATCTCGAACTTCGTTGGATTTCTTCATCTCCTTCATGAACTCCAACAATTCCCTGTTTGTTGGCTCTGCATTTCCTCCTGATCCACTCTGATCCTGGTTATGCTGATAATTCCTTTGACCACCCCTGTTGTAACTTCCTTGATTGTATTGATTACCCTGACCCATTGACCTGTTCTGATATTGCTGATGTGAAGGACCTTGAAAATTTGGATTCAACTGGTTGTCTGGGTTACCATACCTCAAATTAGGATGATTCTTCAAACCGGGATGATAAGTATTATTATTAGTGTTGTTACTGTATGGTCGCCTATCACCTTGTACATAATTCACCTCTTCCAATCCCTCATCAAACTCCGGACAATCTCTGGCAGTGTGTCCAGCTTCACCACATCCCTGACATATAGTAAAAGAACTTGTAGCCTTTACTGTAGCCTTACCTGATGACTGACCCAACCTGGAAGTCCTTCTATCCGAATCATCAACCACATTCCTTGATTTCCTCCGAGACTGAGCTTGCCTTTTTGAATGTATACTCATCCGTTCTAATAACTCCCAATCATCATCCTCAGTATTAGTCATGAAGGTTCCTGCACTCGTTGAATTCACATCTCTTACATCTTCAGCAGATAACCCATCATAAAATGAAGAAATCAACTCCCATTGAGGAATGTCGTGATGTGGACAAGTTCTCAACAACTCCTTGAATCTGGTCCAAGCTTCATGGAATGGCTCATCTTGTTTCTGACTGAATGTACGAATGGCAGTTCTAGCTTCACTTGTCTTCTGTGGTGTATAGTATTCCTCTAGGAATGCCTGCTGCATTTGCTCCCAGGTGTAAATGCTGGCAGCAGGTAGGGAATGAAACCACTTCTTCGCATTTCCCTTCAATGTGAACTGGAATAGCACTAACATCACTTCTTCGGGTGTAAAACCTTGTGCCCCAATAGTCTCACAAATGGCACTAAACTCGTTCAGATGCAAATAGGGTTCTTCCTTGGACAGTCCATGAAACTCAGGAAGAATGGCCAGACTATTAGACCTAATCTCAAATGACTTCCCTCTAAATTATGGCCTGACTATGGGTGATGAAGCTCCAGCAATGGTAGGGCGAAAATGGCTATCAACCCCTTGTACAATAGCTTGGCGGGGTTGAAGCCCGGGGTTTCGATTTGCCAGAGGAAATCTTTGTCTTCTACCTTGAATTTGGCCCTGATTTTGCCTATATTGCCTTGGTTGTTCATTCTGTCTGTATCGGCCTTGGTTGTTATTAGGTTCATAGTATTGCACATCCTCCTCACATACTCATCTTCATTCCCATCACTTCGTCCATCTATGTCATCATCCCAAGTATGGATGCTCAATCTGTCAAATCTATCCTCTTCGGCCTCGATCCTATTAACCCCCTTTGATGTCTCAAATTCTGTCTTGGGAGTCCATGTTGATGGGGTTTTGTCTTGGTTGAGGATAAGGATTTTGTCTTTGAGGTGGTAGGTTGTGGGCAATTGGGTTTTGTGCTTGTGGCTGCAAATTTGGGTAGGGTAATGGGTCATTTGGTTGGTTTGGTGGAGGTTGATCAATTGGTGGATTTGGCGGTTGGTCATTGGGTGGATTTTGGTTAAGTGGTGGTGGTGGTGGTGGATTGTGTTCCATCTTGCACTCTTTGACTGCTCTTGATGATTGAGTTTTTGCACGGGATTGTGCTCGATTCTTCGAGCGGTCTTTTCAACTTCTGGATCAAAGATTAACGGGGACTTGTTCCTTGCGTACCGGGTATGCATGCACGGAGCTGTCACCTGCACACACAAGCACACCTAGCATAACAAAGAAGAGAAAGTAAATAAAACAAGCTAAACAAGTAAAGACTTAAACTTGACACTTTGCGCACTAATTCCCCGGCAACGGCGCCATTTTGATGTCGGTTTGTCAAGCCTAATCAAAAACATTTATAAGGTTCCAAACTCACCTAAGATAGTGACCGGCTTGTCGCGTGCACTAGTCAAAGATAGTATTTGTATAGTTCCTTAGTACCAAAACTATGTAGCAAATGGTAAGAAGGGTGTCGAATCACAAGGAGTATGTGGTTTGTGTTTAGACTTGAATTGAACTATCGAGTTAATTATGAAGCTTGCTATTTTGTTTATAAAAGTTTGATATGTTTACTTGAAATGGTGTTGAAACTTTGTCCAACACAAGGAAATGAACAAAATACAAAAATGGTTACTTAAAAATGATTAATAGAACTTGAGAACTTAGAACAATGGTTGACAATACTAAGTTTAATAACAAGGTTCACCCCCGGTTGATATCATAAAATTATGGTGCTACTAATCCAACTAATTTGCATCAAAGATGTGAGTCATGCTAACGAGTTCATCATTACAAGGCTTAGGTGTCAAGAATTGTCAACGTTAATTACGGACAATAATACACTTCATTACACATGAACATTCAAACTCTACATCTACATAGCACACATGACCAACTCCATTTCTCAAAGACAAATTTCATACTCATTCATGCAATTTGGGAATTCAAGTTAAGATCAAAATACTAACATAAATGTTTCAAGCAATCAAATACAAAACACAATGATGCAATTTAGTTTTCAAACGTTAACAAACCATAATCTTACAATATGAAAACCGGGGGAAAACCCAAAGAAGTTTAGCCTCTCATAGTTTTATGCACAAGAACAAGATTCAAAAGATAATTCATAACAACCAAATACATAACAAGGATCAAATTACCACAATATTCTGTTCTTCAACACAACCAAGAGTATCAACCAAAAGCTTGGCCAAAGAAAATCTTGAATCTCAAATACCCGAATGTGTTTTTTGTTCCAAGAGAATGATGATGTTGTTCCAAGAAGATGATGATGTTAACCATTGTCTTTCCATGCTTATAAACAACTTAATGCCAGCCAAAAGTTCCATATATTCCTCCCAAAACTAGTCACTTTTCCATCTATTCATCAAAAAGCATCCACTTGTGATTTTAATAAGTGAACCAACTTTCCAGGAAATCACCTCTACCGTAACTTACGGTAGCTACCGTAAGTTACGGTAGACACAAGAATGATACGCTGGAAACTTTCTGTGATACGGTGGAAAAATGCATTTTTGGGGGCCACCGTAATTTACGGTGGCTACCGTAAATTACGGTAGACCCCCACTTGTTTTATTTTGTTCCTTCTTCTCATCCTTCCTTGTTCCATCTCGTCATGGTCCGTCCAACGCTACGTTTTCTCCGTATTAAGCTCCATAATGTGCCTGAAACAAAAGCAACTGCAGTTATCTAATTCAAGATAATTACATGATTAAATATGAGAATATTACACGTTTCAATCATCATAAAGGGTTGTTCCTTGAACCACCCGTCACATCCCCACACTTAACCGTTGCTTGTCCCAAGCAACATAACAATCCATTTCAAACAAGCGATCAATGTAACTCAAGCATAAACATGTAAACTTTTATAACCCTTTCGTAATACCCAAAATGATACACCCCTCGCTATGTCTCTCCTCTCGGTGACAAGTAAACTTTAGCATCTATGAGCTAAACACACAAAAACAAATAAGTGGTTGTACAACTATAAACTTGTACTTAATCGACCGTTCTCTCAACGATTGCCAAACATGAATGCATATCAAAGGGACTTCAAGGTTGTACTTTGGCCAGGTGTATGGGTAGGAAATGGAATATATATGAGAAAGCGAAGACTTAACCTGGTCTTTCATTACATAATAACATAAACAACTACATACCAAACCTAATACTATGAACAAAGTACTCAACTTCAATTCCTTTTTTTTTTTTTTTTTCGTAATTTTCTCTTGCTTTTTCTTTGTTTTTCTCCCTTTTTTTTATTATATTTTTTTTTTTTTTTTTTTATATATTTTTTCTTTTATAACAATAAACAAACACAAAATCTTCATGCAAACATCTAACATAATTGAAGATAACTACAATTACTAATCAACTAATAACACTATAAGACCAGGTCAAGGTAGGTAAAGTTTTAAGGTAACTAGCTAAGGAGTAACAAATGATAGGCTTTTAGGCACAAAATTGGGCAACTAAATGTCCAAACCCCCGCCCCTCTCGCAACCAAGCTCATATATATAATTTATGAGGTCCAACCCCCCAAATCCCACTCTCACTCACATCCAAGACGAGGTTACCTAAATGCCCTTATTCCTTACACATTCACATCCAACTTAAAGTCTCAGATCGTATTCAAGCACAAGTTCTAATGCACCCCCACCTATTGCCACTCTCACAAGGAATGTGTTATTTATCTACAAGTGTGGCTTCAACTCTCACCAAGAATAAAAATGATTAAAGGTTGCCGATGCATCATTTGGATTTAATCCAAGGTGTTCAAATTATCACAATGTTTTGCTTGAATTTTTTTAAAAAATTTCAAAATTTTCTCCCCATCCCCACACTTGAGGTACATTGACCCCAATGTACGGTTTTAAGAAGATTTGATCGCTTCAACGAACCAAACGTTCATAACTCAAACCATGGATTTCTTTTTGATAAATTTTTTATTTTTTTTTTATTTTTTTATTTTTTTTTAAAAAAAACAACACCACCAATTCTCACATAGCCCAAAACAAAAGAAAATCACTTAACTCCACCCATCCTCCCATCCGTAAACATGACAAACTAACAAATATTCACACAATGTAAAAGAAAGAACACAACCTGACTAATAGTAGCGGGGCTGATAGTGAAGTGATTGAGACTAATAGTAGCGGGCTGAGGAGGCCCGAAGATAGAAGACATCATGTCATTCCATTCTCCGAAAGCAAACGCGCCGCTACCACTTCCCTCTGATTGCGCTGCTCCCTGTTGTTGACGAGGATCTACCCATTGCGAATGATGGAACGGCGGGGTCGGATACGATACACTACCATCGTAAGGTGGTAGAGACGCATAATCCACCGGAGGTGGATCCACAACCACAGGCCGCCCTGCATGCCAGTCTGCATGCATCCTTCTTGCTTGATCATCTTCATACCGATGATTCACCTCCACCTCATGAGAATAAGCATGTGCACGATTCCATGCTTCCTGTCGGTCAAATTATGCTTCAAGGCTCGTTCCATACTAGCACTCATCATTGTGTGCTGATCAAACAATGTTCGTTCAGAACCCGACCATGAATCAAAAATGGGTGCCGGAGGACGCTGGTTCTCAATAACTTCCTGCATGGTACCATCGTATGCCCAGTTTGGTGCGTACGATCGTTCCGTGTAATCATAAAAAGCACCACCATGTCCCCCACCTGGACCCCTTTGACCCTCATGCACATCCTCCTCATGAGGCTCATCCGCATAATCCTCGTCCCCACTCGGGACTTCATCTCCACTTTCGGGCTCATCCTCTTCTCCCGGAAACAGTTCCCTCGCATCATCCTTCAACACTCTCCATCTCTGACCCTCCGATTTCAACTTGTGATATCTTTCCGACTGATGTAAGTCCATCCAGTACCCATCTTCCTAATCTCCAAAGGCTTATGTCTTTTAAATGCACCTTTGTCATCCTCTGTGATTGCCCTGAACTGCTTCAACAGTCCCGTGATAATTCGGCAGTATGGGATGATGTTCCTCCCCACTTTGTTACGGCATATCCAAAGGTGGTTCATGATTAAATACCGTATCGGAAATCTGGGCGACCCGTTGAGCAACGAGTAGAGAACTGGTACCTCTGAATACCTACCTGTCCTTGTCTCCTCTTCGAGGAATGACATTCAGAATACAAATGGTCAGCAGCAATTTGGCTTCAATCTTCAGATTCCTCCGGTACAAAACACCACTAAAAGTACCGGGCAAGAATATAGCTGCCAACATGTCATTCCACCTTGGATGTTTTTCTGGTCTCAGCAACAAATCATCAAGGCTTGGAATCATGTAATCACGAGCAGGTAAACTGTCATATCTTGCTAATCTTCGTAATGACTCAAATGACATCTCCACCTTTATCCCGTTCACCTCACCCGTTAACTTCATCTGCGATGGCCTATCATATCTGTTGCATTTCAACGTGGCCATCCATTCTTGAATTTCAGTCATAAACAGGTTTTTGTTGTCCCTATCATAGCAACCAAGTGCCGCCTCCCATCCCAAAGCACGAAATCGGGCAAATACATTGAACGGCCCAAACTCAACTTCTCTGACCTCTCGTTCACAGATGAACGCAGCAGCCTTATTTTTTAGCCTGTTCATTCGATCATGAAACAGAACCGGTTGCCACTTTCCGGTTGATCCTCGAGAGGACCCGATTCCCACTTTGGTTTGTTGCCTTGATCCAAATCCATCATTTCCTCCTCCTCACTTTCACTTTCATTAACCCCACCCAAGTATTGTCTCTTCCTAGGTTGCTCCGGTTCCTTGCCTTTGGAAGATGAAGAACTTGCTCCGGCTCTATCTTTGGTTCTTACCATCTTTCTGCACATACAAAACAACAACACAATAAACATAATAAGTACAATCCTTCTTCCACAATATCCCCACACTTGCTTGTTACTATGGTTGTAGATGTTAGTAATAATGAATGTGCATATTTGATTCTAACGAAAATTGGGCATGATGCCTCTACAATGTAAAGGTTCCCCAAAGTTAAGATTCCCAAGTTCACAAGTTTCTCATCAAACTTACATCTACCATAACAAGCAAATGATCATTCCATCATAAATAAACAAAATAGTCCATAAGAATGATTAAACAACCATGTCATCCAACCATAAACCAAACAAGTGAATATGTATGAACCAATGAAAAGAACAAAGCATAACCTCAATCTTCACAATGCACCATCAAAAACATGAAACAAAGTAACATACCTTCAATTGATGATGTTAGATGTCAAGAAAAAACAAAGCTTGAAAACCCCCAAAAATTCCGAAACTAGGGCTTGAGATTCGACCCAGAAAACTTCGTTTTTTCACAGTTTGCTTCTCAAAATCAGAATCCACACGAAATTTTAGTCGAGATAGAACCAAGAATCACGTAATTTCGTTAAGAATTGAATGAGATATGGAAGATTGAAGGTTGTGGGTGTTGTGGGTGTTATGGAGAAGAAGAAGAAGAGAGAAGAATGGAATGGGGAATGGTGAATGGGAAAGAACCGTAGGTTTTGAAAGGTAAAAAAAAAAAATTTTTTTTTTTTTTTTTTTTTTTAGAAACTGCCGACGAATGCCCAATGAGGTCCACCGTAATTTACGGTGCACACCGTAAATTACGGTGTCACCTAGCCCAAAATACCTACCGTAAGGCAGTAGCATTCTGTCGTACCCAAACTCCTAGCTACCGTAAATTACGGTGTCTACCGTAATTTACGGTAGGCTAGTGTTAAATTTTCTTTTTTTTTTTTTCGTTTTTTTTTAAGTAATTGTGTGAAAAATTTAAATTAAACCTGATAAGACATGAAATATCGATAAGATAGAAATTACCTACCTCCTCAAAATCACATGTTGTCCTCAATATGATCTAAAACCATTCGTTACCAAAACAAAAACCAAAATTAACACACATGCACCATAGAAAAAAAAATAATAAAAATAAAAATAAAAATAAAATAAATAAAACAAAATAAAATAAGATAAATAAAATAAAAATAAATGTATATATATACCTTATACCTATATATATATCACCCCTCCGAACACACGTGTATTGTCCCGAATACACACAAGTCGCACGCGCAATATGATTTTGTGTCTCGGATTGGCTTGGTAATTCTAAAAAGGCTGAAAAGGTTATACTAAACTAACCAATGCAAAGCAACAAATATGTACAAGTTACCTCTCGTGGGTTGCCTCCCACGCAGCGCTAAGTTTACCTGTCGTTAGCCGGACTTTGTGGTGCTGTGATCACATCGTTACCTCATCAAGAGTACTCAACAACAAGCACTCGGATTGTTTGTCCGCCCCATTTATGTCATTTGGTTCCAAATATGGTTTGAGGCGGTGTCCATTCACCGTTTGCCGTAAATGGTCATCAAAGTCTTCAATCTCCACGTCTCCAAAGTTGCCCACCCGGATGATCAAATATGGACCAGTCCATTTACTTTTTAGCTTTCCGGGAAATAGCTTTAGACGTGAGTTATACAACCATACCTTTTGTCCGGGCTTGAATTCCTTCAAACGAAGCTTGGCATCATGAACCCGCTTCATCTTGTCCTTGTATGCAGATGCGGTTTCATAAGCTTCGTCCCTTATCTCTTCTAACTCATTCAGCGCCAGTTGTCTTTGTTTACCTGCGCACTCATAATTGATATTAACAGTTTTAATTGCCCACAAGGCACGATGAGTTAATTCTACAGGTAAATGACAACCCTTTCCATAGACCAACCGGTAGGGAGTGGTTCCAATAGGCGTCTTGTAAGCGGTACGATACGCCCACAAGGCATCATCTAGTTTAGTTGACCAATCCTTGCGATCGGGTCGTACCGTTTTTTGCAAAATTTCTTTGATTTGCCTATTAGAAACCTCTACTTGTCCACTTGTTTGTGGATGGTATGGTGTTGCAATCTATGGTCAACACCATAACGTTTTAGAAGTTTGCCAAAGTTGAAGTTTTTGAAATGCGATCCCCCATCGCTTATTATCACGCGAGGGATACCAAATCTTGAAAAAATGTTGGTTTGGACAAACTTGCATACCACCTTATGGTCATTGGTCTTGGTGGCGATAGCTTCTATCCATTTAGAGACATAATCGACCGCCACCAAGATATAGAGATTACCAAAAGAGTTTGGAAAAGGGCCCATGAAGTCAATGCCCCACACATCAAAGATTTCCACCACCAAAATTGGTTGCATAGGCATTTCATCCTTCTTGTCACACTCCCCATTTGTTGGCATCTTATGCAATTCTTGGCAAATTCATGGGAGTCTTTGAAGATGGTTGGCCAGTAAAAACCACAAGAAAGGACTTTGTGACCCGTCTTTTGTCCACTGAAATGTCCTCCGCATGCCGATTCGTGAAGCATGCTCAACACACATGGGATCTCCTCATCCGGTAGACATCTTCGGATGATTTGGTCGGCTCCAACTTTGAAAAGGTCCGGTTCATCCCAAATGTAATGTTTTGCTTGAGCCTTGAAGTGTTGTTTCTTTCTTCTACTCCATCCTTCCGGCAATGTACTGTAGCCAAATAGTTTGCAAAATGGGCGTACCAGGGGTTATTGGTGGTGATAGACATGATGTGTTCATCCGGGAATTGTTCATTTATCTCTGGTGTGGTATCTTCTTCCACCGGTTGAATTCTTGACAAGTGATCTGCGACTACATTTTCACTCCCTTTCTTGTCTCGGATCTCAAGATTGAATTCTTGCAATAACAAAATCCAACGAATCAACCTTGGTTTCGCGTCCTTTTTCTCCATGAGGTACCTAACAGCAGAATGGTCAGAATAGACAATAACCTTGCTACCCCATATATAGGACCGAAATTTATCTAAAGCATATACCACCGCAAGTAATTCTTTCTCAGTTGTTGTATAATTCAATTGGGCATCTGAGAGAGTTTTACTTGCATAGTATATGGCAACGGGTTTCTTATCAACCCGTTGACCCAAGACAGCACCAATAGCATAGTCACTTGCATCACACATTATTTCAAAAGGCAATTTCCAATTAGGTGATTGCAAGATCGGAGCTTCAATTAATTTTGCTTCAAAATGTTAAAGGCTTTTACACATTCTTCATTAAACTCAAATGGGGCATCTTTTAACAATAGATTACACAATGGTTTGGTTATGACACTAAATCCCTTTATGAATCTTCTATAAAAACCGGCATGCCCCAAGAATGATCTAATGCCCTTAACATTAGTAGGGTGAGGTAAAGTGGAAATAACCTTTACTTTGGCATGATCTACTTCTATCCCACGGCTAGACACAACGTGACCCAATACTATCCCCTCTTGAACCATGAAATGGCTCTTTTCCCAACTAAGGACCAAATTGGTTTCAACACATCTTTTTAAAACTTTTTCTAATTGAAGCAAACATGATTCAAACGATGTGCCAAAAATTGAGAAATCATCCATGAAGATTTCTAATGACTCCCCCACCATATCTGAAAAGATACTCATCATACACCTTGAAAGGTGGCAGGGGCATTACATAACCCAAAGGGCATTCGCCTAAATGCAAACGTGCCATAAGGGCAAGTAAATGTAGTCTTTTCTTGATCTTCAGGATGAATAGCTATTTGGTTATAACCTGAATAACCATCTAGAAAGCAATAAAATTTTTGACCTGATAGTTTCTCAACAATTTGATCAATGAATGGTAAGGGGAAATGATCTTTTGAGGTAGCAGCATTCAATTTCCTGTAATCAATACAAATTCTCACCCGGTTACTGGCCGGGTAGCTACCTCGTTACCTGAGTCATCTTTAACAATTTGGATGCCCGCCTTTTTTGGTACAGTTTGTGTAGGGCTCACCCAAGTACTGTCAGAGATTGCAAAGATGATACCTGCATCTAGCCATTTCAATACCTCCTTCTTGACTACCTCTCTCATGTTTGGGTTCAACCTTCGTTGGGCATCATGTGATGGTTTGACTTCCGGATCCGTGATGATTTTGTGCATAACAATTGAGGGGCTAATTCCTTTTAGATCCGCAATGGTCCATCCAATCGCCTCCTTGTTAGCAATCAACACTTCCATCAACGCACCTTCCTGTTCAATGGATAGATTAGAAGCAATAATAACAGGTAAAGTTTCATTCTTACCAAGAAAAGCATATTTTAAATGCTTTGGTAATTCTTTCAATTCAACTTGTGGTGGTTCTTGCAATGAAGGTTTCAACCCGGTGTCAATCTTCTCGGGTAGTGGCTCCACTTGAACCGACCATGGTGGTCGTTCACTCCTCATGGCAGCACTCATTATCTCCTTTTCTTCTCCTCTAATTGCTTTTCAGTTTCCACTCTCAACCTGTCAAACATGAAACAATCCTCCATTGTGTTTTCCTCTTCAACGACCATGTCGCATAGAGGTATACACTCATCAATAATGTCGGCTATGTAGCATTCATCATTGATAGGAGGGTCAGTCATACCTGAAAATACATTAAGTCTCAACCTATTGTTACCAAATGTCATGTCAACCGTTCCCGTTTTGCAATTAATTTGAGCATTTGAAGTTGCCAAAAATGGTCGACCTAAGATAACCGTAGGTTGTTTGGTTTGATCTATGGAAACATAATCAAGTACTAAAAAGTCCACCGGATAATAAAAATTCTCAACTTTTACTATCACATCAGTAATTATCCCACGGGGAAGCTTGGGTGTTAAATCGGCTAGTACCACGGTGGTCTTAGCTTCTTGAAGCGGACCAAAGTCATATTGATCATACAAGCTACCCGGTAAAATACTTACACTAGCACCAAGATCCAAGAGTGCCCTTGTCATTTTGAATTCTCCCACTTGAAGGATATAATGGGCGCTCCCGGGTCTTGTAGCTTAGGTGGAAGGGCACCCAAAAGAATAGAGCTCACATTTTCAGTCAAATCAAGCTTTTTAGGAAATTTATGAGCTCTCTTTTGGGTACATAATTCTTTTAAGTACTTAGCATATGAAGGAACTTGCTTGATTGCATCTAGAAGTGGTAAATTAATTTTCACTTGTTTAAAAATTTCCCACATTTCATCTTGTTGTGGGCCTCTTTTCTTTACCACTTTTTGTAAGGGTGCCTTAAGAGCTTCGGGAAAAGGGACGGTATTACCCTCCACCACCTTTTCCTTAGCCTTAGGAGTTTGTGTAACCTCAAGGGTTTGGTTTTAGATTTTTCAGAAAAATTTTCATTTTGACTAGTTTGGCTACTTTCACCCTCATCATCACTTTCATCAGTAACATCTTCCACCCCCCTTCAACAAATTGAGGTGGTGGTGGTTTAACACCATTGTCAACTACCTTACCACTACGCAAAGTAAGTTTATTGATTGATACCTCGCGTGTGTTTTAGAACTTGAGCCTTGATGTTGTGGATTCACGGTTGTATCACTTGGCAATCTTCCACCGCTTCCCTTAAGTCGGCCCAAATCTTCGGCTAGTTGACCAACTTGCCTTGTGAGAGCTTCATGTGATTTGTCTCTTACTTCATTTGCTCTCTTCATCTCCTTGATGTCATTGTTAGATTCTTTCACCATATTCATAAGAGCATCTAACTTTGCATTCAACGAGTCATCTCCACCACCTTGGCTTCCCGATGGTCCACCTTGATTATTGTTGTAATTTCTTTGGAAGTTACCATCCCGATTGTAGCCTTGATTACCTCCTTGATTATAGTTATTCCTTTGGTAGCCACCTTGGTTGTAATTTCCCCCTTGATTGTTCCCTTGGCGGTTTTGATAGCCTTGTCCACCTTGGTTTACCGGTTGAAAGTTTGGGTTCATTTGGTTTGAAGGATTGCCATACCTAAGGTTGGGATGGTTCCTCAAACCTGGATGATAAGTGTTGGAGTTCATGTCAAAAGGCTTCCGGTCTCCATAAACTTGATTCACCTCTTCGGTTCCTTGAGCCATGTTTACTTGACAACTATCGGCTCTATGACCAATGTCCCCACATTCTTCACAAACCGCGAATTGAACCGCATTTACATCTTTCTTCTTCATGCGAGCTAACTCCCTTTCCAACGCGGCTATTCGATCCTTTGCACTTGAGTCAATGTCGGAGGTGGATTTTGGAATAGGGTGCTTTGCTTTCCTATCCGCGGATTCTTCGGCTCTTGAGTTCTTACTCATCCTTTCAAGGAACTCCCAATCCTCTTCCTCGGGGTTATTCAACAAGGTTCCATTGCTAGTAGACTTGAGGTACTTCCTTTCTTCTTTTGTCAATCCGTTCACAAAACTCTTCACTAACTCCCAAAGTTCAATTTGGTGATGTGGACATTTTCTTATCAACTCTTTGAAACGAGTAAAAGCTTCATGAAGTGGTTCTCCGGATTGTTGTTGGAATGTCCGGATCTCGTCCCTCATTTCATCCGTTTTGGCCATTGAATAGTATTCGTCAAGGAAGACTTGTTGCATTTCTCCCCATGTTCGAATACTATTAGCCGGCAAGGTTAAAAACCATTGCTTTGCCTTGTCCTTCAATGAAAATTGGAACAATCTTAAACGCACCTCATCTTGTGAGAAGTTGTGTCCTCCAATTGTGCCACATATGTCGGAGAATTCGGATATGTGTGTGTAAGGCTCCTCCGTTGACATGCCATGAAAATGAGGTAAGATGTTGATGTAGTTAGGCTTGCAATCAAATGAACGCCTTCCTGGAATTGGTGGAACAATAGGAGAGACATTGTCCGATATGATGGGTCGGAACCTACCATTTACACCTTGTGTTCTAGCTCGTTGAGGTTGTTGACGTGGAGGACCATTCACTTCTTGATGCAATGGGTATCTTCTTTGTGGTCCTTGATTAGCTACACCGACAAACTGAGGAATTTGGTTTGGGTTGGCATTCATGTTTGGATTCCTAAATTGGTTTGTCTATGTTGACGGTTGTAGTTGTAGTTCTCATTCTCCACGTACCCATGGTTCCATTCATCATAATTATCACCTTGGTGGCCATAATCACCATCATACCCTCCTTCATTGTAGAACCCCCATTGCCTTCATTGTCATACTCATAATCATCACTATCACCCGTGTGATAGGTGTGAACACTCACCCGTTCGGGTGATTGGTAAGATGGAACACTAAATGGCTCATCCTCATGAATAGCATTTCTTAGCTCATCTAAGTTTGGTGGGCCAAAATGACCCATGGGGTTTTGGTTCACATGTTCAAAAAGTGGGTTACTATGGCTATGAGCTTGTCTACGGTTTGGGTTGAGGTTACGGTCATTAGTGGGTGGTGGTGGTGGATTTTGTGGAATGTTGTGTTGTGGTGGGGGTCGGTTGTTACTACCTCCCTCCATTTGGTTGGCTCGGTTCCTTCTTGCAAAGCGTTCAATTTCCGGTTCAAACACCAACGGAGAGGTTCTTCCGGATGCTCTAGTATGCATGCACTACCTGTGATCTACACAAATAACACAACCAGCATAACAAGGGAAAAAGAATGATGCAAAAATAACCAAACACTTAAACAGAAAATTACAAACTAGTCAACACAATTCTACACACAAAGCGCACTACTCCCCGGCAACGGCGCCAAAATTTGACCGGCTTGTCGCGTGCACTAGTCAAAGATAGTATTTGTATAGTTCCTTAGTACCAAAACTATGTAGCAAATGGTAAGAAGGGTGTCGAATCACAAGGAGTATGTGGTTTGTGTTTAGACTTGAATTGACTATCGAGTTAATTATGAAGCTTGCTATTTTGTTTATAAAAGTTTGATATGTTTACTTGAAATGGTGTTGAAACTTTGTCCAACACAAGGAAATGAACAAAATACAAAAATGGTTACTTAAAAATGATTAATAGAACTTGAGAACTTAGAACAATGGTTGACAATACTAAGTTAATAACAAGGTTCACCCCCGGTTGATATCATAAAATTATGGTGCTACTAATCCAACTAATTTGCATCAAAGATGTGAGTCATGCTAACGAGTTCATCATTACAAGGCTTAGGTGTCAAGAATTGTCAACGTTAATTACGGACAATAATACACTTCATTACACATGAACATTCAAACTCTACATCTACATAGCACACATGACCAACTCCATTTCTCAAAGACAAATTTCATACTCATTCATGCAATTTGGGAATTCAAGTTAAGATCAAAATACTAACATAAATGTTTCAAGCAATCAAATACAAAACACAATGATGCAATTTAGTTTTCAAACGTTAACAAACCATAATCTTACAATATGAAAACCGGGGGAAAACCCAAAGAAGTTTAGCCTCTCATAGTTTTATGCACAAGAACAAGATTCAAAAGATAATTCATAACAACCAAATACATAACAAGGATCAAATTACCACAATATTCTGTTCTTCAACACAACCAAGAGTATCAACCAAAAGCTTGGCCAAAGAAAATCTTGAATCTCAAATACCCGAATGTGTTTTTTTGTTCCAAGAGAATGATGATGTTGTTCCAAGAAGATGATGATGTTAACCATTGTCTTTCCATGCTTATAAACAACTTAATGCCAGCCAAAAGTTCCATATATTCCTCCCAAACTAGTCACTTTTCCATCTATTCATCAAAAAGCATCCACTTGTGATTTTAATAAGTGAACCAACTTTCCAGGAAATCACCTCTACCGTAACTTACGGTAGCTACCGTAAGTTACGGTAGACACAAGAATGATACGCTGGAAACTTTCTGTGATACGGTGGAAAAATGCATTTTTGGGGGCCACCGTAATTTACGGTGGCTACCGTAAATTACGGTAGACCCCCACTTGTTTTATTTTGTTCCTTCTTCTCATCCTTCCTTGTTCCATCTCGTCATGGTCCGTCCAACGCTACGTTTTCTCCGTATTAAGCTCCATAATGTGCCTGAAACAAAAGCAACTGCAGTATCTAATTCAAGATAATTACATGATTAAATATGAGAATATTACACGTTCATCATCATAAGGGTTGTTCCTTGAACCACCCGTCAGATAGCTAGGGTAAGTCGGGTCGGTCCACAGGGAATATGTGGAAAGTTTCGTAGTTTAAATCTAAAAGTTTGTAGCTTGATTACAAAAACTTAATAAAAATGACTAATCGAGAAAAGTGACGAACTTTATGATTAATTGAGTTGTAAACAATAATGTAAAAGGGTAATCTTCTCCGGATTCAGGTTTACTACTTAGATTTGCTTTGAGTGTTCATAAAAGTCATATAAGCTTAACGGGTCAATTTGGGTAAAAACAATAGATTGAATAAGACTGTTGTTAAAGAACTACTCGAATCATATCCTATGTTTGTGATACTCAATCCCATCCAACATCAACGTTTCCAGATGAAAAGAAATCTGAAACAATCAAAGTGGAACAAGTGAATTGAAAGCAACACACATATTTTTAGAGTTTTCAACCAACAAATAATGTACTCGGCTTAAACTACCGTGTTCAAACATTAACTCAACCACAAATCATCAAGAACAAATCATAGTAGTAAACCTTACTACCCAAAGAAGATTACTAGGAGATTAGCTAGACATGGTAATGAAGAACACCAAATCAAAATCAAAATTAAACATCATATCTAACGTTAAAGGATCAAACCGAATGATTAAAAACCTTGAAAAGCCTTGAAATCGCCTCTCAGGAGCCTCTTGAAGCCTTGGGGACGAAAGGGGGCGACTATGGAAGTGTAGAATGAAAGATATCTCAAAAACCTAATTTTTTCGGCTTTTAAACGAGTTCAGCACGCGTGGCCACCGTAAGTCATTTTTCCACCGTAAGTTACGGTGGAAGCCTTCTGCTGCAATTTTCCATCAGCCACCGTAAGTCATTTTTCCACCGTAAGTTACTGTGGACTGATTTTTCCAATTCTTGTTTTCTTCATATCTTTTCGTTTGGACTCCGTTTCGTTCCCGTTTGCGGCCACGTTCTCGTAATTGAATTCTCTATCATCTCATCTATCATGATCTTTGATTATCATCCATGTGCATTCTTCAAACTCCTCAAATGATTGCGTTTAACCTACAAAACATCAAATCCTTGTAGTTAACTTGTTCAACACAATCTCTTACACTTGACCGTACGAAATGCATCAAATTTAACCACTTAATCATGATAAACCTCATTCCAAACCCCTAGCATCACTTTCTTGGTTACCCCTCTAATCATTGTGGATATAAATGCTATGATCTTTAAACCAAGAAAATCCTTGTGTCTAGACATGTATTATTTGACGAATCCATTTTTCCGTTCTGTTCCACACCCGAGCCTAAGTCCTATGAATTCCTTCACCAACAAACCACCTCGGACATACATTCGGCCTTCCTCTATCCACAGCCTACTACACCGAGCTCATCCCCACAGCCGTTGGACCCTACTACCGCTGACCCAGTCACCCCTAGCCTATCAGCTCACCGGTTCGGGAACACATACTCTCGAACTAGACCGAAACCAACCACTGCTATTCCCACATCCCCGACTTCTATTGTTCCACCATTCCAACCTACCAACGCCACTATACCACCCACACCACAGCCAGCCACTAGCGCTAGCCCGGACACCGTCCCAAATCATCAGCTATCCCCTGGCCCCTCCACCAACACCTCCACCTACCCGGACCATGCAAACACGTAGCATGACCGGGCACTCCAAGCCAAAAACACCTTTTAACCTACACACCACCACCGCCATCGAACCGATACCAAAAACCTTGACTGATGCCCTGTCAAATCCTATTTGGAACCAGGCCATGACGGACGAGTTTTCTACTCTTATCGATAATAAGACTTGGGAGCTCGTGCCTCGACAGCCTAACATGAATATTATCAGGTATATGTGGATCTATAAGCCAAAGTTAAAATCGGATGGTACTTTGGAACGATATAAGGCTCGGTTAGTGGGTGACAGTCGATCTCATCAGGTTGGCGTTGATTGCGATGATACATTCAGTCCCGTAGTCAAACCCGCAACCATTAGGGTTGTTCTATCCATTGCACTACATAATCGGTGGGATATTTCTCAATTGGATATCAAGAATGCGTTTTTACATGGTCATCTTTCTGAAACCATGTTCATACATCAGCCACCCAGGTTTCGGGACCCCAGACATCCTAATCATGTTTGCCGATTGAAGAAGTCACTTTATGGGCTCAAACAGGCACCACGGGCGTGGTACCAACATTTCACCGACTACGTGACTCGTTTAGGTTTTCGCGTGAGTAACAGTGATAACTCACTCTTCGTTTATCATCATGGATCCCATACATCTTACATCTTATTGTATGTCGATGACATTATTATGGTTTCCTCGTCGGCTCAACTGAAGGCTCACATTTTGTCCCACCTTTCCTCTGAATTTGCAATGAAAGATCTGGGTAAGTTGAATTATTTTTAGGGATCACTGTTCAACACACTAAGGACGGGTTGTTTCTTTCCTAGTCGCGTTATGCGCAAGAGATCTTGGAACGGGCCAAGATGCAGATTGTAATCCGATTCTTACTCCGGTTGATACAAACGGTAAATTGGGCGCTAATACCGGAGACTTCATCGATGATCCGACCTCCTATCGGAGTCTTGCTGGCGCCCTACAGTATTTGACATTCACGCGGCCTGATTTATCCTATGCTGTTCAACAGATTTGCATGAACATCCATGCTCCGCGTACCAGTCATCTTAATGCACTTAAACGGGTCCTTCGATATGTTAAGGGTACGCTACATCTAGGTGTCGCGATGTCTGCCTCCTCGATTTCTACTTTGACCGCTTACACTTATGCGGATTGGGCCGGCTGCCCCGACACCAGACGCTCAACATCTGGTTATTGTGTATTTTTAAGAGATAACCTGATTTCTTGGTCGTCCAAAAGACAAATGGTTGTCTCACGATCGAGCGCGGAGGCGGAATATCGGGGCATCGCCAATGTAGTTGCTGAGATCTGTTGGCTTCGTAATCTTCTGCTTGAGCTTCGTTGTCCACCACGGCGCACATCCTTAGTTTACACCGATAATGTCAGCGCCATGTACTTGTCCAGTAATCCAGTTCAGCATCAACGAACAAAGCACGTGGAAGTTGACATTCATTTTGTACGGGAGAAGGTTCAACGAGGTCAAATCAGAGTTCTTCACGTCCCCTCGCGTCATAACTTTTCGGATATTTTTACTAAAGGACTTCCCCGTGTTTTTTTTTAGATTTTCGTAACAGTCTAACTCTTCCGCTTCCTCCACCTTAGACTGAGGGGGTGTATTAGACTAGTTATATATATGTCATGTTTAGCATTGTTAGAGGGGTCATTATGCAAATTGTATTCTTATATAATCAAATCAATGAGAAGGGGAAAACCAACACATTACGATCTCTATCTCTTTCACAGACCGTTTGGTCTCCACATTTGAGTCATTTCTAAACATATAAATGCAATAAGTTCACCAGTCCCTCAAGATTTTATTCCAGTGCTACTCTTTTGCATGCTCCAAGTCTTTTTTGTTCACTGAAGCTTCCAATGACAGCAGATTGTTCGTCGTCGGCAAGGCGATCTGCATAAACGTTATAATATGATACATGATCAAATGTATGCAATATTTTGAATGATTTCCTGTGATCTGGATCTATGACAATTTGTCCATCTTTAGATGTTTCTCCTGTTGCTTCAACCTTAAGAGATTTCACTTGAAAGGTTGGATTTAAAGTTTCTTGATCTGTGGTTAAGATAACTGCACCGAGTATCTCCCCCAAGAATGTATCCTGCAAAATGTTTAAATGAATGTTCAAGAAATATGTGTAAGAAAATCATGCATTTGGTACTTAAATGTCACCATGTCGGATTAAGTAATGGGTCACAATGGGTTTGGGTCACTATGGATTGGAGTGACTCGAAAAATTTTTATCCACCAACTCTTGATTGTTAATTTCAATAATTAGAGTGTCAAATATGATTAAAAAACTATATTACTACAATAGTATAATTTATGTAAAAACATGATATTCAGCGTGTTTTACCCATTCCAAAACAGACTTGTTTCCTTTTAAGCTGACTTTTTTTCCTTTTAATTCATCTGCTAGAGAATTTATAACCATATCAACCCATTCATAAGTGGTCAAAATGGCCACGTATGAAAGAAAAATTACAAATAATAAGAATAGAAATAGATTAGCTTGAAAATAGAACCATGTGTTGATATCTATGATTCCTTTGCTGCAACTGATACATCCTTGTCAACAAACGTTGGGTGAAACGAGCTTCAGGTGTCTTGTTCTCGAACTCCAACTTTTCTATAAACTTCGAAAACAAACAAACTTTTCGTCGCATGCTAAGAGGGATGAATGTGACATCAAGCAATGAATCAAACACCACTTTTGCAGCTAAAGGGTCTAGAAACATGTTCATTTCAGCATATTTGTTTGAAGGAACATTGATGACATTTCCCTTGTCACTTTTATGGTAGTCAACATGTCCGCCTAATATAAATACATCCTGTAATTAAATATATGATCTATAAGTATTCAGGATTCTTTAAGGATATAGTTATGACTGAACTCGCGAACCTGAATGATGGAACTAGCATTTGCATCTGCAAGTATTATTTTTGCCAAAGTTGTCAGTGGTCCATTTGTCAAAATAGTAATTTTAGATTCAAGATCATTTGATTTCACTATTGATTTCCAAACTTCTAGTGCTAGTGGTTGTCTAAGTTCAGGGAAATCGGTATTCCTAGGAGCTCCAAATTCTACAGAGTTTTCAGCTGTATACCTGCCAAAAAAAACCATGATTTCTATGAGAGATGATGGTTTCAATCTTCAGGTTATGTTTTATTTCTAACATGTCAAATAGGTAATTTAAAAAAAAATAACTAAAAGAAAACGGATCCCAAGCTCCTAAAGTGAATATATACCCTTATTGGCTTATTGTAATATTATATACTTTGTAGTCATAGTTAACACACAATAAAACGATTTAAAAGAGCAACATGGCCTGTTTTGGCACGTACCAAAAGATCTAAGTGTTACTCAACCAGCGCGATTCACCCAATTTGCCACCTTACCCATTTAAGTTGGCAAGCTTGTAAATAGAATTAAGAGTACCTTCTTGGACTTCGTGGTAGATCACGAGCAAGTCCAAAAAGAGTGTCAGAATCTAACAAGCCACCACTTCCATGGGGGATAGCCTTCAAGTATTTGCAGCTTCCAACACTTGGGAAATATGGGTCAGACTGGTTTAAACCAAATGAATCCCCTAAACCAACCATAATATCATCACGACCCATCATATGTAACAAATCATAGATTACGTCTATTGTTGCTGCATTGGCCCACCCTGTTGGAGTTACCAGTATTGCCTAGAATAATATCAAATGAAAAACAAAAGTACATATTCATCTACAAGTATGCAACAAAATATTCAAATAATTGCATGAAATAGTTGAGGACAATGAAAAAAATAAAGATTGTGCTACCTTAAGATTTATTGTTTCCACAGGTACTTTGAGTAGATAAAATAGAGCAAGAAAATCTCCTGTACTCATATCCATGTCAAACACTACCATTTTCCCTAGTTTTTTCCCTTCAAAATCAGGTTTGTAGAGAACTTCTTTGTAATAAGGAAATTGAGATGTAAAATTGAACAGGCCTTTATTTTGCGGTCGGTTTAGCACCTGGTATACGTTTATAAAAATCGTAAAAATCATAGTCACATGTGTTTATATGATGTGACAATGTATAGCCACAAGATGACCTATAAAGTGTATTAAAATAATTGACCATAACAAAAATCTCAATAAAAATAAGGTAAACAAGAAAGACGGCAGACATATAAAAAAAAAAAAAAAAAATAAAGGTGACAATGTTGTCCCATTTAGTTATGACCTGACTTGGCTATATTTTATTTCTAACGGGTCAAACACCAAAAAATAAAATAAATTAGCTTTAAAGGGAATAGGGGTCAAATGGCTCTTTGACTTACCAAAGTGTTTCTGTTCATTACAACCCTGTAAATCACTTTCTTTAAGATATTAGATTTTTACTGAAACTAATAACTTTTGAAAGGGCTGATTGCACCAAGATGCAAATACTTTCACCAAACTCATACAAGAAAATACATGTTTTGACCCGGTACCCAACCCGCTGGAGTCCTGACCCACCTATTTTTCAACCTCAAAGAAATATGGTTTGAATCAACTTACGTCAAGAAAATTGACAAAAAATTCTCTATCCAGTGAGCTACTGTTGTCACGATTTTGCTTTGCCCTTGTAGCAATCAGTACACGCACTGAATCCGGCCCAGTGACTTTTTCTGTGTAACCATCCTGATTTTATAGTTCAGTATCTAAATAGTTGACAAAAATGTTATAATAATAGGCATAATTATTATATTATTATTTTTTATTAATTTAAACTGCAATAGGCATAGTTATCAACCATCACCAAGATTACCACTGCTGTCAACTTAGTTAACTTAAATTACCACTATTGTCAATAAAGTTGAGTACTTCTATTAAATTATACATTGATGTGGCAAGGAGTTACCTTACATCTACCCGTCCCATTATTTTGGAGGCAAAATGGATCTCCAATGCCTGTTTGAACATGACCACTATGAACTCCATTTTTCTTTAAGTTGAATTTTGGAACATTACGGTCATCAAATAAATTATTTGAGCCATCAGATATTCCATAAGGTTTATTGGAAGTAATCACAGTGATATTCATATACTCCATTTCAGCGAATTCGTTTTCTCCATTGTTTTTGTGCAACTTATGCATGATTGAAGTGGAAACACCTGACATAAATGAGTCCCACATAAAACAACTCTGCAAAAATGAATCCAGGCATAAAAAAAGTTATTATATCGCTATATAATACATATAAGTTGCTAAACATATACATTTAATCAAAAAATATTGAAGTTCTAAAAGTTGTAATGTTTCCCACAGGGACCTTAAACGAAATTTTCTACAAATTCTGGTGACCAAAAGGTTACTCCTCAAAGGTAGAATAGTCATATTTTAAGAGTTAAGAATCTAACGACCAGCCATGAGTGTTTCAAGTTTCAGTTTTTTAGACAATGTGTAATTTTGAAAGGTTAAAGATGAAAACCATAATTTCATACTAACCACAAAGGCAATTCAAGTCCATTACCTGATAGAACTGATTGTCAGACCAAGTATCACGAACCATCTTTAATGTCTTAAAAACATATTGTGCCTCATACGTGTGTTGATTTCGCTCAAATTCCTCAAAGAAATTTGAGTTATGGGGATTGTGTTTGTTGCATCAAGGGGAACAAGTGTAACTGGAATTCCAGAATGAATAACCTGTGAAAGTAAGTATAGCTGTCAATTATCAAGTAGAAAACACACATCCAAACACTCCCCTTAGTTATGAAGGATTAACACAACAATAACTACTGATGATAAATAGGGTCTATATAGTTAGTTACCTGGTATGCAGCAAAAGGGTCACCAAAGAAGTTGAACTCGGCATAAGGATTGCTTTTGAAGCATGTATATAAATTACCATGATTACCACACTGTTGAGGCTGACAAGATGAGCTATCATTTTTGGGACAACAACCATTTGGGTTCTTTGATCTCACACCACCACCCATAATATAAATATGCTCAACATTTTTCTTTAGATGTGGATTGGTCATAAGAAATATAGCAATATTTGTGTGTGCTCCTATAACAAATAGACTAATGGGACCATCGGATATCTTCTCGATTAGTACTTGCTGCGCTGTAGGTTGTTCGAGAGGCGAGTATCTTCTGCTTCCCTAGCTCATAATTAAAGGTTAACGGATGCATTAACTGTCATATGAACAGGGAAATAAGACAACACTAGCTATTTAAAAGTTTTTATGAGTGTAGAGTGCAAATAGAGATTCCCAGATGGGCCTTGGGTGGTTGGGCCAGAGACCCGTAGGCCCGGCCAGAAAAGACCGATTGACCTGGACCCTCAAATATGGGTTAAGCTCAAAAGCCCGATTGGGTGAAATATATTTTCGTCTCGTCCGAGACTGGTCCTAGGCCTGCTTAAGCCCATCATACGCCTAGAAGCCTAGTACTTAGCCCAAATGACTACTTTTTGTATTTTATTTTATATAAGTTCTAAGATAAATATATAAAACTTGTTTAAAGTATATTATATAAAAGTATTTGATTGATTGTTAATGTTTATATAACTTGTTAAATCAAATGATTATAATTTAAAACCATTTTTTCATTTTAATTTATTATTTAAAACCACTTGTAAGTTTTATATTATGGTTTTTAAAAAACTTACATAAATTTTGCAAATATAAAAAAATAATAATAAAAGGCCTGAAAAAGGAAGGGGTCTGGTTCGGACCGATCCCACCTATATTTATATAAAATGAACGGGCTTTTTCATACTGACTAGGATCAGGCTCTTTCAGCCCGAGCCTTAATCTTTTTGGCCTGAGCCCAGGCCCAGTAAGGCTCGGGCTTTATGCAACATTTTAAATTGGAGTTTCAACAAAAGCATTCTAACAAACAAATACCTGTGGAAGAAAGCTTTTTCGATAGCCAAAGTTTGTATCTTTATACAATCTTCCTCCAGCTCCCACAGGAATGGCTTGTCTATATCGACAAGGTCCAGCTGTACCGCTTCCCTAATTGTGTAAATAAACCAAAACCATATACATTTAGTTAGTTAAAGATTTGTATATGACTAAAGTGCAGGATCAATGAACACAATTCGTAAGATACCTGGTCAATAATAGGAATATATCCACCAACATTCGGTTGTATTGTACCATCTTCAAGTATTCCACCCTCACCTCCCACACCAACAGCTATGTCATCCCTCCCCATCATGTAAAGAATATCATATATGTGATTTACTGCATGCCCACTGTTTGACCACTCATTTGTGTTGATGGTTATTGCCTATACCAACATATAAGTGTCTCAGTTAATATCTTGCTTACATGGTTACATTTTGGTAGGTTGTTATTATAAACGTGTATATGTGTATATTATTTAGAATTTATTGTATTGCTCTCTTTTCTCCAAATAATTTTATTCGATTACATGTATTATTTATTATATATTGTGGATTTGTTGGGATCTAATTACGGATTACCGAGTGGTCCAGTAGGGGCCGGCCCATGGTGGTTAAACAAGTCGGTTTAATCAAGGAATAGGGTAATTCAAATTCATTGTTTGGATAAGAAATATAGTTAAGATAGAGTATTATGTCTATAAATACCATAGCCGAGATTAGGGTTGGATATGAGTTTACTGTATTGTGGTTTTGAGATAATATAATAAAGTGAGTTCTTGTGTGTTTGCTTTGGTTGATCTTGTCACATAGGACTTGAGGATTTATCAATGAAATTATAAGGAGAGATTATTCAAACTCTGAAATGTTCAACATTTGGGGGTAAAACTGAAATTTCTAAAAGAACAAGTGCTATTCGTTGAAAAAAAGACCTTTTTTTTTTTTGAAAAGATTGAAAAAAAGACTTAGAATCTTATAATAAAAAGGTAAAAAGTAAAAAGGTCAAATTAAAAAATTTATCCAAATCATTAAAGGAGTTATTCAAAGTCGAAGGTTAATGGGATATTGTTGGTGGACAAGGGCACATTATTCCTCGCGTTATCAATTGGACCATTATAAGTTGTATAATAATATTTCTTCTTAGAATTAACTATTATGTAAAAGGGAATGAATAGGAACCAACGTGTTGCTACACGAATCCTAATCAAGAAATCAAGATTTGAGGAGCAGTGCTCAATGGTCACCAGGATTATGGTTTTTTGGTAGGTTAAGAGAAGGTTATTGGTTTTCTGTCTTGTGTTGTCTTCCTGTGATTGAGAACCTCTATTTATAGTGTTTGTTGGTTTTTTGTTGTTTTCCACTTAGCTGCTATTCAGGGAATGTCAAACTCTAAAATCTGGTCCTATATTCCTCTGGGCATGAGATTCTATACATTTGGGTGTAAAGGGTTTTCTTACTTAACATTAATGCCTTTGTCCTCATAGTTGACTCCAGGTTTCTGACTTTCTTAGCTCAGTCAGAGTTTTGTCTTGTCTGCTTGTCATCTTCCGTCCTGACAACATTCGTTGGGCAACCAATAGGAGTTTGTTTTGTCTTAATTTTCTAAGTGTTGGGTGTTTATTGTCCTTACGTTATTTACGCTCCTGGAACTAGTTTTACCGCGGCTGGATTTTGACGAGCCTTCTAGTGCCGCGGCTGGGATTTGGCACCCCTTCTAGGCCGCGGCTTGGACTTGCCTCCAAGGGATGTGCCGCGGCCGAGGTCTGTGCCGCGGTTCGGGTCCTGTGTCGCGGCTCGGGTCTATTGTCGCGGTTGTTAATGTTGTGGAGGGGTGTTACCTCCTCATGTCCCCCCAGTCCAATACGGTGGTTTTTTGCCACGGTATTGGAATAAAAAGTCACGTCAAAATTTTTTTTTTTTTTGTTATTTGGTGTTCATCTTTATACCTCCTGCTTTTTCCTTAATTTAAAATTTATTGATTGTAGGTCTCAAGGAAATTCGTGATTTGAAAAAACAAGTTTCTGAGCTGAAAACTCAACAGACTGTCCTTGAGTCTCGATGTGAGTTAGCCGAGAAAGATAAGGAAAGATATGCTCGCGAGGTTGATGGCGCTCGGGAGGAGCTTCGCATTCAGGCTGCTGCAACGAAACGGGTTTCTGTTGAGTTTAAAAATTATAGGCAAACTTCTGAAGACCGCCTTTCGGGACTCGAGCAAAAGGTAGCTGATCTTACATCCGAGAGAAAGTGGCTTATTACTGATGGAATTGGATTGACTTTTAACAAGATACGCGATAGTGATGAGTGTCTTGATATGTTGGCGAGGATTAATGGGTTTGCTGACTAAGTTGGGTATAATGCCGGGCTTAAAGATGGTGCTTACTGGGCTTTGAGGGGCAAAAAGCCTGAAGAGACTAGTAACTTTGATAGTGAAGCTTTGGAAAACCTCCGTGTTGAATCCAATCGTTTTGATGAGGCCACTTTTCCCATGGTTGACACTATTGCAGCCATGTGCGACCGAGATATTGCCGAGATCAAGTCTTTCCTGAAGCCGAAAGACCCTCCTGTTTCTCAGAATAAGGCATAGTTTGGTGCTTGTTTTTATGTTATTATGCTTGATTGTATGGACTTTGTCGTTTGCCAACTTTTGTTTGAAGTACTGTATTTGGCAACTATCCTATGTAGCTCTTTTGCCTCTTATTAGTTTGAACGCTTATTATATGTGCGGTTTTTGTTTTTTCACGTGTGAGTAGGGTTACAGATGAATTATCTAAATTATATTATCGTGCATACAAGATGTCTGAAAGATGTGGTATATGATTTCAATCAAGTTTTTGTATTGATATGAACAGCAGTGATCCAAATGATCCCACTGATCAAATCACAAGAGTTCAAATGTAGCAACAAATTCAAGCTCCTGCTTGTTTATTACTAATGCAAACAACTCGACTCGACATACCACGCAGCCATACCCAACAAGCCGCGGCTCGTCTAGGGGGTATGGGGGTCGGTTTTGTCTTGGCTTTATTTTTTCCACCTCCGGCCGCGGCTTATAGCCGGGGGAGGGTTGTTTTTTGTTTTGGCTTCATTATTTCCACCTCCAGTCGTGGCTTATAGCCGGGGGAGGGTTGGTTTTATTTTGTCCACATCACTTTCCACCCCAGCCGCGGCTTACAGCCAGTGGGGGGTTGGTTTTGTCTTTACCACGGTTACTTTCCACCCCAGCCGCGGCTTACAGCCAGTGGGGGGTTGGTTTTGTCTTTACCACGGTTACTTTCCACCCCCAGTCGCGGCTTATAGCCGGGGGGGTTGGTTTCATCTTGGCCATAGTTGCTTTCCACCCCCAGCCGCGGCTTATAGCCGGGGGGGTTGGTTTTATCTTGGCCACAGTCGCTTTCCACCCCCAGCCGCGGCTTATAGCCGGGGGGGTTGGTTTTATCTTGGCCACAGTCGTTATTCCCCCCAGCCGCGGTACTGAGGGTTCCGACTTGACCAGTTGAATCTGCTTTTCTTGGTTTCGCTTTTTCGCGTGTAAACTTGGTTGCTTGTTTGTTTTTAAACACGTGAGCTTGGCAATTTGCTGGTTTTTAAACGCGTGAGCTTAATGGCTTGCTTGATTTTAAACATATGAGCTTGGGGACTTGCTCGTTTTTCTTAAACATATGAGCTTGGTGACTTGCTCGTTTTTCTTAAACATATGAGCTTGGTGACTTGCTCGTTTTTCTTAAACATATGAGCTTGGCGACTTGCTCGTTTTTCTTAAACATACGAGCTTGGCGACTTGCTCGTTTATACGAGCTTGGTGACTTGCTCGTTTATACGAGCTTGGTAACTTGCTCGTTTATACGAGCTTGGTCACTTGCTCGTTTTATTTAAACACATGAGCTTGGTGACTTGCTCATTTAACTTAAACAGATGAGCTTGGTGACTTGCTCATTTTTCTTAAACATGTTAACACGGGCGCTAAGTGATTTGATGCAAATTCTGGCATATTGGCATGCCTTCTTATAATGGAAGATTGAATTACATCAAGAAGGTACATCTATTACATATAACATTTTCGGAGCTGAGCACCGTTCCACGTGCGTGGAACCGTTTTCCCGTCCAAGTGACTGAGCTTGTAAGCCCCATTTTCTCCTGCTTCCGTGAATATGTATGGTCCTTCCCATCTGGGGCCCAGCTTACCTTGTTCTTCTACCCGGCTTGCCTCGTTACTGCGTAGGACGTAGTCCCCTTCTTTGAAAATCTGTTTTTTGACCCGAGAGTTGTAATACTTTTCGACCTCCTTCTTGTGTCTAGCTTCTTTGATCGCAGCCATCATTCTCCGTTCTTCCAGCAGTTCCAGATTTAACCTTAGCTCCCTGTCGTTATCAACCTGGCTAATCTGCGCAACTCGAGCGGTTTGCATTCCTACTTCTGCTGGGATCATGGCTTCCGAGCCGTATGTCAAACTAAATGGCGTTTCCCCATGGCTCGTTTTAGGCATGGTTCGGTGTGCCCAGAGGACGCTAGGTAATTCTTCCACCTAACATTTTCCCTCCAACCCTAGCCTTGTCTTGATCCCTTCCACGATGCTGCGATTGACCCTTTCCACTTGACCGTTGCCTTGAGGATGGGCGACGGAGGTGAAAATCTGTGTGATCATCAGTTCTTGACACCATGACTTGAATGGGTTGTCTGCGAACTGTTTACCGTTGTCCGTCACGATGAATAATGGCAGACCGAACCGGCACACTATATGCTCCCACACGAATTTTTTCACCTGCTGCCCTGTGATGGTTCTTAAAGCCTTCGCCTCCACCCACTTTGTAAAGTAATCCACGGCCACTACAAGGAATTTTGCTTTTCCTACTGAGACTGGAAAAGGTCCTACAATATCCATTGCCCACTTCTGGAATGGCCAAGCCGATGTAACCGGGATCATGTCGTTCTTGGGTCGGTGGCACATGGGAGCGTGTCTTTGGCAACTTTCACATTTTGGATCTCAGTTACCGCACTCTTGTGCATACCGGGCCAGTAATATCCAGCCCCCATCGCCTTGGCTACCACCATCCGCGGCCCAGCGTGTATGCCACAGATTCCTTCATGTATTTCTCGGATAACGTAGTTGGCCTCTTCCGGTGTTAGGCATCTTAGTAGCGGACCCATGAATGATCTTCTGTACAAGACTCCCTGCTGTAATTCGTAATGCAATGCTTTTGCCTGCAACGCCCTGGCTTCTGCTCTGTCTTCTGGTAGGTTTCCATTCTTCAAGTAACCATAATCGGATCCATCCAGCTTTTTCCTTCTTCTACTCTGATTGTTGCCACTTCATTTCTTTCTATGGATGGGGATTGCAAAACCTCTACCCTTACTTTCTTGGCCAGATGGCTGAACGTAACTGAAGCCAGTTTACTCAGGGCGTCCGCCTTTTTGTTTTTGCTGCGAGGTACATGCGAGACCTCGCATTTACTGAATTCGCCTATCATCTTCTTTGCTTTATCCAGGTATTGCTTCATTGTGTTTTCTTTCGCGTCGTAAGATCCATTGATTTGATTGGCGACCAGTAATGAGTCGACATGTGCGTGTAGTTTCTGGATGTTCATTTGTTTTGCCAATCTGAGCCCCGCCAGTAGTGCCTCGTACTCTGCTTCATTGTTTGAGCTTTTGAAAGCCAGCCTGAGGGCATATGTTATTTCTTCCCCCTCAGGCCCTTCCAAAATCAACCCCGCACCGGATCCTTCGTCGTTGGAGGCTCCGTCAGTGTGTAGGGACCATTCTTCTTCCGGCACGTGTTTAGCTTGATTCGTGCCAAGGGTTGGGTCTTCATCATGAGGTGTTTCTGCTAGGAAGTCGGCGACTACTTGGCCCTTCATTGCCGTCCTGGGCTTGTATTGTATTCCGAAAACACCCAACTCGATGGCCCACTTTGCCAACCTTCCTGAAATCTCTGGTTTCCTTAACACCTGCTGTATGGGGTGGCCCGTTCTTACTTCCACTTCATGAGCTTGGGAGTAACGACGTAACCTTCTAGATGCATGTACTAACGACAGAACAAGCTTTTCCATGGGTGAATATCGAGTCTCTGGTTCCTTTAGGACCCTGCTAATGAAGTATACTGGCGTTTGCTTCCCCTCCCTATCTGTCATCAATACGGCGCTTACAGCTTCTTTCCCGGCAGAAAGATACATGACTAGTCTCTCTTTTGGGAACGGAGCTACAAGTGTTGGTAAATTTCCCCAGTATGCCTTCATTTGCTGAAATGCTTCCTCTGCTTCTTGTGTCCATACAAATTTCTTTTTATCTAAACAGTTTTTCAATGTGGACATGAATGGTAAGGTCCGCTCGGCATGTTTTGATAGAAACCTGTTTAGGGCCACGAGACGCCCATTGAGGGTCTGAACATCTTTGACTGATTTTGGGGAGGGCATTCGGATCACGGCCGCAATTTTTCAGGATTTGCCTCAAAACCTTCTTTTGTTACCATTACCCCTAGAAACTTTCCTTCTTCAACGCCGAAGGAACACTTCTGCGGATTCAGCCTCATGCTCATTCCTCGTAGTGTTTTGAAAGTCTCGGCTATGTCATCTAGCAGAGCCTCTTCACTGCGGCTTTTGATCACCACATCGTCAACGTAAACTTCTATATTTCTCCCGATCTGTGAGCTGAAGGCTTTATCCATTAAACGTTGGTAGGTGGCTCCTGCATTTTTTAATCCGAACGGCATCTTTGTGAAACAAAAGATTCCGGCGTCCGTAAAGAACGCGGTTTTATCTTCGCCTTCCCGAGCCATCTGCACTTGGTGGTAACCTTTGTATGCGTCTAAAAAACATTTCAAAGGAAAAGGAGCTAGGGAGTCTACCTTTAGGTCGACTTCTGGCAACGGGTAACAGTCCTTCGGGCAGGCGTTGTTCAAATCTTTGAAGTCGATGCACATTCTCCACGTGCCATCCCCCTTCTTAACCATGACCGGGTTGGCAACCCAGGTTTGATAATACACTTCCCTGACGATCCCGGCCTGCAGTAGCTTCTTTACCTCCTCTACGACGGCTCGACTCCTTTCCTCGCCCATGTATCTGCGTTTTTGTACCACCGGCTCCTTAGACTGGTACGTTTTCAACTTGTGTTCCGTGATATTTCGGGGGACCCCTACCAGGTCTGCAGGTTCCCATGCAAAAACGTCAAGGTTGCTTTGTAACAAACATCTTAGCCGATCCTTCGTGGAGTCCATCAGTTGGCCTCCTATCGTGATCTTCTGTTCTGGAAAACGCTGGTTTATCACCCACTTTTCACTTGTCGGTTGGATGGAATCTTCTTCGCGGAGCGAGGCCGCTGGTGCCAGCATTCTTATATTCTTGCATTCTCTACTAGAGTACATGGTGACAACTCCCGTCGGCGTGGGGAATTTGATCGCGGCGTGTACTGTAGATATAACTGCACCCAGAGTGCATAACCCGGGTCGTCCCAGGATCACGTTGTGCGCGGATTCCGAACGTACCACCAAGAAGGTCATTGTTACTTCCCTCCATCCTGTCTGATTTCCAATGACCATAGGGAGTTGGAGCTGCCCCAACGGTTGAACCACTTCCCCTGTGAATCCTGTCAACAAGTGGGTCTTGGCGTCCAGCTTTTTCCTGACTTCCTCGTCTAACTGCAAAAAACAATGTTCGTACATAATTTCGGAACTACTTCCGCTGTCCACATATACCCGATGAACCTGATGACCCGCCACTATTGCTGAGACCGTGATTGGACCGCTGGCGAAACTTCCTCCATAGATGGGTGGGAAAGAGATCTCCTGGGACATCCAGGGTTCCATATGATCTGAATGCCTTTTTCCTTTTACGTTGAAGAGCTGAACCATAAAAATTTCCTTTCGTTTTTCGTTTACCTGGGGGGTTTTCTTTAGCTCTTTCAGGAGATGAGCCAGTTTTCCCGTCTTAATTGCCAACTCGATTTGTCTTCTCAGTGAGAAGCAGTCATCGGTTGTGTGTCCGCTCTCCCTGTGAAATTCGCAGTACCTGCTCGTGTCCCTTTTTACTCCTGGCTTCAGTGGGGTAGGTTTGGTAAAATTCAAGTTTTCGGTGGCCAGAATTTCGCTGGGGGTTTTCGTTAAAGGTGGTAAGGCTATCTGCGAACTGGGTCTCGATAGAGGAGTGAATCGAGACTGGAAATGTTGGCTTGATTGTAGAGGGCGTGGCTGGAAGCGTTGCCTTTCCCAAACTCTTGTTCCTGGCCTTCTCTGCGAGTCCCATGTGGGCGGCGTCGGCTTTTTCGGTGTCTTCTCTCGCAGTTGCTCATATGCCCTTTTGCCTCGGACGAACGCCTTAGCTCGTTCCAACATTTCTTCCACTGTTTTCGGGAGGCTTTCGTGAAACCTTTCCACAAGTTGATCATTCTTCACCCCGTGGATGAAAGCAGAAATCCTGATAGTTTCATCAGCCCCCCGCACCTGCATGCTTTCCTTAGAAAATCTGACAATAAAGTTTTCGATAGACTCGTGGTCTCCTCGCTTAATGTTATGCAACTCTGTGGGATCCTTTGCGGCCAATTTCTGCTAGCTAAAATTTTTTAAGAAACCACTCTCCAATTCTTCAAAGTTGCTTATCCCACCGGCAGGGAGACTGTCGAACCATACCCTAGCGGCCCCGGTGAGGGTTTGGGCGAACATGTGGCACCATACTGGTACCGACCACTGTTCTACCTCCGCGGCTCCTACGAAGATTGCCAGGTGGTCTTCAGGATCTCCCAACCCGTTATATTTTCCCACATTGGAAGGCATTTTTAGTCTGGGTGGGAATATGAATTCTGCGATTTTCGGAATGAACTTGGACCGAGACCTTGCCGTTGAGGGACGGTATGGTCTACTAAAGTCGTCTTCGAAGTTTAGCCTTCTCCCAACACCGTCCTCATCTTGACTCACCGTCTTCTTGACTTCTTTCTCCTTAGATGATCCTGGCCCGTCATGGTGGTTTTCTTCTTCCTCAGTCCTTGGTGGTTCTTCATATTCCAGTCGTTTTCGGAGGTCCTTCCACTGCCTTTCCTTCTCTTCCTGTTGGAGTAGCAAGAGAATCTGCTCTCGGTTTTGGTTGAGGAACTCCGGAGTTATGACAGCACTGTGGGTGTTGCCTTCATTAAGGGTGGTGTTTGTGGTGTTAGGGGGAGGAGAGTTGGCATTCGGAGCCCCGATGTTGTTAGTGGTGTTGTGACAAGGAGTATCTTGGTTTGAATCCATGGTGACAAGTTTTAGGATCGTCGAGTCCCACGGATGGCGCCAAATGTTGCTACACGAATCCTGATCAAGAGATCAAGATTTGAGGAGCAGTGCTCAATGGTCACCAGGATTATGGTTTTTTGGTAGGTTAAGAGAAGGTTATTGGTTTTCTGTCTTGTGTTGTCTTCCTGTGGTTGAGAACCTCTATTTATAGTGTTTGTTGGTTTTTTGTTGTTTTCCACTTGGCTGCTATTCAGGAAATGTCAAACTCTAAAATCTGGTCCTATATTCCTCTGGGCATGAGATTCTATACATTTGGGTGTAAAGGTTTTTCTTACTTAACATTAATGCCTTTGTCCTCATAGTTGACTCCAGGTTTCTGACTTTCTTAGCTCAGTCAGAGTTTTGTCTTGTCTGCTTGTCATCTTCCGTCCTGACAACATTCGTTGGGCAACCAATAGGCGTTTGTTTTGTCTTAATTTTCTAAGTGTTGGGTGTTTATTGTCCTTATGTTATTTACGCTCCTGGAACTAGTTTTACCGCGGCTGGATTTTGACGAGCCTTCTAGTGCTGCGGCTGGGATTTGGCACCCCTTCTAGGCCGCGGCTTGGACTTGCCTCCAAGGGATGTGCCGCGGCCGAGGTCTGTGCCGCGGTTCGGGTCCTGTGTCGCGGCTCGGGTCTATTGTCGCGGTTGTTAATGTTGTGGAGGGGTGTTACCTCCTCACAACGGTATCAATATGTTTTTTTTTGAAGTGTGTGAGGGTTTAAGTTTTATGTTGAATAAAACTTAGTAGTGTAAATTTAAAAGTATGATTGATGTTTATGTTGGTCGTTTAAAAAGTATCTATTAACTGGTAATTTATCTTAATTTTAAAAGTAATACACATATATCTTTCTAAGAAATGTCTATTAACTGGTAATTTATTTTAAAGTTGAACATTTCATCCTATTAGAGTTTTCAGATGTTATCCTCATCCGTATAATTTAATAAAAACTTATATTTATTCTTAAATTCTGTTCATCTTGTTAAAACATTTCACATCTTATTCTTCATATCAAATCCCTATTCAATTATATAACATTTATTTTATTACTTTTTATTACATTTTTTTCTTCCATTCATACTTACTCATAAAGATCATGGCGTTGACTCTATCTATAATCTATTCATTGAATTTGCTTGATTTCATTTTTATATAGGCTAAAGACTAGAATAGTGAGTTCCTAAATATTTTTAGTAAATAGGATGGAGTGATGATTTGTTCATAATTTTTTAAATTCTCTCTTAAAGTTTAAAGATGAGGTGTAAATGGGAATTGAATTACCATCCTCACTAAAAAAATAAACGAAAAATAAAAAATTAACTTTTTTTATTGTGTCATTTATGAAAAGACACAATGACGTCATTGTGTAATGATACATTGACGCCATTGTGTTATTATGAAAAACACGATGACGTCATTTTGTCATAAAAAACACAATGAATTTTTTTTATTTTTTTTTAATTTTGTTTTCTGAAAGAGCACGACAAGAGGAACAGAGACTCCAAAATACTTTTTTGAAATTCGATTTAGTTGTGAGATATAATTTTTTTATGACTTTTTAGTCTCATTGTGTCTTCTCATATTTTGTAACAAAAATACACTTTGTTTAATAACCTCACCCTATTTCCTATACATTTTGTACTATAATCTTATCTTATAAAACATTATACGAAAATATGATATTTCAATAGAAGATATGAAATTACTCTATAAAAATGTCACCTTTTCATGTACCCCACCATACTTCAATTTGCTGTCTTTGAGGGTGTGCATAGTGGGGATCAAACAAGGCTCATGTTCTAAAGATTACTCATAATTTTTTCTTTATTTTAGGTATCGTTAATCAAATAACATAAATTAAAAAAAAACTATTAACTTATTGTAATTACTTATTCGTGGACCTCGTAAATAATTAAAAAAAACATTTTTGTGAGTTCTACCATTCAATCTCTTATTAATTAGGTATTCTAGAGCCAAAGGTATTATAGTCCAGCGGCATCTTGATGGTGGGATAAGACTTAGGGCCTATTAGGTCATGAGTTCGAATCTCACAAAGATGGGGTTTTCTCATAATTATGAGTTTCCTCCTGAATTGGTGACTTGGTGGTGGAATATGATCGCGTGGTAACACTGGTGGCACGATGATACTCCAGTGATCCGTGAGTGATTCCAATTTATTCGTTCAAAAAAAATTAGGTATTCTAGAGGGCGTCCGATATTTAATAACCACACGGACACCCGAAATCTTGAAGGCGACCGAGTCACCTTGGGTTTGGGAACTTTTGGCTTCCGATTCGAGTTAGATTAGAGAGTAGGGTTTCAGTGTGTGGTTGGAAATTCAGGTTCATGTCTTCAACAAAGGTGAGAGGTTCAATAAGGGGATGATAAGGTTTCAACAAATTTTTGGTTTTATGCAAATTCTATTTGTTTGTCTTATTATTTAAATAAAGATTCTTTTTGTCTTATTATTTTAGTGGTCACGTCAGAAGAAGAACACTTATTCCTTATGGAGGTCAGGGGTTCGAACCCCACTAACTACTAACTTGATAAAGGATTTCTTAATTAAGAAAGTAATCTTTCAAAAAAAAAAAAGCCTCACCCTTTGGTGTGGTGGCAAAGGCTTTCCACTGTTAACATGGAGGTCAGGGGTTCGAACCCCACTAACTACTAACTTGGTAAAGGATTTCACAATTAAGAAAGTAATCTTTCAAAAAAAAACTTATTCCTCACATCATTAGATTTAATGTCATCAAAAAAAAAATATTACAAACTATTATCCTAACCTTTTAATCTAATAAAATGATAAATTAAGATGATACTGGCAATAGCACATTTATTTTCATCAATTTTCTCCTGTTTCTTTCTTATATTGAATAATCACATTAATTACTAATAATATTATTTAATTTTTTTCGATCAAAATAGTTTTTAATAAATTAAAAAAATATCTTTTTACTAATGTTATTTTTAATGAATTAATTTTTTATAAAATAATGTTTATTTAAAACACTAAAATTTTAAAAAATATAAAATATTTTAAATTTTTTTTTAAAAGTAAAAAATTAAAACATAATTAAAATTAGAAGTTGTAATAAGAAAGTTTTTAACAATGATATTTTTTAGTTGTTTATTTTGAAATAAGATTATCATTATATTATCATATTTTATCATAAAATATCATTTTATAATTAATAAATATTCATTCGATTTAATATTTTATTTATTCAACCTGTATAATACACGAGTTTACTAAAGCTAGTATTTATATATCGGTGTACACATACACACTAAAGGAAGTTTAGTTTTTTTAATAGCTCCTAATTTACTTTCAAATTTATTGAATGGAATTTAGCTCAATGATATTCTCGTATGTTTAAGGATTTCCCCTCATAAAGTTTAGAGTTTAAATTTCACAAGTAGAACTAAAACGTGTGTGGTTTTCAAAAATGTTAAGAAAAAAAACTAAAATTCCTATTTAATGAAATTATGACCAACTTCATTCCAAAAGAAGGTATTCATCACTACTTTATCCAACTTTTTCAAGTCTTACCCATACCAACTTGCAGTTTTTAGACAACTTTATCGTGAACTTTATGATAGGTCCGAAAAAATGTTTATTACTGACCCAAATTTATACAAAGAATTAGAATAAAGTAAATATTTTTAGAGACTATCAATTTATATTTAGCGTGAGGGACAATAAAATAAATTTATATTCAATCTTATAAACATATGTGGAAAATCAATCCCAATTCATATTTTTATGATGTTGATGATTCAAGTCCGAATGGCGTATAACATTATGAGCAAATTAGACTGCTATTAAAAATATATGGTAAATTGAATTTTAATAATCCAACTTATGACATATTGACCGACAACAATCCATACTATCAAATTGCCCGATAATAATCATAACTTTTAGTTTTGTTGTCAATGACGATCCTAGTAGCATAATTATATTTATTTACATTTGATTTTCACTCGTTATTCATTCCATTTCATTTTACATCACTCTATTTCATTCTCAATCACCAGAGCAAAATCAAATGTAAACAAATGAATAATTATATTACTAGAATTACCCTTAAAAACAAAAATAAAGTTAAGATTATTAGTATGCATTATTACTTCATAATAATAAGTGATAGTTTAGATTATTAAAATTTTATTTGTCAAAATATATTATCATTTTTAACACATCAACTAATCAAGTGTTTTGTAGTGTAATTCGTAAACCATAGAGACGAAGATGATAAACAATTAACATAATGTCATAACAGCAACTCAAATCACAAAAAACTCGTCGTAAAACGCACAAATTCACCAAAAACTCGTGATGATGAAGTGCAATTACGAATGTATGAATCTCAATCAGTAAAAGAGAAACGAAGAATCACCTGCAAATCGAATTCAGATTCGTTGAGCTTGAGGAGGTATAACACCGCGAATAGATCGTCGGAATCGACATCGGTATCCAGAAGAATCCGGCGAGGACGGGCGGCGGAGCTACCGATTGCGATGGCAGCGATGATTACAACCACCAATGACCTCCGCCACAGCCACCACATCTCCGATTCTCCGATCACCGGTGAAATTAGTGAAAAAACGAAGGTTAGAGAGAGAGAGTGAGTGAGGGTATGGAGGACTGTGGTGAGGTTGATGGTGGAGCAGAATCAGTATTCGAATAATGATCACGGGTGGATCGAATGTCAAATTGGGTTACTCGATAAGCCCCTTAAGTTATTGCATTGGCTAATAGGAACCCTAAATTTGGGTAAGTTTTGTTTTGTATGCCGAGACTATAGCGAGCAGAGTTGCCCGCGCGCTGTGGCGTGAGTGTGCGAAGTGATACGTCTACGAACTTTATAACATACTGTGCGGCATGGGTAATGGCGAGTTGTGTAGCGTCTGCGAACTTCATTACATGAATTGTCATGATGACATTAACTTGATTAAGCATATAAAAGTAGTAATTAAAGGGTGCGTTGGCAAAACAAGTAACCGACGTCAAAATGTTGTCGCAAACCTCGATACGGCAGTAAATCAACATGGTTAAATATTTAAAGAGAAATGTTTGAAGTTGAATGTGTTCGGTTAAAAAAACTGAAAGGTAAGGAAAAAAAAAACACATCGAAAGTAATCGAAAGTAATGAGAAAAATGTTGGCTGTAAATATGATTATTACCAAACACAAAATTGATATTTTTTTACCTGCACATCTGGGGCTATAATTATTTAAGTAAAGTAAGAAAAGTGTTAAAAAAAACCCTCAAAAAATGTTGGGCTACAAGATTTGAACCTACATCCGGACACACGAAAGATCAGCTACTCTAAACTACCTCGTTATTAGTATTTGAAAGGAAAATCTTTGTACATTAAAAATCAACTCAACAGTAAAAATTAAAACAAGAAAAAAAGGAAAAGACACTGACAAATAAGAGGTTGACATGTGACGTGCCGGTAAGGAACCCCACTAACACTTCTAAATGAGAGTATATATACAGTGTTAAAAAATTTCACAATGGATTTCATGGTATCAAGCAAGTAAAATGTTAAACCAAAGTCATTAAACATACTCTCAAATTAGTTTATACACCATAAAAACAGTGTTTATTATTTGTATACAATGGATAATTATGTTATTCATATGCTACGCTCATAGTATAATGATAACCTTCATTATATCATTTCATTTTAAGATAGATCTTATAACAGATTGCATGAAAATATATATGTCTGGTTAAATATGTAATTGTAGATTCCTTGGTCCAAAAATTTGTTTCATAAGATGGGACATCTAAGAATGTAACATAGTGTAACACCATGTGTACTTTATCAATTGTAGCGATTGTATTATTTGTTTTTAATAAAGACAAAGTTTGAATGTAAACAAATATAATTTAATAAAGAGCAAAGTTTGTTAGGGAAAAAATTAAGAAAATGGGTGAAAATGTGGTTTTTTTTCCGAAGGGTAAAATGGGTGAAAATGTGTTTTCTTCTCGAGGGAAAAATGGATGGCTATGTGGTTTTTTCCACAAAGTGTGAAAAATTGTTTTTTATCAACTTAGACAAATAACTATATGTAATTGAGTTTAATATATGTATTTTTATTGGGTGTGTATCCTACTGTATGAGAGTTTCATAACGAACCAAACAACTACGAAAGTGAATCTAAGATTAAAGGGTTAACATTACTTGGAAGTTTTGTTTGAAACTATGAAAATAAGAAGGAAAAGTGGTTGAACTTGTCCTATACAGGTGGGATGACTAAACTTTAAGTGCTATATAAGTGAGAACCTACTAAGAAATTTGTTTCCCGTAAGGCAAACACTAATTAACAAATGTGATGACCTTTTACTCATACTGCGGCTAAATGGATAAGATGGCCACAAAGGTCGGTGGCGGACCGCTACCTAGACCCATAACGGTCCGTGAGGACGCTAAGTTCCAGCCTACAAATTGAAGTTCACACTTAGAACAATTTTCACACATTTCCTTATAAGTTTTCACCAACAAATCATCATTTTAAGCATCTTGCAAACCTCTAGCACTGCAGTAGCTAGCCTATAGCAACTTTAGATATGTTCTAGGTTCGCTTAATTTATTTAAATTCAGTTTGGGAATGAAGTTTGGGAGTAATGAGCCTCCTAATATTAGGAGGCTCATTACTTCAATTAGTCCCCATGTTCCTCGAATGGATCTCTTAGTTGTTGAGATCATGACTAGGTTATGTAGTGGGTAACATGGTCTTAGGTTATGTATAGTCTGATCAATTATGCTTAAACTATGGCTAGTCAATAAAACTAATCTTAGTGATGATTATCCAAACTCCAATCATATTCCTAGTCGTGGTATGTCACACCCTGGGTTTAACCGATCAGGATTGTTTGATTATTTCATTCAAAAAATCATTTTCAGTGGTTTATTGGCAACAGAGTTTCATGGGTAAACAATATCATAATATTGTTTTATAAGTCAAACCAAATTTTAAAACCGAATCATACTTTGGTTCATAATATCATTTTATAAAGATCATGTTTGTATTTACAAGCCACATGATTTTAAAATTAGAGATGCATCATTCTCTGCTTCCAGCTTGTATAACTCAAATATTTATGTTAAATACATCCACAAAGTTTATACTATGGCATGATCTAAGTCACATTTAGGGTCCTACCCATCACATGTAAATCATTTCTGATCAGCCCACACGTACAATCTTAGTCTTGCATTTCACCAACATGCATTAATAAATTGGCTATAACTATTGCTGGTTTTTTTAAAATAATGATGAATCTCAAGGATTCACGAGTTTTGTTTTAAAAGACAAAGATATTCACCTTAAAGTTGAGCCTTTCTTTGTAATCTAAGGAAGGTTTGAGGTTGCTTAGACAATATCTTAGCTTAATGCTAGATTTGGAATGTTTAATTAATCTGTTAGGAGCTTTGGTTCGTCTTATATTGAGTTTATGTTCACGAAAACGGGTTAGAACTGACCTAAGCATGCTTCCCGAGGTTAAGTATGTGTTTGTAAAGTTGTGAGTATATAGAGTGAGCTGAGAACTTGGTTATTTATAGTTGGATTGGCTAGCCGTTGTAGCTCGCAATCACTGGAAGTTTTGGTCCGCAATGAGTGGAGATTTGCATGTGTGACACATGCATTGTCTCAAGCCCCTTTTGGGCGTTGCGGACCGTAACCTTAGCTGTTGTGGTCCACATTGGTGTCCACGTATATGACTGATGTGCTCCAAATTATACATATAAAATACATCAATTGCACATCAATTACCTTAGAAACTTTTACTGAAAATGATACTTTGAATCTTAAATCATTCATATTATGTTTTCGGGATTGGAAAAGACCAAGATGAACAAAAGGAGATTAAAGGAAGAAATTGAAGAAAACCAAGCTTCAAATTCAAGCATGGGGTTGTGCCTCACACTCCCAAGCCCATCCTGAAACACACCTTTGTGTTAAAATCAACACACCCTCATGTTTGTCAGTCCGACAGGACAAAAAGTATGGTTCCCCGACCCGAGGCACGGGGGCGTGCCCTAGGAGGCACGACCACAAACACGGGGTCGTGCCCTTTTGAACACGAGGCCGTGCCCAACAACATCTGAGCGTACGAGCCGACCAACTTTTACATACATTGTACTATCACGGGGTCGTGCCTTATAGGCATGGGACCATGCTTAAACACACCAGAAAGCTTATAAATAGGACTTCATTTACAACTTTGAGATGAGCTTTTGGGAGGGGAAGTGCTGGTGTTACCTCTTAGGAACCCAACCTTTAGAGGTCCTTAGAAGGTTTTAGAGGTCCATTCAACACTTAGAAGAAGCTCGGGATCGTTTAACATCATCCATAGTGATTCACCGGTTTGATTGTTCTAATTTATCGATGATTTCATTACTATCTTCTATCTTTGTTGTTATGTTCAAGCTTATTATGAGCTAAACTTCATTTGTTATCCTAATTTAGTGAAATTTTATGTAACTTGTGATGAACTAATGGTGTGATTTATATTGTGTTAGTGTTATGGTGGTCTTGGGAAAACTTTCGATGGGTAGCACCTACATTTGAATGGGAAGTCATAAACTTATGATTTGTAATTGTGATTGTCATAAACAGTTGAAAAACGTATGATCAACTTTTATTCATGAAACCGATCTTCATAACAAATCTATGGCTAATTAACTAGAGATGGTTATTAGAAATCATATCACCTTAACTTTCTGATCATTTACGGGTTCCCTTTTATTAGTCTGAGAAATTTACAGTAATTGTTATGGTTTTCTAAAATTAATAGTATGTTAGAAAGGAACTTGATCAACTCTCTTCTTACATTAAGTTATGTTTTTAGAAATCGTATGTCGAAAAGGTCACAAACGATTTACCTACATTACTAGGGCTTTGACCTAAGCAGTAAATGTCAACCTGACATGGTTCTAGTCACTACGAAACGGATAAACGAGAAATCGCACCAGCTCATCTTTATAAACATTAGCACAATTACTTTAATCACTATCTTTAATCACACCACCAATTTATCACAGTTACAAAAGTGTAATCTAAATTAGGATAACAGCCTTACTTTACTGAAAGAATCACCAAAAGTCTTAATTTATCTTTATCTATCTTTATTTATTGTTATTTTATTTAACTTATCATTTTCTAAGTCAAAATTGATAGTCAATTATAAGGATTGTTAAGTAGACTTAATGTGTCCACGAATTGATACTCGGTTCTTACCAACACTATATTACCTCACGACAGGTACACTTGCCTTTTGTGTGTATAGTTTAGTATTAGTAATAACCAATTAAAACTGAATCTGTGCGAAAAGCATTTATCAAAATATATATACTGTCCGCACCCATCAATGACACATGCCCATTGGTCATCATCCAAGTAGCGTGTTAGTACTGATTCCTTAATCTAGTCATTGCGACCTGCATCCCTTCTATGATAAGGTCCACAATAGGTATTGTGGCATTTAATTTAACATGTGTGGTCCGTATTGGTCCTATTTTCCCTAAAAGTTTATAATTTTCTAAAACATTCTCCATTATACTATTTAAAATAAAAGTTTTCCGAGTTGTAGCTCAACCCCAGCCAGGGGGCTACCGTCCCTTGGACCTTGTTTTCAGGGGTTGTCGCCTCTGAACCCCACTGTTCAGAGAATGCTTGGGTCCGGATTTCAGTAGTGTTACACGTAACTAAGTACATTTGATAATCAGTAGGGACGAAGTTCCAATAGTCACGTAAACCAAATCCAGACTAAAAAATTCAGGTTAATTATCATTTTTTTACTTTACAACATGCTCGTTTGATAAATGCTATAATATGTCATATTTTGATTGGGGTATGTATGGATCTTTATACATTTAGTAGGGTGTCAGGAGTCCACACTCCAAGGGTTTAGGACCCAATAGCAAACACATTCCCATACCTCTCTGAAGACCTGGGTAACGTGGTTCATTACTAGTGGTTGTTGTAGGAGCCATGGAAGGAACAAGGAATATGGATGAAATACGATCCATGCTATAATGCATAATAAACTGTCTACTTTTAAACAATGATTCATAAACTCACCAACATTAGTTGCGTTGTTTTATGGTATAATTATGTAGGTGCTTAAGACATGTTCTAGCTGAGAGGATTGTTATCCTTAATAGACCTTGGAAGCTTAGGACATTGTACATATTGCATTTCACCCAGCCCTACGGTTGAGTTGTTACAATGTTATTCTCATTATTCATAAAAAATAAGTTAGTACAATATCATATACAAAACCGAATGAAAAGTAATTATAAAGTATAATTAATATAATAATATTATTGATTCAAACCCATTGCTTCAACGGATACTTCAAAAAAGTCCACTTGTAGTATAATTGACACGAGCCTTCATAATGTCGAGTTTTCATCTCTGTTATTGACTGTAACAACAATCTAACAAAATCACTGACAGTTATGGTTGGGGCACGTATTTCACACGCTTCAAAATTAAACAAATTGCACCTCTTGTTAGACGAACATGTTTATCTCCTAGAGTATAGAAACCGATATAGTATGTGTACAGCTAGAGATGGCTTTCACGCTTGAGGTTTTACTAGATAAGCATGGTGTTTTGTTGTGTATGAAAAATAGAAAAAGAATAAGGCAGTAGAATGATTAGAGTACTCCTCTCTAGTTCTCTATATCAAATTTCTATGTTATATTAGAGTTTTCCAATATCCTCAAGCAATGAAGCTTTTATCATTCATAATCTAGCTTTCTAATATCCTCAAGTGTAATGAGCTGCATAAGGAGTCCAAAATAATATTTGCCATAAACATATTGCCTCGAAATATATAAGAGGATTAATTATCAGACTTGAAATTTGAATTAAAACAACATACTTAGTACAAAATTGTTTCGGTTATCTATGATAACTTGAACATCTACTTCATAATTTGTATGCGCTCTCTACAAAGTTATCAAGTAGATTAAATTTTAATAGTGGGATCGATGATCAAAGATAAGCAACAACACAATCTTTTTACTCAAAACTCAATGAGCGACTTTTAATTTCTTTATTGCTAATATTGACTAACAATACAATGAAATTTAAAAGTCTCAATGACCCTTTTCATAACTTTGACTTTTGTAAACCTACTATTACCCTTATTTATTCAAAGTCTGTTAAATTAGAACTTTAAACTACAAGATTGTGATAATAAAAATCTGAAACATACTTAATTATTGTGGGCTACACGTTAAACTTTGTGATCTCCTCCAAACTACCCCTTCAAGATCGACCAAACCACCCTTGATGCTGCTAACTATATCAGATTGTACCCATTTTCTCACTCTTACTAAAGCGGATGCCCGAATATGCGAAAAAACTGAATATCAAAAATATCATTTTATATAATAAAATTCTAGAAGTCTCAGTACACTAAATATACTCTTAAATGTTTTATTCTAAAACTTGATACAAACTGATACGTTAAGTTTTTCAAATGTATAACTAGCCAAACTATCCTTAATTATAGTTCAGAAAAGCATACTAAAAGTGTCAAATAAAAATAGTTGATGAGTTTTAATTAAAAAAATAAGTTTAACACGTATGATGCCAATAAAGTAAGTCCACAATCAACCCTACACCTAGTCATCCAATCTCCATCTTACATTAATTGAATTCCCAAATATTGGCACCCATTCTGTCAAAAGAGTATACATGTGCATATAATACGCCGCAACGACACTACAAATCTCAGTGTTTTTTTCCTATCAAAATGCCACTATGTGTGTGGGATTCCCCAAGTAACACTTACTCATATATCCATCGATTTATCCAGAATTAATGGTTGTGTAGTTTAGATTGTCATTGCAAGTGTATAATAACAAATCGCCTTAGATATTTGCACATCATATAGTTTAGTAAAGAGACATGAGAATGCTTTTCACCCCTAAGTGATTTAAATAAACAGAGGCTGCAAGACTCACCTGGTTTCTTCTATAGGTATAAGCATGTGTCAACGTTCTTAGCATGCTACAGTGTACGTGTAATTAGTAAAAATACCCTAGTAAAATGACATTAGCATCTGGTATTAGGGTAATGCTATCGTATATGTCGTTAAGCTTTATTGACCCATATAAAGTGTTGTGACTGGTTAGTGATTATTGTCGGGTTGTAAGCTATAGAATGGTATGTTCGTTACTTATATAAATATTATAATTTTTAAATTAGTATTGTCCCAACCATCATAATGAAAAGTATTATCTTTGTATAGATGTATATATATTGTTTGATTTGTAATATTACTAGACGTGAGTACCAAATTAGCTTTTCCATATTACTAGACGTGAGGACCAAATTAACTTTTCCATTTCCTTTCTCTTGTTTACTTTCATAGGAATGGGTTCTAGTGAGAACCTTGAGTAGTTGTGAGAACCCTTTAACTCAATCACAGCCTTTGATTTAATATAAAATATTTTAGATTCTATCTTAAGGGCTTAGATGAAATCAGGGGTAATATAGTCATTTATTACTTGTACTTTTTGAATGATATCAGTACTTTTTCTTTATCACCAATCTCAATCACCATCTTTATCTTCTCTTTGATACACTTAACCCTAAAGACAAAGGATTAAGCATACATGTTCTTGTTAAAAAAAGTTATCATCTTCTTCACCTTCAAAAAAACCATCTTCAAAACCTGCAACTGGTTGTTTCGTCGAAGTTTGGGAACCATCATTGTTTCCTCGTGGGTGATTAAGGCTGAGTTATTGGAAGTAACTATCGCTGCTCCAGATCTTACGTTAGTCGACCCACTCAACCTACGATGTTGACTCAGGATCGGTCAAGCTTTTGTGTAGATCGTATTTTTGTTGTTGGGTTACCATCTATTGGACCAGGTATATTTTGATTTTGATTGTGAACAAAAAACAAAACAATTTAGATTGTGATTTTTTTAGAACGTAGAATAGTAATTTCATAGGTAAAACATGTTTGAGTTTGGCAGAATTGTTGATGATAGTTTTGTATTTCGTCAAAAAAAATCTCTATTTGATGATAGTTTTATTCTACACTAATGTCTTTATTTTTACTCTGCAAATCTCTTTTTAAGTGTTTTCACAATTTTGTAATCCAAGTTATACAATGGTTTGTACTCATCTTTATACAGAAAGATTTTGAGGAGATAGGAATATGATTTTTTTGGCATTTCATCGAACACCTATGATACGTTGTTGGATTTGATGGTAAGATGAAAAATGTAGCTTGTATGGATAATGGTAATGGTTGTAAATATGGGTTGAACAATTTTTTTTGTTTAATTTCACTACAATAGTGTATTTACAGCAATTTGGTTTTATTACAATATTTAAATTTTGGTACAGTGACGTAGTTACATAGTTTAATGTAGTTTGGTTGTTAGGTTGTTAAAATCACATTGGTATAGTTATATGTTTTACTAATGTTTGTTTTACATTAGTTTACAGATTGATTTACATTTGTTTTCATTGGTTTACACTAGATTACATTGATTTACTACGTCGACTAACATTGTAACCTGATGTAACTATGTACGAGTTAAAGAAAAAAATATGATGAATCTAATGGTGCAATTTTTATAAAAAAGTTTACAAGGCACCTGTTGATGCATCGTAATAAGTTTCATTTAAAGTTTATTTTTATTAGTTTGTATATATGTTTTTTCAATTGAAGTCACTGTAATGAATTACAATATGATATAATTCACATATTGTTTTCTTCGATGTAATTCACATGCAAGTTCTTGTAGATCATTTTGACTTTATAATTATTATTAATACAAACTTGTAATTGTTTAACAAGAAACAAACCTTAATCATGTAAAACTTGATGGGCTCTTTAGTGATGGATTTGATTTGGCACATGAAATGTGCAAAAGGAATTTATTTTGGGTGGTCACCAAGATGCAAGTTGTAATAGATTGTTATCCAACTTTAATGTAATTCAATATAAACAATTACAGTATGATGTAATTTACTGTAAATATTAGGATTTTCATTCAAATAAACATAATGTAATTAATCGTAACGATGATGCATCACGTCAAAATTTATTTAAAGTTTGGATTTGCATTTGAAAAAGGGTTCTCACAACTACTCAAGGTTCTCACTAGAACCCATTCCTAGTCGCTTATTATTAGAATAGGAATCCTTATGATATGTAATTTGTACATTCTTAGAGGCGACAATATGTAAATTGTATTATTATAAGTATTAGGTGAATGAGAAGGGACAGGACACGGTTTTGACCATAATCCATTATACTCCATTATGGTATCAGAGCGAAGCTCTATACCCTAACCCTAACTGCCGTCGCAGCCCATCTCCTCCCCCAACCCTCGCAAAACTCCGACCCAACCCTCGTCTCCTTGATTCCTCCTCTCCGGGCGTGTGACTTCTTCTTCTGTCATCGATTCCACTTTCCGATCACCACCTCTCTTTTTCCGATCACCATGGTCGAAACTTCCAGCGGCGGCACCTCCTCCAAAAACACCGATCCTATTCACCCAGCCACCACCGTAACTGATCTAGGTTGTCGCGATCTAGTCAAAAAACAATAATAATAATCAAATAACCTAATCATCTAAAACTAGTTAGGGCAAGTAGGGTGTCGAACCACGAGGAGTATGTGGTCAGTGTAATATATGACAAATTGTTGGAATTATGAAGTTCTATCAAGAGTGCTGATCACACTAGCAAATGATTGGTTTTAAGATCAAACAAGTAAACAAGTAATTTAATGAATTCAAACAGTTCACAAAGACAAATCACACCTGGGGTTCAAGCATGTATCAATCAGTAATCTCATGACATATAACAGATAAATCATTGATAATCAAATCTGGTTAATTCACTAGATAAACCTTAGGCATCAACAATCGCTAACACACGGCACTGGTTATCAAATGGTCCCTGCCAGTGTGACTCAATCAAGGGCAATTGTATGCTTCATCATATTTAACCTAATCAACAAAACCCTATGAACACGTATCATAGCAATTGGCAAACTAATCGTTCTGATTGAAATAAACCTAAACCGACTGAATGCTCAACAATACCAAGTATCAATATTCATAGATCAATCACCAATGATTACAAATGAGTGTTCTTTAAAACATGAGAAAACTGAAAGAAAACAATACTCTACATCCCAAGTATGATTCAGAAAGATTAGCCGCGCATCATCATCATTGGATCTTCAATCTTGATATGATAGATCATTCGGAGTGTTGTGTTGATGATCAAGATGGTTAGGAATCACTCTCCAAGCCCTAAGAACTGTTGGTTTTCGTCTCCAAGTGTAGAGAATTCGTCCCAGAGAAGTTGGCCGCGAATTAGGGCTCAAAAAGGTCTTTAAATACCCTAAATTCGCGTTTTTCCGAGCCCCATATCGTAGCCTACGAGTATCATATCGTAGCCTACGATCTGGCTACTGATCTGTTTTGGGTTTCTGCCATCGTAGCCTACGAGTATCATATCGTAGCCTACGATCTGGCTACTGTTTTGGGTTTCTGCCATCGTAGCCTACGACCAGATGGTCGTAGCCTACAATCTCACGAGTTTCAACTTTTTCCAACTTTCATCAAATGGCAGATTTGGTCCCTGAACTTTGTAGCTTCCATTCTCAACACTTTTAACCCCCGAACTCTACTTTCTTCCACTTCCAAGCCTCCAAACCTTTAACCATGGATGTGATTGACCCCCGAACTTTGTTACTTTCCCAACTTGTCATGTTTGGTCCCTGGAGTTTGTCCGGTTGCGCGTTAAAGCTCCAAAACCCGCCATTTTATGCATTTAACCTGAAAAAACACAATTTCTCATAGTTATCTAATTCCAATGATATCAATGCATAAAATGTAACAAAAATACATCATAAACACATATAAAGCTCGGGTTTTCAACTGCACATCACATTCCCACACTTACCCTTGCTTGTCCTCAAGCAAGACATCATAGAATAAACGTTTATGCTTCAAACCACCACCCTTCCAATCCCTGAACTGATTTAAAAACTTAAGGTCCTTAACCTTGCCCATCCACATAGACTAACACATGGCCAGGATCACAAACTGACAGATAAGATGATATGCAATTTAAACAACCAAGAACATGCCTAACTAAACCTAATAATGCTTCGGTTTATACACAATTCTATGCCCCTCACAATGTTTCACACCTCTCAGGTTAATATCTGGACTAGCTTGTAATGCACTAGTATAAATAATCACTCAACACCAGATATGTAATCATGTGAGCATATGTTTGTGTGGCAATCACACCTCCACCACAGACATAAATAATGCACAAATCAAAGGTCTTTGTTGGTTTTGGGCTTTGGCTAAGGTGGGGAATAAGGCTATATAGTGGGTTAAATTGATGAGAAATTAAACACAAGAAACACTTAAACACACATATACTAACGACCAACAATCAAATCATTGTGATTCAATTGTTTTCTTATTCTAATATTCTTTTTTTTAACTGAAACACGATAACACATAATAACTAAACTCAACAAGACTTAATGGATTCTCATCAAAATTTCAAGAATGTTTTGCTTTTCTGCTCGGCTAATTGGGTGAAGAAACAAAGGGATAACAACTACTACACATATATGTGTATATAAAAAGGCCCAAATTAGACAACTAAGGGAGATTGTCTTTAATATTCAATCATAATCAGGGTTACTAGGGAAATATGAGGGTATCCTAATGCCTTATCATTTTTGTGCAATTATCTAATATGTGGTCTCAGCACGTATCAAACCAGACAAATTCTACCACAATCATAACATATTGGCCACACTCAACAAAGAAATTCATTTACTTGTGAACTACAATCTAATAAGCATGGAAGTATGGCTCAAGCATCTCACATAATGGAGGAATAGGGCTACCGACATAAACGTGTGTCTAACCCGAAGCATCTTACCCCTAGCTAGGCAATTCTATCTCATTTTCTATAAAAACTCTATCAGAAAAACTTCCATGAAACTTAAAGGGGTCAAGCATGATTAAAGACCATAAGTTGAAAAATCAGTTAAAATTTTTAAATTTTCTCAATTCTTCAAAATTCTCCCAATTTATCCCAAAATTGATCCCATTTCTTTCAACATTTCTTAATCATCATCTATAGGTTCCATATCCCCACACTTGGGATACCTTGTCCCCAATGTATGGTTTTTCTGTGTTCACCTTTTGAACCTATTCATCCCAATCAACACCCATGAGCGGTTAACCCAAAATACACTAACAAATAATTAAACAGAACAAAACACACCACACAAACAGATAAATAAAACAAGTCCAGATGGTTCGGAAAATGAAAAGTACAATAAGTAGAGGAAAGAGCACATGGACCCGATCCAAAAGATCAGCGAGTGCTACTGATATGCGGACCCAGGTGCTCCGAAGCCTCCTCCTAGACTGTCCCACCAAGACTGGAACTGATAGGGATCACTAGAGCCTTCTCCACTATGATGGGTATACCGTAGCCTACGATCCAAGACTGGAACCGTAGCCTACGATCCTTGACGTCCAAAATTCCAAATCAGGTCAGTAGCCAAATCGTAGCCTACGACATGTTGGTCGTAGCCTACGATTGAAATTTTTTTTTAACAAGTTTTGCAACAAACTTTGATGCCCACCCCCTCTCAAAAGGTCACGTTGTCCTCAACGCAGCATAATTCTAGGAAGAAGAACATACCTGGGTGTGTGACACATCCCCACACTTGACTTGTGCTGTGGGTACTTACAAAACTCATCAAATTAAAGAAACAAACAAACACAAAAATACGAAAGATAAATAACGTGAAATCCGGGTTGCCTCCCGGTAGCGCTAAGTTTATTAGTCCTCAGCCCGACTTTACCTCTGGTGTTCAATTAGCCTCATAGGTTGGTGAGGTTACAATAAAGCTCACCGATTCCTTACCTAACTTGTGAATGTCTTCCATCTCAAGGTATGGTTTCAACCTATAACCATTCACCACTTGTCTCAAATGGTCATCAAAATCCTCTATCTCATACTCACCATGGTTGCCAATCCTCACAATGGAGAACGGGCCGATCCACTTGCTTTTTAGCTTGCCCGGGAAAAGTTTCATTCTTGTGTTGTAAAGCCACACTTTCTGACCCAACTCAAAATTCTTCAACCGGATCTTCGCATCATGCACCTTTTTCATCTTGGCCTTGTACGCCGACGCACACTCATATGCTTCATCCCTCAGTTCTTCAATCTCACACAGCGTCAGCTTCCTAGCTTTACCTGCTTCATCATAATCAGTATTAACTTGTTTAGTAGCCCAGTAAGCCCTTTGTGCCAATTCAACTGGCAAATGACAATCCTTACCATACACAAGTCTATAAGGAGTGGTACCAATCGGCGTTTTATAAGCCGTCCGGTAAGCCCACAAGGCATCGGTCAACTTAGTTGACCAATCCTTACGGTCCGTCCGAACAGTTTTCTGTAAAATCTGTTTAATCTACCGATTGGACACTTCAACTTGTCCACTCGTTTGTGGATGGTAAGGAGTTGCAATTCTATGATCAATCCCGTATCGTTTAAGCAACTTGCCGAATTTAAAATTTTTGAAATGGGATCCCCCATCACTAATGATGGTCCGAGGAATTCCAAATCTTAAGAAAATATTAGTTTGCACGAAGTTGCAAACGACAAGGTGATCATTTGTCCTAGTGGCTATCGCCTCAACCCATTTAGACACGTAGTCGACGGCCACTAGGATATATAAATTACCGAATGAATTGGGGAATGGGCCCATGAAATCGATCCCCCAAACATCAAAGATGTCGACTACTAGGATCGGGGTCAAAGGCATCTCATCCCTCTTAAAAATGCTTCCTAATTGTTGACATTTTAAACAATGAGTTGAAAACTCATGAGCATCTCTAAACAGTGAGGGTCAATAAAAACCACTAGTTAGCACTTTTCTAGCCGTTTTCTGGCCACTAAAATGGCCCCCACAAGCTGATGAATGTGCAAATTCCAACACGACTCGGGCATCCTCCTCAGATACACATCGTCTGATCATCTGATCCGCACCAATCTTGAACAAATCTGGATCCTCCCAAATGTACTGCTTGGCCTGTGACATCAGATGTTTCTTCTTTCTTCTTGGCCAGTGCTTTGGTAAGTCACCTGTAACTTTATAATTCACAATATGAGCAAACCAAGGGGTTTGAGATACCGCCATAATATGTTCATCTGGGAATGATTCGTTGATGGCCTCGCCCGCATCTCCTTCTTCCACCATGATTCGGGACAAATGATCTGCAACTGCATTTTCAATGCCCTTCTTATCCCGAATCTCAAGATCAAACTCCTGCAAAAGCAACACCCACCTAATCAGCCGCGGCTTTGCATCCTTCTTCTCCATGGGGTACCTAACAGCAGAATGGTCAGAATACATAATAACCTTGCTACCCCATATATAAGATCTGAATTTATCTAAAGCATATACTACTGCAAGTAACTCCTTCTCAGTTGTTGTATAATTCAATTGAGCATCTGAAAGGGTCTTACTTGCATAGTATATGGCAACGGGTTTCTTCTCAACCCGTTGACCCAAAACAGCCCCAACTGCATAGTCACTCGCATCACACATTATTTCAAAAGGTAGATTCCAATCGGGTGATTGCAAAATTGGGGCTTCGACCAACTTTTGTTTCAGAGTGTCAAAGGCCTTAGCACATTCTCCATTAAAATCAAATGGGGCATCTTTTAACAATAAATTACATAAAGGTTTGGTGATATCACTAAAACCTTTAATGAATCGTCTATAAAAACCGGCATACCCCAAAAATGATCTAATGCCTTTGACATTCGTGGGATGAGGTAGAGTTGATATAACTTGCACTTTAGCACGGTCTACCTCTATCCCACGACTCGATACCACATGGCCCAACACAACCCCCTCTTGGACCATGAAATGGCTCTTCTCCCAACTAAGAACCAAATTTGTTTCGACGCATCTTTTTAAAACTTTTTCTAGCTGGTTTAAACATGAATCAAAAGACGTGCCAAAAATAGAGAAATCATCCATGAAGATTTCCAAAGACTCCCCCACCATATCTGAAAAGATACTCATCATACACCTTTGGAAGGTGGCGGGGGCGTTACATAAACCGAATGGCATTCGCCTAAACGCGAATGTGCCATATGGGCAAGTGAACGTAGTCTTCTCCTAATCTTCAGGATGAATAGCTATCTAGTTATAACCTGAATAACCATCTAAAAAGCAGTAGAATTTCTGACCTGATAGCCTCTCTACAATCTGATCAATAAAAGGAAGCGGGAAGTGATCTTTCGATGTGGCCGCGTTCAGCTTCCGATAATCAATACAAATACGCCACCCGGTTACCGGCCGGGTGGCTACCTCGTTACCTGAGTCGTCCTTGATGACTTGGATGCCCGCCTTCTTCGGTACAGTTTGAGTTGGGCTCACCCACGTGCTGTCAGAAATGGCGAATATGATACCTGCATCGAGCCACTTCAGCACCTCCTTCTTCACTACCTCTCGCATGTTTGGGTTCAACCTCCTTTGAGCATCATGTGCAGGTTTGACATCTGGATCTGTGATAATTTTGTGCATGACAATGGAGGAACTAATCCCTTTCAGATCTGCTATGGTCCACCCGATCGCTTCTTTATTTGCAACCAACATCTCTAATAGAGCACTTTCCTGTTCACAAGACAAATTAGAAGCAATAATCACAGGCAAAGTTTCGTTCTTACCGAGAAAAGCATATTTTAAATGCTTTGGGAGATCCTTCAACTCGAATTTTGGTGGCTCCTGCAATGACGGCTTCAACCCGGTATCAATCTTCTCGGGTAATGGTTCCACCTGAATAGACCATGGCGGTCGTTCACCTCTCAAGGCTGCAACCATCAACTTCCTTTCTTCCTCCTCCAATTGCTTGTCAGTTTCCACCTGTAACCTGTCAAACATAAAGCACGCCTCCGTTGTGCTATCCATGTCCACGACAGAATCGTGTAACAGGATACACTCATCAATAACATCTGCCATAAAGCACTCATCATCGACCGGAGAAGTACTTACATGTGTGAAAACATTCATTCTCAGCTTATGGTTACCAAATGCCATGTCAACTGTACCAGTTCGGCAATTAATGTTGGCATTTGCGGTGGCCAAAATGGCCTACCAAGAATAACCGTAGGCTGCTTGGTTCTTTCACCCGAGACATAGTCCAGAACCAAAAAGTCAACTGGGAAATAAAAATCTTCCACCTTCACAATCACATCAGTTAGTATCCCTCGGGGAAGTTTAGGTGTTTGATCTGCTAGAACAACTGTAGTAGCAGCTGCCCGAAGCGGTCCAAAGTCATACTGATCGTATAGACTTCCCGGGAGGATACTAATACTAGCTCCAAGATCTAGGAGTGCCCGTGTAATTTTGAAGTCACCCACCTGAATGGGTATAATGGGTGCTCCTGGATCTTGCAACTTAAGTGGAAGAGCACCCGAAAGAATTGCACTCACATTATCAGTTAAATCAATCTTCTTAGGAATCTTATGATTACTCTTTTGTGTGCATAATTCCTTCAGATACTTTGCATAGGCGGGAATTTGTTTTATGGCATCTAATAGGGGAATGTTAATTTTAACTTGCTTAATTGTTTCCCACAGTTCTTCTTGTTGTGGGCCCCGTTTAGTTGCCATCTTCGCCTTAGATGGCGCCAACAAAGCATCGGGATAGGGGCGGTTTTAGTTACCTTCCCCTTATCCTTAGGATCAGTGGTGCCATCTTTCAGAACCGATTTGTTACTTTTATTTTCATTTTCAGTTACAACCACCGGTTCTGGTTCATCATCACTAAAAACTTCCTCCACTACACCATCAACCAATGGTGGTGGAGGCCCAACCTTATTATCATAAACCTTCCCACTTCTTAAAACACTTACCTGATTAACATGCTTCCTTGAATTTGAATTGAAGTGTTGCGGGTTCACTGAAGTGTCACTAGGTAGCTGCCCGGAACTTTTCTGCAATTTAGCTACCTCAGAAGCTAACTGACCAATCTGCTTCTCCATAGCTGCTGAAGATTTATCTCTTAACTCAAACTGCTTTTGTGTGTCTTTCTGTGTATCTGTCACAATCTTCAGTAAAGCATCTAGCTTGGAGTGCATCGATTCACCTGAGTTACCTGAGGACCCTCTCTGTTGGTCCTGATTTTGACCTCCTGATGAACTGTTGCCCTGGTAACCCTCTCTGTTATATCCCCGACTATTGTTCTGATTATAGGAACCCTGTTGATACCCACCTCGGTGTCGGTTCTGACTTGAGCCCTGAAATTCTGGATTTGCCTGATTATTTGCATTCCCATAACTGAAGTTCGGGTGATTTCTCAAGCCGGGGTGATAAGTGTTTGAGTTGAACCCCTGACCTTTGGTATCCCCGTATGCATAATTCACCTCTTCGGGCTCATCTTCATCTTCATATTCGGGGCAGTTTTCTGCTTTGTGTCCGGGTCCCCCATAATCTTCACAAACTGGGAACTTCACCCCTACTTTACCAACCTCCTTTTTACTCTTGTCCTTCCTCAACATAGCCAATTCTCGTTCTAATGCTGCAATCCGTTCAGATTCACTCGACACTGATTTTACTGATTTGGTGGTCGAGTGTTTTCTTCTTCTTTCAGCAGAAGCTTCAGCCTTGGAATCCTGACACATCAACTCCAAGAAATCCCAATCGTCTTCCTCTGGTTGGTTTAACAATTTGCTGTTACTGGAAGCCTTTAGATGTTTTCTGTCTTCATATGTCAACCCATCTACAAAGCACTTTATCAATTCCCATAACTCAATCTGATGATGTGGGCATTTTCTGAGAAGCTCTTTGAAACGGGCGAATGCTTCATGGAATAACTCGCCTGTTTGCTGCTGAAAATGATGAATTTCAATCTTAGCTTCATCTGTCTTAGCCTGTGAGTAATACTCATCCAGAAAAACCTGTTGCATCTTATCCCAATTGCGAATACTATACATTGGTAGTGAGTTAAACCAATGTTTCACCTTATCCTTCAACGAGAACTGAAAAAGACGCAACCTGACCTCATCCTGATTAAATGTTCCATCACCGATGGAACTACAAATTGCCCCAAAGTCTGATAAGTGAGAGTATGGGTCCTCTGAAGCCATCCCATGAAAATTAGGCAAAATGTTGATATATGACGGACAGGAGCTGAATGTACGTCGTCCGGGTATACACACTGGTGGAAGTATTGGTGAAGCTCCATCAGAAATAGCCGGTCTGAATCGACTGTTTACACCTTAAACTGGGGCAATAATATTTTGTCTCCTTGGCCCCCTCTATGGATTGGATCTCTATAGTTAGCTTGATCTCTACCACCTCTATTAATCCTGTTTCTTCCAACACCGTCTCTACCCCTGTTTCTGTTCACAAACCCAGCCCTATGCGGATTCACCTCTTCCACTTGTTCTTCCTCATGGTCTTCCCAACCATCATTGACCTCATTTTCTAGTCCGAACTCATTGTTCTGTCTCACCCGCCAAGTTTCCCCATTATTACCATGGTGCTCTTCATTCATTTCATTCCATGCCTCGTCACCATCTTCATCTTCAGTGTGAATACTCACATAATCTTCATCATGCTGCACTGTGGCTCTATGATGAGGGGTGTTGTGTGGAGCTGATGATCCGGCTTGATAATTGTTTCGGGTTCTGTTTCCGGATAGGCGAGCTGAATTGTTCAGGTTTTGTGGTTGGTTGGGATTGACTGGTGGGTTCAGATTGTTATTGTTGTGGTTTGGGTGGAATATGCTGTCTTCATTGAGTGGGTTAGGGGGTGGATTCTGATTCTGATTCTGATGTTGGTTTTGGCCTTCCATTGCTGTTTCTCTTTGATGGGCTCGGTTTTGTCGAGCTAACCTCTCAATCTCTGGTTCAAAGATGAGCGGGGATTGTCTTCCTGAATGACGGGTGTGCATAAACCTGTTACCTGCACAACTAACACACCTCGCGTAAAAAGGGAAAATAAAAAATTATGAAAATAAAAATGCAAAAGAAAAAATTACTACTAAAGCAAACAAAGAAATCAAATCACACAAAACACTAAGCGCACTAACTCCCCGGCAACGGCGCCATTTTGATCTAGGTTGTCGCGATCTAGTCAAAAAAAATAATAATAATTAAATAACCTAATCACCTTAAACTAGTTAGGGCAAGTAGTGTGTCGAACCACGAGGAGTATGTGGTCAGTGTAATATATGACAAATTGTTGGAATTATGAAGTTCTATCAAGAGTGCTGATCACACTAGCAAATGATTGGTTTTAAGATCAAACAAGTAAACAAGTAATTTAATGAATTCAAACAGTTCACAAAGACAAATCACACCTGGGGTTCAAGCATGTATCAATCAGTAATCTCATGACATATAACAGATAAATCATTGATAATCAAATCTGGTTAATTCACTAGATAAACCTTAGGCATCAACAATCGCTAACACACGGCACTGGTTATCAAATGGTCCCTGCCAGTGTGACTCAATCAAGGGCAATTGTATGCTTCATCATATTTAACCTAATCAACAAAACCCTATGAACATGTATCATAGCAATTAGCAAACTAATCGTTCTGATTGAAATAAACCTAAACCGACTGAATGCTCAACAATACCAAGTATCAATATTCATAGATCAATCACCAATGATTACAAATGAGTGTTCTTTAAAACATGAGAAAACTGAAAGAAAACAATACTCTACATCCCAAGTATGATTCAGAAAGATTAGCCGCGCATCATCATCATTGGATCTTCAATCTTGATATGATAGATCATTCGGAGTGTTGTGTTGATGATCAAGATGGTTAGGAATCACTCTCCAAGCCCTAAGAACTGTTGGTTTTCGTCTCCAAGTATAGAGAATTCGTCCCAGAGAAGTTGGCCGCGAATTAGGGCTCAAAAAGGTCTTTAAATACCCTAAATTCGCGTTTTTTCGAGCCCCATATCGTAGCCTACGAGTATCATATCGTAGCCTATGATCTGGCTACTGATCTGTTTTGGGTTTCTGCCATCGTAGCCTACGAGTATCATATCGTAGCCTACGATCTGGCTACTGTTTTGGGTTTCTGCCATCGTAGCCTACGACCAGATGGTCGTAGCCTACGATCTGGCTACTGTTTTGGGTTTCTGCCATCGTAGCCTACGACCAGATGGTTGTAGCCTACGATCTCACGAGTTTCAACTTTTTCCAACTTTCATCAAATGGCAGATTTGGTCCCTGAACTTTGTAGCTTCCATTCTCAACACTTTTAACCCCCGAACTCTACTTTCTTCCACTTCCAAGCCTCCAAACCTTTAACCATGGATGTGATTGACCCCCGAACTTTGTTACTTTCCCAACTTGTCATGTTTGGTCCCTGGAGTTTGTCCGGTTGCGCGTTAAAGCTCCAAAACCCGCCATTTTATGCATTTAACCTGAAAAAAACACAATTTCTCATAGTTATCTAATTCCAATGATATCAATGCATAAAATGTAACAAAAATACATCATAAACACATATAAAGCTCGGGTTTTCAACTGCACATCAGTAACCAATATCAAAAATCACTTCACTATAGTTCTCGGGTTAGACAGCGGTAACTACACCTCATGGACCACTTTGTTCAAATACATTACACCACATGCAATGTATTGGATCACATCCTCCCTCCCGAGTCCAATTCATCAGCACACGATGCATTCTGGTACCGTTTGGATGCTATTGTGTTGCAGTGGATTTATGCAACTATCACTCCCGATTTGTTGGAAACCATCATCAAAAAGGAGACAACAACAGCTCAAGCATGGAAGGATTTGGAAAGTATATTTGTGGACAACAAGTCATCACGTGCGCACTACCTTCATAGCAAACTCACCACAACGAAGATCGACTCTTTTCAATCCGCTGCTGCTTACTGCCAAGAACTGAAATCACTTTCTGATCAACTTGCAAATGTGGATGCACCTGTCACGGATCAGTCCTTGGTTCTTCAGTTGATCGCTGGATTAAACAGTAGCTATGACAGTTTTTCTACAATTCTCCAACAAACACATCATTTACCATCCTTCCACACTGCTAGATCAAGGCTTATATTGGAAGAAACACGCAAGGCCAACATGAATGCACCAACAGCTTTACATACGGCTCAAACAACATCCACTCAGTCATCGGTCAACCAGTCCAGCAACAACTCTCCTAACACATCAACAGATCAGTCCGTTGTCTTCTCCAGGTCAGCAGCGGACGTGGCAGTGATGCCAACCCTCGTGGCCGTGGACGTGGGTACCGTGGCCATGGTAGGGGCCATGGGGGTCGTGGACGTGGAAACTATGGAAACTGGAATTATTCCTACCCTTATGGACAACATCCATATCCATCCACACCATGCGCACAATCACCTCAACAGTGGAATATACCACCTTGCCCCATATCCATCCACACCAGCTCCTCGTCCTCCATATCGACAGCAAGGTATCCTCGGCCCCGCTCCCTCCTCTAATTATGCAGCTTCTGAGTACTCTTATACACCAACAAACATCGAGCAAGCATTGCACACAATGACATTGAACCCGGACCAAAATTGGTACATGGATACAGGAGCTTATGTATGTATCAATCAGAACATATTAGTCGCTTATATATATTATGTATCGGTCAAAACACATCAATCGCTTATGTATTATACTATCCGTATAGCTTTCTATCAAACGCTCGTATGATAGGGAAAAAACTTCATACGTACTATATAGGTGGCAAAAAAGTATTACACGACCCATATAGTGGATAGAACAGGTAATCAAAGAACCTCATCACTGGCTTTAATTTCTGAGTTTTACAAAGGATGGAATAGAAATCAAAGCTCGATTTTTGAACAATATCAAAGCTTGAACAAACCAAATCAACAGTTGAAATCAGAAGAAACCAGTTGAATTTCATCATATGATTGTCTATACTTTGTAATTTGGCATCAGTTGATTTTCAACTGTGGCTGGTTATATGACTAGAATTTGACCTCGTGGTGTACTCCGCAACCAGCTGGGAAAAAGAAGATGATTCATCTTCAAGCAATGTTGTAGGAGAATCATATTCTTCAATAAGACCTGCGTATTACCAGTAAAACAAAGGAATCACAAACAAAGTCTATATGCACAGAATATATTGTATCAGTTAAGGCAGAATGGCGGATGTAGCTCAAACTAACCATTGTTTAAAACTAAAACCATGTCACTTTTGACCACAGAGGTGATCCGGTGTGCTATTGCTATGACAGTAGAGTCTGAAAAGTGTTCCCTAAGTGTTTTCTGAATCATGTTATCGGTTGCTGTATCAACAGATGCAGTGGCCTCATCAAGAACCAGAATCTTGCTTTTCTTGAGCAGCACACGTCCAAGACAGATCAGTTGTCATTGACCCATGCTCCAGTTCTCTCCTTTGTCAGTAACTATAGCAATTTTATTAACATGGGTTATCAAAAGTTTGAATTTTTATGAAAAAAATACAAATATAAAATGTGTTAAGATGGTGGAGCAATCAAGAACCTGTTGCATCAAGCTTGCCTACCTTATTTCTAACCTCATCTCCAATCTGGCATTTATCAAGAGCTTGAAATGACAAACAACATGTTACTAATGGCATACATATGATGATATTACATGCCAGCATAAGCAGATTAAATTTCTCTGATGTACCTCCCAAATCTGATCATCGGTATAGTCCTCAAGTGGGTCCATGTTGCTTCTAACAGTTCCATTGAACATAATGGGATCTTGGGGAATTATGCTTAATCTAGATCTTAAATCATGGAGTCCAATTGATGAAATGTTGATCCCATCTATCAAAATTTCCCCACTAGTAGGTTCAACGATACGGAAGAGTGTTTGTATAAGAGTAGATTTACCACTTCCGTTCTCCCTACAATTCCAGTCTTTGTACCTCCTTGGAAATTGCATGTAATACCTCTTAACACAAGTGGCATGTGGGCGGCATATCGAACCTATTCACATATTGTATATATATGTTTGAAGCTTCTAACTTCACTTGCACAAAAAGTTCATAAAATAAAAGAAAGTAATATATTACCTACAGATGGTTAATATTGACTTTTCCTTGTGAAGGCCAGAAGTTTTGATCAGGTCTATTTGAGTCTATAACAAGAGGAGGTTCACTAGGAATTGAACTGTATTGAAATATTCTTTCGACCGAGATAAACCGTATTTCCAATTTGCTAAATTTTATTATAACCCAAGCTTGAAACAAGTTCAAAGTTAGCCCATATGTTACTGCTAAGCCTGCAGTACCTACAATGGGTTGGAGGGGAATGAGTTATTTATGGTTGAAACTGTAATCCTGGTTGCGAGCCATATAGTTTACTTACTTGGATCGATTATTCCTTCAGGAACAGAGACTAGAAAGACCAGAAAGAAAGCAAAAATCAAAGATGACAGCATATCCAAGTGTAACCCGAGCCAAGCCAATGCACCGGCAACATGAAACGTTGGTCTGGAATAATTGTCAATCAGTTTCAAGCACACGTCTTGGAATCTGTCTTTCTGATTAAAGCTTCTGATAGTTGTTGATCCGGATATTGTTTCTGTAAAGTGCTGAATGATTGGTGCTTTGCACACTCCAAGCAATCGTGCCAGTTCTCGTGCTGAAGGTACGTAATATTGCTTCAAATACAATAAGTGCATGTAAATCATAAATCATAATAAAATAGTACTGATAATATCATCAAAATGAATAGCTTTTCAACAAAATGAAAATATCATGGGTAGCACAACTAGTATCATTACCTGTAACCAGATGCAAATTCCAACTATGGGAAAGAAAACAAGGAAAACAGGCCAAGCACCTAGAGACATGACTAAAATAATGCCTAAAAGTTCTATGACCTCAAAGGCGAACTGGCCGATAACATGTGGTACTTTCAGGTCCACTGCAGTTTGGTCTGAAGATACCTGCAAAAAGACTCTTGAAATCAAGTTGCCTACTCGTCAAGAAATATGCAAGAAAAAGATGTATTCACTTACTCTGTTTAGAATTCAACCAGATGGGTTGGCATCAAAGAAAGACATGGGGGCGCGAAAAATACAAAAATGCATTCTGTAGAAAAGTCGGTTGGCTGTTTCATAGCTAGCCTTCATAAGTAACAATGATCTTGCTAGAATACAAAGAGAGCATCCAATTCCAAAAACCGCATAAACAATAAGGAAATTAAAGCCAACAATACGAGCTTCATAACTTTTAGATGTAGGTGATGCCCAAGCCAACCAGTAATTGCTGGAGATCTGAGATAACACAAACATAATTTGTGCCAACAATATCAAAGGAGTAAGTGCCCCTCCATAAGCAGTTGTAAGGTACCTCCAATAGGCCGATGAGCCAACTTTACCTCTTTGTCTTTCTTCTTCTTCGACAAGTTGCCTTTTCTTCCCCTCCATGTGAATCAATGCACCATTTTGACCATTTTTAGCCTCACCTTGGCTACTCTTTTTAAAAGTGTCATGGCTACCTTGGTTCTCATTTGCAACCATTGTTTCAGACCCTACCGAATCAATTTCTAGTAAAGCTTCTTTGTGTGCACCAACAAGTTCTAAAAAGTCACTACCTAACTTGATAATATCATCATATTTTCCAGCTTGTGTAATTCTTCCATCCTTCAAGAACTGGTGGAAATGTGGGATGCCCATCTTAAGATATTTTGCGTGCATATAGATGGAGAAAGAATACTTCAAAAGCTTACCAGGATGAGATCTGCAGCAGGTAAAAACTCCACCTGATGCGTGATGTAAATTACTGTTTTAGATTCCAAGAAATCCATCATACATTCCTGTTAAAAAGTTACTTATCTAGTTAAAGTTCATAAAAATATGGTTAATAGAAGCCAAAGAGCAAAGATGAAATAATACTGAAAGACATCAGCTTTTAAACTTTCTGTTAGGATATAATGAAACCAATTTAAACCTAAATGACAAACCCTGTTTAAACATGATAAATTGAGAATTGATAAATGATCAACTCACCTTGAAAAGATGGCTTCCTGTAATAGCATCAACAGCACTGAATGGATCATCAAATAGATAAATATCAGCATCTTGATAAAGAGCACGTGCTATTTGTATTCTCTGTTTCTGACCACCACTCAAATTGATTCCCCTCTCTCCTATAACTGTTTGATCACCAAAAGAGAGAACTTCAAGGTCTTTCTTCAAATCACATGCTTCTAGGACCTTTTCGTAACTTTCTCTATCCATCTGCTTACCAAACAAGATATTCTCTTCTATAGTTCCACTTTGTATCCATGGTGATTGACCAACATAAGCCTTCGTGCCACTGAGTTTGACTTTCCCTGATAATCTAGGCACTTCTCCTAGTATACAAGACAATAAGCTTGACTTTCCTGATCCAACAGGGCCACAGGCAGCAACCTTCATGCGATGAAAAACTCTGAAATTTATATCAGTTAATGTTGGATTACAAGATGTCACGTCCCATGAGAAATTTCCATCAACAATCTCAACTGATGTGTCAGAACTACCTCTTGGAACTATTTCGACCATACCAGAATCTAATTCAGCTACACAAAGAAATGATGCAATACGATCAAATGAAACTTTAGTCTGTACTAGCATAGTTATAATATCAGGAAGTTTATACACTGATCCTTGGAGAATCTTAAACGTTGCAACCGCAGACAATACCTTCCCTGAGTCAAGTGGGATGCCAGCAAGCATGCTAGTACCAAATGTGGCTATAGCCACAAGTGTGGGTGCAATACAGAATGCAAACCAGGTCATAGCCGTAGTAAATGTATATTTATAAAACCAATGTACCTCGTTGCTCCTGATATCACCAATTCTGGACAAGAACTTCATCTCCCATCCATAAAGCTTGAGAATCCTCATATTCTTCAAAATTTCAGAAGTTGTTTTCATCCTTTTATCTTTAGATCTCATCAACTTTGCTTGAAATTTTTCCTGAAAACTCCCTAATGGTATATTGGATAGCACCGCAAAAATTGTTACAACAAAGGTAGCTAATGAAGAAATCCCGAGATTATTATACAATAATGCTAGTGCCACACCAACTTGCACGATGGCCAGCCAAGGGATGTGCATGAACCTGGTAAAATCACTGATTCTTTCAGCATCAATAGCCATTAAATTGACAATCTCACCATTGGACCGCCCTGCTTCGACTGCGACGAAAGGGTCAACCCTTTGTGGTAGATCATTGCAACAAGAGCAGCTTGGCATTGATTCCAGCCTGTTGGAGCTTTAACTCAGAGTGTCGAGGCGCCAAGCACTCTACAATCTTAGCAACATAGAATGCAGAAACTACAAGAAATCCTGTGTAAAGTCTCGGTGTCCATTTAGATATTTAACAAAAATATCTATGAGGAATGGTCCCACATACGTAGCTAAAGTGGACACAAGAGAAAGGAGACCTGTAGTTATTATGTCTTTCCGTGTTGTCAATAGCACAGCCTTGACCAGGCTAAAAGTATTCATTTGGCTACCTTTACTCTTATTCAATTCTAGTTTATTTCTTAAGACTGCAAAGTATCTTTGAGCACTATTTGAACTGTGAACTTGTGGAACATCCTCAAGATCTAATATTTCTTATATCCTACAGAAATCAATGGCTGAATCCAAGAGAAAGTAAGAAGACTAAATATATTTCTGGTTGCTGAAGGGGTTATAGTTTCGCCCCCAAGTTTAGAATCGCTATGGTCACTCGTGACACTAGTACTGCCATTCAGCAATAGTTCATGATAAGATTGGCTTATGGTTCCACCATTATTCTTAACCAAGAACCCTACATAACTCAGGAATAGACAGACAATAGTAGACAAAACATCTAACCTCAAGAATTGACCTGTATAGAAATCATAGTCTGACACTATGCAGAAACAAAAGATCATGAAAGAAGAAAGCCACCAAATCCTTAACGCAAACGGATACTTAGATTCTGTCGAGTTAGAGACATGGTTGTGCAAGTAAACCGAAACAAATAACCAAACAAGAGATCTAAGAACGGTATCCGAAAAGCTGACAATGTTTTCTTTAGTCCAACCATTTCTATACCAGTAAAGAAGGTTCAAGAAACACACAGCAATGTTAAGAACCACAAGAACCACACAAGATAACAGGGTCTGTCTGTAAAACAAGACCCCATTTTTTGGCATCTGTTTAGGACCATTTTGGTCTTTGATACTGATCTTTTGCATAGCAAAGTGATGAAGACAAAAAGCAAGAAACCAAGGTGTGTTAAAGCAGAAAACCCATGAAAGAGCACGAAGTTGTCATTCATGGTTACAACTGAAAACTGAGACAAATTCACTGGGATGCCCATGAATGATAGTTCACTTGTTGGATGAAATTGGGATTCTTCAATGTCTAAAACACCAAGTTTTTGTAACACTGACGTCCACCCACATATACTATGAATCTGGTCAACATTGGTGTATTATTCCCTTCTCCTTTGTCTTTTTCTTGAAGTCTTTGGTCAGTTTGTAAACAAATGTGTCTTTTTCTTGAAGTCTTTCATCAATGTCTAAACAATGTGTCTTTTTCTTCAAGTGTTTCATCAATGTCTAAACAATTGTGTGTGCACTGACACCCACCGTCATATACACAGAGAAAATGATATTTTTGGGACCCGCAGCCTGCAGGTCAGTATTGGTGGTTTTGGACTATTGCCATAGCCTTTGTGTTTTTCTTCATGTCTCCATGATGATTGGATCATTCTAAAGCCATTGGTCAACTATAAATACAAACAAGTAGCTAACTAGGGGCTGATGTCAAAGATAACAAGGGTTTTTAACCAATGCAAAAGTATGTTCTTACGAGCATTTCATCGAACATGTGGGGTGCTCAATCTTTGGCATGCATGATCATATTTCCCATCACCACACACCCATCTTCATTCTGCAATTAAAAAGTGAAAAATAGGAAAAGTGGATGGTATGTAATATCTAATATTTAAACATTAAACACTTTGGATTTTTATTTTTTATGTGTTTTTATTTTTTAAAAACTATAATCTTTAGTAACCATATCCACATGTATTAACGTGTTTTAATCAAAACGAGTGACGAAACCCGCGCAATGCAGTGGGGCTGTTGAAATTTGTAAGACTCAATTTCGATGACTTGAAAATTACTAATCATCCCCCAACAAAAATCATGTCGAAATCACAAGTTTAGAGGAAGAAATATGCAATCGCTAAAAAACGCGTGATCAACTTTGTCAACTTGTATGTGTGTGCTTTGTGACTTGTATAGTTATGTATAACTTGTTATTGTATGAAGTTTACATCGAAACTCAAAATAACCATGTCACAACAATAAAAAAAATATCAAATTTTAAAAGCTATAAGATAAAAGAAAAAACAAAGAGTTTGTATCAATTGTTTTTTAATAAATTGTAAGTATTAAATGATTGTTAAAAAATAATTTAACAGCTGAAGGGTAAGAAACTAAAAATATAAACATTATAAACTTTACAAAATTAATTAGTCAAATTAATTATTCATAGACTATAGGTTATAAATGCAAATTAACTTGAGTGCTCTGATATAAATCAATAGAATAGATGTTCAAATTCTAAAATATTTCTAAAGTTGATATCCATTTTTTAATATTACATACTACAATAATTCAATAGTCGTCTTTCAAGGTATCATCATGAAAGACAACAAAAATCCAACAAGAATCTATGAAAAACAACAAAAAATCGAGTTATTCTAGTTGGCTCACCTAGCTTCGAGTTGGACTGACTAACTCCGATCTTTGACCGAGGTTGACTGACTCCGAGTTATATGACCGAGTTGTAAAAATTCACTTTAGTAATCAACTAAGTCCTGAGTACAGATCGAGCACTCGGTCGAGTTGACCGAATTTACAACACTAATGGACTCTTCAAAATTATGTTCTATACAGGACCAACAAACCAACATACATGTAAGTAATATGCACCTTGTCAACATTATGCAATACATGTTTTTGATTTTCACATGATATTCTTTTACAAGATCTTTAAATTGTTTTTTTTTTCTAATTCTGATTATTGAAAAACGCATGTTAGTATTTTTTTTCAAAACAGAACTTATTTAGAAAATAATAGAGCTAGCAAGGAGCTAGATACAAACAATGGAGAATAAAAAAAACTGAAATGTAAATTTGCACCAGGAGCTCCGGTGTAGGTTTTCATTTTCCCCCTATATTTAACCAAAAGAAAAAGAGAGAGATTAATTTCATCTAAAACTTTACCAACTCATGTTAGTAGTATAACATAACATTGATAACAAGAGTGCTTGGTTAACAACAAGATGCTCTGTTAAATATAAATGACGTTGAAGAAGATCGAGAATAATCACCTAACTAGATGTTTATATGTAACACCTGGTTCCTTGTATCACAAATATTGTCCGATTTGCTCACAAGTAGCTCAGGGTTTTGCTTTTGGTTATCCGGATGAAAACTTCCCAGAGTGGTCACCCATCTCTAGATTGCTGCCACCTGAGCACACTTAACTATGGAGTTCTCCTCTCATCCACAGTCAATACACCCAAAACACGTTGATGATATTAGAGGCAGGGCATTTCTTATGAATTATGAATCTTTACTGTATACGACCAATATAAGATTTGCCTAGAGTGTTACATTATAATATTTTAAAATAGTTATTTGAGGTCTTCTCCACCAAGATCTTCTTTTTTAAGAAGACTTAGTAGAACCAAGTCATATAGCTTCTACCTTGGATGTATTATGTTATTAACATTGTCATAAAAATTTACTAAAGCTATAATACCATGTAAGGGTCATGATCATTACAAAAATATTTTTTATTTTTAAAACCAAAAGAATCATTAATTTACCTAAATGCGAATTACGAACTATTTGACTTACATATACATAAGTTAAAGCTAATGATATTTAGTTGTTTTACATAGTTTATTATCTTATATAATATACACATATGTAAAACAACTCAAGTATCATAAAATTAATTTACATTTATATAAAAACTAGCGTTTATTTCCCGACTCGCGTTGCGCGTCTTAAAACCGAGCCTGAGACAAACAGAATAGTGTGTGGCTCAGAACCGATGATCGGTTACGACTGCACGTCAAAAACGATTGCGAAGCTACTATTCATTGAATAGTGATATCACTTGCTTTTTTCATATTACAAGAACCATGATTAACTATTTAAACAATGGAATTAAAACAATAATAAACAGATAACCATCGAGTTATTCATACAATTGTGCAATCTAAAAAGGAAACCACAATCACAGACTAATAAAATTTTAATCAAATTCAAATAACTTAGTCAAAGTAATAGAGACAAACCTCATCTGGGCTATTGTCAACAATCTCCTTAATCCTCATAACCTCACCAAAAGTTTGAGATTCTTGTTCGATTTCATCACTCAGAGCTTCTGCATCACCATAACTGTAATTGCTAACTTGATGGTTACTTCCATTAACCTCTACATGATCATCATCATGATCACCATCATGATCACCATCACCATCACCATCACCACCATCAACATCTTCATTATCATCATCATCATCATCATTTCTAAAACTACTAATTACTTTGCTGCTATCTTTACTACAATTCCTACTAACATCAGCTAACTTACTCTTAAACTTATCCCCCAAATCATCATCATCATGATCATGATGATGATGATTATGCTCTAGATCATCTACAGGCAAGGCTAATTCCTCTTTATCACAACCAGAACACTTGATCAATCTACAAGAAAACAAAACCTGAGCAATACCATCTCTCCTAACTCTAAACTCTTTGGGGCAATCAGAAGCAGCTAACATAATCGCTCCTTCAATAATCTCGAACATGTGGCAAATTTGCCCTAATTAGGATGATGAAAAACAAACACAGACACACACGACTAACCTGACAGCGGGTAGGGTGCGGGAGCGGTGGATTGCCAGGTGAAGGCGACATGGGTGGGGTGGCGGAGCGGCGAAATCATCGCTCCTTCAATAATCTCGAACATGTGGCAAATTTGCCTAATTAGGATGATGAAAAACAAACACAGACACACACGACTAACCTGACAGCGGGTAGGGCGGCGAGAGCGGTGGATTGCCAGGTGAAGGCGACGTGGGTGGGTGGCGGAGCGGCGAAATCATCGCTCCTTCAATAATCTCGAACATGTGGCAAATTTGCCCTAATTAGGATGATGAAAAACAAACACAGACACACACGACTAACCTGACAGCGGGTAGGGCGGCGAGAGCGGTGGATTGCCAGGTGAAGGCGACGTGGGTGGGTGGCGGAGCGGCGAAATCATCGGCGGAGATGTCGTCAATGAGTCCGTAATCGAAGAACCAGTTGGGGTTTCATCGATCTCCATGGTGACGGTGATGGATTCCGACGACGCCGAACATGTGGGTTACGCCAGCGAGGGTTAGGGCTTTGGCGATGAGGAGATTGGTGATTCAGCCATTGAAGTTGAAGATGATGATGATGATGATCATGAAAATGGAATTAGTGGATCTGATGGAGTGTTTGGAGTGTGGTGAGGGGAGGGGAAGAAGTGAAGGTGAATAGTACTATTCATCCTGTCACATCAAATTTGGTAAATTAATATTAGGTAATGTTTCTTTGGTTAAAAAATAAAATTGATTCTGTAATTATTTAATTCTATCATGCATACATTCTTAACTTAATATAAGGTGATGATGTCTGACCACCAACAATATATATTAAATGCAACGTACTTGAAATGATCATAAATGATGAAATCATGAAGTGTGACAAGATATTTCTAGATATAACATCAGTTTCCAAACGACAAATATACATCCCTGTTTCGTAGGATAAATCTTATTTCAGTAGGACCCATCTATCTTTTTTAACATAAAATGCACCAAATCATCTCATAAACTCACAAACTCACAACCAGGGCCGGCTCAACGTTTTTCGGGGGGCCCCAACCAAACTAAGAAAATGGGGCTCTTTTCTAAAAAAAATTATTAAAACCCTCCTTTTATTGATTCGTTTAAAGCTTCTTGTTTTGCCTTCTTTGCCTTTTTTGATGCACCGAAAGGGTATTTCGAAATCTATTTGACATTTAAAGTAGATAATATACCTAATCAGGGAAACAAAACTAATCAAAGTATACCAAATCAACTAAATAACTTATAACCTAATCAGGGAAACAAAAATAATAACTTATAACTTATAAACCTAATTAATTTATACCAAATCATTTATCAACTTAATAACTAATCAAAGGCCAAAGGGAAACAGGGAAACAGGGAAACAAGAATATACCAAATCAATTTATCAACTTAATAACTTATAAACCTAATTACCTAATCAGGGAAACAAAACTAAAACAAATTATCAAAGCAGTTAAAAGAAATTTAATCAATTAAGATTTAAGAGGACTAACCAGTTAAAAGAAATTAATCAATTAAGATGAATCAGCTGCTTGCCTGCAATCGATGAATCAGCTGCTTGCCTGCTTCATCATCAACATTCAACAGAAGGATAGAAAACTTCATGAAAGAGGATTAGAGGAACTTCGATTGGAACTTCGGTTGGAATCGATGAGAGGCAATCGATGAATCGGCAATCGATTGGAACTTCGATTGAACAGAGGCAATCGATGAACTTCGGTTGGAACTTCGATTGGAACTTCGATTGAACAGAGGCAATCGATGAATCGGCAATCTTCGGAGTTAGGGATAGAAAACTTCGACAAAGAGGACTTTCGGTTGGAACTTGGAAGCCCCTGCCCGCCTGGCGCCTCATATCGTCGCCCACAGCCCACCGCCGTTGGTTCCTCGAAGGCTCGAAGGGAGTGCAGAATTAATCTGACGTGACTCGTGACGGTCGGTCGGTAGCCGCCTGCGGCCTGCCCGCCGATTGGTCGGACTCTTGGTGAACGAACCGTCGCCGATTGGTCGGACTCTTGGTCGGACTCTTCGAATGAAGGTGAATGAAGGGGCCGGTCGGTATACCGTATACAAGCTTTGGGCAATTGGGCCTAGGTATACAGAGTTTTTTATAAAAAATGGGCCCCTATTTTTTGAGGCCCCAAGCCCAGTGCTTCTTTCCTTTAACTGGTGGGCCGACCCTGCTCACAACTAAAAACCTCTGGACCCTAAACTCAACTCATAACATTTTTGCTCCACGTAAAACTCGAACTCAAAACTTTCTCATTGTAAATTGTTTTTGGCATCTTGCTTCGAATAGTGGGGCTAAGAATAACCTGTAAATGTAACATCATATCTTATAGCAACGTATACAAATTACAAAGTGAACCTAGTTAATAATTAACATTATCTTCCTATAACATTCTTTCTAATCAATACAATACAAGAAATTATAAATAGTTAAACACTACCCAACTTTGCCCCCATTTATACACCCCCAATAATATTATCATTCTTGAACAACACTTTCTCAAATCCTTCAATCTTCATCAATGAATCGATAATCACCATTAATGGAATCACAATGCATCAATACCCTAACAACAACAACAACAACAACATCAATCACAACACCACCAACACCAACGATCGTACGGCGGAAGAGGAAGCACAAGCTCTCCGGCGACGACGGAGATGGAGCGACAACCCTCACACCACCACTCCGACGCCGGCGGACGCCGGAGAAACTTCCGCCTCTCGATTGCAACCTCAGTTCCCTCTGTGATCACATTCAGATGGAAGGATTCAACCATGGATCGTTCTCGGATGTGATCGTTCAGGCTATGGGTGCTACTTATCGCCTCCACCGCCTCATTCTCTCTCGGAGTTCGTACTTCAGGTTGATTGGAATAGAGTGAATTTGGGTGAAATTGAAGTATGATGATTGGTGTAGGTGTTGTGTGGAAGCATGATTTTGATGTTGGATGTGTGTAGTTTTAGGCACTTGGATTTGTAGCAGTGATAAAAGTAGCGAAATTTGCGAATCAATTGCGGTTTTTAGGGGCTTTGTGATGATTTTAAGTGCATGCTAGCTTATTTGACACTGTTGTGATTTATTGACTGTAAGGCTAGAAGTTTTGGGAATTTAGGTTGAGTGCTTTGTGGAAGATGCTAATGATATTGCTTGTTTTGATAATGTTGAACAGGGCTTACTGTAAAGTTTGATTGTGTTGTGCAGTATATCTGATGATCATGTAGATGGTGACACAGAATAGTTCATATGATTGTCCTTTAACAGTTTAAACTCATCTTTCCAAGACGAGGAGCACTAACAGTTAGCTTAACTTCCTATGAATTATAGTAGTAGTTCAATCTGTGAATTCTCATTTTTGATATAGGTTATTTGAATTCTTTGGGTTCCAATTCGTCTTAAGTTTTTAGTCATTCATTGTTATAAATTTGGTTTCATGGCTTCTGATACGTTCATGTCTGAAAAGGAAATATAATGCTTTTAAATCGAAATTATCAAGGGCTGACCTTCTCACCTCCTAAATTATTCAAAATTTTAAGGTGTCATACTGCCATCCATTGTGCTCTGTAGGAACATGCTGCATGGACCATGGAAAGATGCAAATGCACCAGTTTTGACTTGCATGTGGATGATAACAATGTTAACGAGGAGGCGATTGCTATAGCTTTAGCGTACCTTTATGGATATCACCCTAAACTGATGATAGTAATGCATTTCGTGTTCTTGCTGCTGCATCTTTTCTTGACCTTCAGGTATTCCTATTTGTAATTTTTGAGTATTTTAGCCCCTAATTTATGAGTACTCTACACGTCTAGAGTTTTTCTGTGTATGCGTCATTTTTTATAACTTTTCTTGCAGGATTTATGTTCAATTTGCACCGACTTCATTATATCTGAACTCTGGACTACAAACTTCTTAGAATATCAGGTTTAAGAGCAATGCTTTTTGTACTGTTCTCTGATATCATATGGTTCATATCTTTATTGGTTAGCATTTCCAAGTTTGCTGTAGGTGTTTGCAGAGGGTCAAGATTACGGCATACATGGCGAACGTGTTAGAAATGCTTGCTGGGGTTATCTTTGTCAAAGTGGGGCCATGGAATTAAAAGAAGTAAGAAGCAAATCATTTTCAGGCTAGTTTAAGGATATGGTCTGTGTTTATAGTATGATATTATTCCTGAAACTCTGCTGATGTTAAATGACCCATTCTACTAACAGGTGCTTCCAAAACTTTCCGTCCAAACATTGCATGCGTTACTTACCTCTGATGAGCTGTGGGTCCCTAGTGAAGGAAAAAGGTAGGGACATTTTTCTATCATATAGGTGAAAATTTAGACCCATTCACTTATAAAATTGGTCGATTTAGGTTACGTTTTTTCTCTCTAATTGGTCAAATCATTAAAGCCAGCTAAAAAGGAAATACGACAGGTCGAAAGCTGTCTAATTATTTTCTAAAAGTTTAAAAAGTTATTAACAAAAAGTGTTCCGGGTTAACCCAAAGCCGACCTACACAAAATCTATCTATTTTGACCCGTTACCAACCAAATCATTTTTCCATCTCTTGTATGGTGAAGTTGAAGTGGGAGGCTATGGCAACTAGAGTCATCCAAGCAGCTAAAGAAACACTTGGGGTTACAACAAGTAGAACAGTCGGTCATAAGGAATCCTGGTGGTGGAACGAAAATGTACAAGAGAAGATAAGAACTAAACAACAAAGTTTTAAAGAGCTTTTACGCTGTAATAATGAGGAAGAACGAGCAGAGTTAAAAGATAAATACAAGAAGGCTAAACGAGAGGCGAAAAAGGTTGTGTTAGAGGCAAAGAACATAGCGTATGAGAGGATGTATAAGCGATTAGAGACGAAAGAGGGGGAACATGACATGTTTAAGATTGCCAAGGCAAGAGAAAGTAGAAGACAGGATGTGAGAATGGTTAAGTTTATAAAGGCAGCGGATGGAAAGGTCTTGGTAAGGGAGAAAGATATCAAGGGGAGATGGAAAACTTACTTCGATAACCTTTTCAACTTAACAAACAGTAATCAACAAACTGAGATCGATAAAACAACTCAAACAACGCAACAAAACAAGTGTTATTGTAGAAGCATCTCGATGAGGTTACGAGAGCTTTGAAGAAAATGGGAAGGGCTAAGGCGGTGGGGCCGGACAACATACCGATAGAAGTGTGGAGGTGTCTGGGAGATGAGGGCATACAATGGCTAACGGACTTATTCAACATTATCTTTAAGACCGGAAAGATGCCAGAGCAGTGGAGAAACAGTGTCATAGTCCCCATATATAAGAAAAAAGGAGATGTTCAATGTTGCGCAAATTATAGGGGAATAAAGCTATTAAGTCACACGATGAAGCTATGGGAAAGAATTATTGACACGAGAATTAGACGAGAAAACTCAAATAGCGGTAAACCAATTTGGATTTATGCCAGGACGCTCTACGACGGAAGCTATACACGTCATAAGGAGGATAATGGAGAAATTTAGAGAAAAGAAAAGAGACCTACATATGGTATTTATTGACCTAGAAAAAGCCTATGACAGTGTGCCGCGGCAACGCATTTGGGAAAGTCTACGACTTAGAAGGGTATCAGAGAGGTATATCAAAATAATACAGGATATGTATGACGGGGCAAAAACGTGTGTACGAGCACCTGTCGGAGACACAGACTTCTTCCCGGTGGAAGTGGGACTACACCAAGGATCGGCATTGAGCCCTTTTCTCTTCACAGTAGTGTTGGATGAGATGACCAAGTCTATACAAGAGCCAGTCCCATGGTGTATGCTGTTTGCGGATGATATTGTCTTAATATCAGAATCTAAGACGGTGCTTAACGAGAGACTAGAACAGTGGAGAGCAGCACTAGAACGCAGAGGCTTAAGGATAAGTCGCTCTAAGACAGAATACATGCATTGTAACTTAGTGGTGAGGCTGAAGAGGACACCCAAATCAGTTTACAGGGCATGGCGGTCCCACGGACGGCTAGGTTCAAATACCTTGGCTCGTACGTACAGGAAGACGGAGAGATACACAGCGATATAGCCCACCGTGTGCAATCAGGATGGTGCAAGTGGAGAGCAGCATCAGGGATTCTGTGTGATAAGAGGTTCCCAGCAAAACTAAAGGGAAAACTATACAGAGTGGCAGTACGACCGACGATGTTATACGGCACAGACTGTTGGGCCATAAAGAAAACGCACGAGAGACAAATGGAGGTCGCAGAAATGCGAATGCTGAGGTGGATGTGTGGGCACACAAGATTGGATCGGATAAGAAACGACGTCTTTCGCCAAAAGCTAGAGGTGGCTTGTATCACAGATAAAATAAGAGAGGGAAGATTAAGATGGTTTGGGCACGTGAAGAGGAGGACGATGGCAGCGCCTGTTCGAGCAGTAGAGAACATCAGCTTAGAGGGTAGGAGGGGTAGAGGTAGACCTAGGTGACTTGGGACGAGATAATTAGGCGGGATATGATAGACCTGCATCTCTCTGAGCAAATGATCGAGGATAGGAGTGAGTGGAGGCGTAGAATTAAAATTAAGGACTTTTAGTAGGTTTTGTGGGTGAGAAGGGTTTTCGGTGACATGTATCACCTACCCTTTGGGGTGTTACTTGCCGGTTTTATGTTGTGCGCGCTAGATAATTCTTCTTGTGATACCTATCTATGTGTGTATGTTGTGCTATGCTATTGTATGCTATGTATTATCATCACTATTGCTATTGCCTTTGTTAACGAGTCGGGGGTCTCTTCGGAAGCGGTCTCTCTATCTTTCTAGATAGAGGAATGACTTGCCGCCACTTACCCCTCCCAGACCCTGCTTTCAGCGGGATACACTGGGGTATGTTTGTTTGTTTGTTTGTTGTTTGTTTGTTTGTATGGTGAAGTGAATTTTATCGCTAATGGGTGTTTCACGTTACCATTAATGATTTAATATAGGTTTGAACTGGCATTGTACGTTCTCCTCACTAAAGGTGCATTTAGTAAGACCCAACCTCTAGAACAAGTTGATTTTTCTAAAGGAAAGGGGAAGAGTGTGTCTAGTTTGACCAGTGGCATCAACATTCAAATAACGTCGTCTGAGTTAGGCCGTGTGAGTTTAAAAGATAAAGGGGAAGGTCATGATACTGCTCAAACCATTTTAGTTGAGCTTGCAAACCAGGTCGTAGATTCCCAAAATGGGCTACCATATTCCAAAACACAAGTGCAGGAATCAGGAAGAAATCAGTTAAACATCGAGTCAAAATGTGAATGCACAACTGAACAAACAACACCCATTTCTTCCGCAAATGAGAATAACTGCTCTTCCTCTTATCAAGGGATGCCAACTGGTGGTGATATGGCGGCAATGGAAGGGCCATCTGAAGAGGGTCCTTGTTATCAGCTGAATAATAATAGCTGGCTTGGTGTGGGCCAAAGATCTGGTGATGGTATGAGCTGTAATGATGATATGTCAAATGAGTGGGGAAGATGTGGCATGCCCATGTCATGGGGAGGCAGAATTGTTGGTAGAAGAGGATTAAAAACTTGTGCTAAATGGGTTTGTGGGTTGAACAGTGATGAATATGAACATTTGTTAATATTTTTGAAGGTGGTTCTCTTTTATATTGCAACATGACTTTGAGGCACTTCTAAATGTGAGAAAGCAACTAGAAGAATTGGGCTTCCCCTGCAATCTGTTAATGATGGTCTTTGGCTACAGGTATTTGACTGTAACATGTTAATTCTTTCTTAATATAATTTGATGTATCCTGTGTAAAGGTGGCATAAGAATGGTCAGGCAGTTGTGGTTACAGGTCAATATGTATAATTTTGGTATGGGTTGGGTGACCTGAAACTGTTTTTGGCCATTTTTTGTTAAAAAGTTAGCTTGTAGGATATGATTACAAAATTTACATTTTAGTATAAGCTAATATTTTGAATAAAATGATTTATAAGGTTTATGCATTAAAATTACACGTTGGGCGACTGTCTACCCTTGTTACCCATTTGACTTGTTCCTTTAAACTTTTTCCTGAAATACTAACTGCTTGACAATTAGAGATGTATCGTAATCCAAATCAACAACTCATAAATAAATGTTAAAAGTGCTACACATGCTGCTTGTAAATACGTGCAAGTTGTTTGAATCTGATTTTATAGTTGAGCTATTATGGTACCCTTTTTACTAGTTTTTTTCTTATTGAACATTTGAAGTGCTTTTTAAACCTGCCAAGCACCAGGAGTTTGTATAAGTCTGATTTATAAAATTCTTACGTGTTTATGTTATCTTGCAGACACTTTTGAGCCCGGGTGCATGAAATTGGTGCAGACACTTGTAAAAGCTGCTGTCTTGTTAGTATGGCATGCCAATGTAGGCCACAATATGGATTTGCGCGCACAGGTTGTTACATGCAAGATCAAGAACCTAATTCTGCACCTACCGGTATAGGAGATCTTATTTTACTGATTCATCTCAAGGTGAAGTAAATGGACTGTTTCGTCCTGTACGAGTACATGTGCGGGGACCTATTGATGGGCTGGCAGGTATCGGACGTGGGTCCACTCATGTACCTGCAACCACATGGCCTCCAACACGTTTTGTCTTTTCTCGGGTCCCATTTCATATGGGAAATAGAAACTGTCAGCAATCTCTTGGTAATGACGATTCTGAAAATAGAGCTGACCATAACAGTGAACATGGTGGTAATGGATTGACTGCTTTGGTTGGCCTTAGTCAAGGGACCAGCAACACAGATGAAGGGGATGTTAATGGGAGATAGCTGGATGTTCAATTGCGGGCCCAAGTAGCAGTGGTTGTACCGGTGCAGATGATAGATTCTTCTGAAGATGCTACTGGAGTTGAATGGGATAATGATAGTAGTTCTATTGCATTGGATATGAAAACCCCTTTAAGTCACTTCCCTCCCTTCCGCTTTGCGTAAGTCATTAATTGTGTTTTCACCCAATATCCTATAAATTATTATACCAGTTTTAATGCTCATGCTTTTGGAAGTATGTATAAATAGGATAATATCTTCCTAACTGCTGTGTATATTTAGTAGAGGTGGCACAATGGAGGGTTTGGTGGGCTGGGTAATAGGTCCAAGATGCATTTGTCTTCAAATGAGTAATTCTTAGTACATGTTGAAAAGGATTGGGTTGGGTTGACCTGCAAAAAATTTTGTCCATTTTTTATTTTGGTATATTTATAAATAATTAACACATTAAGCCAATAAATATGATTGCAAAAAACATATCATTACAATAGACTTGGGTGAGTTTCAAGTTGTAACCTATTTGGCGCTGGTTCCCATGCTTTTCAATTTGACATGTTTGAGAAAAAAAAACCCTGCAAATGGTCAAATTTGCCACTCTAGTCTTACTAAATATGATGAATGTGCTTATTGTCACGAAAAAAAAAATAATACTGGATCTGTGGCTTCAACAGCCATAGTTTTCAGTTTGCCCTTCGACCACCTGACTGGTAACTTTATTTGAATTCTTAAAGGCATATTGCATTTTTTTGCATTTATTAATTTATGGGTAACCCTTTTTTTCAAATTGTATATAATTTGATTGCTGTGCTGCATTGAAGATTTTATGTCGCAACTGTTAGCATCGTCTAAGGTTGATTTCTTCTTATGTGTTAACTTCTTTTTTTTCCCGTCTATTTTTGTTCCATAGTGTGGGAATTCAGGAAGTTCATCGGCTTAACGATGGACAAGTCAAACACTCTCCAGAGTTTTTCTATGCTGGTTCCTTGTGGAAGGTATGTTTATTGCATCTAATGTAGAAGTGGCAAAATTGGCGGGTTGGATATGGGGGGTTGGTGTTGGGTAAAACTAACTGGGTTCAGACTTCAGAACATATAGCTTTTTAGGATGGTTAGAGATGAGTTGGCTGACCTGCAAACACTTTGTCCTTTTCATTGAATCTTGTAAGTATTAAGGTTAAGTATTATTAAAATACTATATCAATCCACTAATAACATTTTTAAACAAAAACTATTTAGGAGGTTTTAATGTTTTATGCGTTTTGTATATCCCTTCAGGTAAATTCTAGACAGTTTGAATTGTTTCTGTTTTTGCTAAGTTCTAGTTTTACCCATCTGACCCATTGAGAAGAAATATAACCCAAATTGTTTCATTTACCGTATTACATGTCTTTCTTCTCATAAAAGCGTTAAAATAATTCAATATCCTTATCAAAATGGATCTATAGGTAAGTGTTCAGGCTTTCAATGATGAAGACCCTCAAGGACGCCGGACTCTTGGTAAACTTTTGTTTTTTATTGAATTTTACTTGTAACTGCCGTAATGAATACCCATGTCAAAATAGTTATGATTTATTTTGATTTGTATTTCAGGATTTTTCTTCACAGAAGGAAGGCAGAGATACCTGAGTCACTTAGAAAGGTTGGTCATGTTGAAATAATTTCTTAGTCTTAAGATATTGTTAAACATCTTATAAGTACTTCACATAATGTTAATCATATTTCAGGTTCTATGTATGTGGATGCTCGTGAGAAGGTTACTGCTCGTTATCAGGTAATATCAAGTATAACCATACTGGATTTTCTACGTGTATTCTTGTTCTGTTTTATTTATTTATTTATTTATAATTGTTTTTCTCTTTTTTTCCCCCATTATATGTGTTCTTAGAACTTGAGTTTTTTTTTATCGATTAGAGGTGGCTCTAAATAGGCAGATAACGGGTCAAAATGGGTTTTGGCCAAATGTGTTATATTAAATGCTGGTCAAAACCGGTTGGTTTTGGTGACTCCTAAACACTTGTTGCCTTCTAATTTTGGATTTTATAAATAACCAATGTGCTTTGATTACAAGAACTATTTCACTACTACAATTATCTAACTTTTTTTTTCATAAAAAACAGCTAGAAGGTTTTATCCAATTTAAATGTGTTTTGGGTGAGTTTTGACCCGTTCAACCCAATTTGACCTAATGCCATTCTCTGTTTTTTTAGCCTTACCCTGTTTGACCTGTTTGAGATAAAAGTATAAAACATAATACAAATCAACTCCTTTACTTATGAGTCAAAAGACGAAGTTTTTAGGGAAAGAAAATCGGGTCTGTAAATTTTTCTTTTGCAGTTAATTTGTCCATCAAAACGAGAAGTAATGGTGTTTGGGAGCTTCAAACAACCAGGAACCCTTTTACCAAAAGCTCCAAAAGGATGGGGTTGGCGTACCGCCTTATTATTCGACGAGCTCGGAGAACTTCTACAAAACGGAGCCTTGAGAATTGCTGCTGTAGTGCAACTTATATGAGTTAAATTTCATGTCAAAATATATAATCATTGATGAAATAGCATCTAGAGATTCCAGTATTTTTCATACATTGCTGGAATTGAGAAATTATTACAAGTAACTTGACAATTCTACCCCCTAGATGCTGGGAACTTGGCTTAAGAGTTAATTTGCTGTTTCTGCTGAAGTCTTTCACATTTTATGTATGTAAAATTGCAGTTGTGTTTTAGAATTTGATTGTTCGTTTTAACCTTTATATCATTTTGCTGACATCTAATCCATGCTAGGGGTAGAGGCCTCAAAAAGGCTTGCCGTGCTTGATTCATAAAATTCTATAGTAGACCAAGTATATTATCTCACTTAGCCTGCCTCTCCCAATTTTCATCATCGATGGTAATAATCAACTGATGTAACCGTCAGGCACTCTTTAACAATCGATAATCGATGGAATTGGGGATATTAACCAGCATCTGCCAGTTGGCGTCCGTCTTAGCCACTAGCATCTCCAATTTCTTCGATTACAGGTTCAAAGACTCGGGTTAATGTTAGGTTACAACTTACAAGTAATTATGATTTGTGACCATGCCCTTTGAATATTGATTCTTTGAACTTTGTGATTGGTTGTTTTGTTGAATGTTGATTATTTCTGATTCAAAGTTTGAACTTTGTTAATCTAATTTATCGATTTGGGCGCATAGAGTAATAGAAAGAGTTGATGAGTAATAGAAAGGTTGCACATAAATCTTGGATTTGGTTTATGGTTTTTACAAGTTTCAGATAGACATAGTGCATTCTTTAGTTTCAGATAGACATAGTGCATTCTTTAATTTCTTTTTCTTTTAGTTTTACTAGTGGGTAACCCGCGCGTTGCGGCGGAGTAAATAATTTACAAACCCCTATATATATTTCATTTAATTTATCAAATATTTTATTTTATAGTTTAAATCTCTTATATTGCTTATTACCCTTGTATCTTAGAGCTAACACGCACGTTGCTGCAGATATTTAGCTAAGTAGCAAGCCCTGAAAAACTGCTCAAGTCCAAAGAGCCTTTTAACCAAGATTATAGAAGTCAACATACTGACTAAAGCAATCAAATCTCAATCTTATGATTAATGAATATACATGAAAAGGTTAATGTTGATGTTTAGTGCATCATTTTCATTTAAAACAAAGGTCCAAACTTGCAGCAAAGACATTGTGGATAGTGGTACTAAACCATGCTAAATGTCATCAAACAATATCTTGATTCAGTGATGAAGATGCTAGTAAATGCATCCAAAATTGCAGTGGCCAAGTTCATTCTAAGTATAGTTCTTAGAGCTTGCTTGCAGCTGCTTCATTTACAAAAAATATTCTAATTAATCAAACTGGATGATCAAACAAACATAAATGAACAAAAACTTAAAAAAATACTCGAAACATAGCAGTTCTTGCACACAAATTTAGCGAATTAGAGATAAGTACAGATCCAGTTAAAGCACAACGAATCTATCAACGAAAATTAAATAAAACAATTGCAAGATGGAATTTTATGAAAAATGAACCCATGAAAGGCATTTATAACAGTAGTTGTCTCGAGCGTCGATGGATGAAGAAAAAACGGTCTGTCATTGATAATTGAAACGAATTCGTTGGTATTAATTGCGGATTTAAATAATGCGAGGATAACACTTAGAGTTTGCATTTACAGTTAAACTACAAATGTGATTGATAGCAAGCATAATATAAACTTAAAAATATTAGAAAATTCTACATAAAGTACATAAAGCATAATATTAAATGTCATAGAACTACACTCAATCATACATTATAACAAGAGAACTTAAAGTTTTTAAACATTACAATGATGGTCATGACACACAAAACATTCCAGAGTTGAATGATCTTTGCATCCAAATCAATGTAATTTTAATTTAATCTAGTCGCAACTAAATGTTGGACAAAGAATTAAAAAAGGAAGAATTTGTTATCATCAACTAAGCATAAAAATCTTACCATTTAAAGTAAAATATAAAAAAAGAAACAAATTAAAGTATAACCAAATTCACAAAAGGTGATACTGCAACAATGTTATCCAATTTTCAACCAAATCATACTTCAAATCCAATTGAAAAAGGCTTAACTTTCAATTAACCTAAGTAAAACATTCCTAATTAACAAACAAATGTATTTACCATTTTTCATAAACTACATCCAGAATTCGAAAGTGAGAATGTGTGTATCACATTATTTTTTATTTAAGTCACCTGCTGAAGAAAATAATTAAAAATGTGCAATTCAATACACAACCTAAAATGTTACATGGAAAGAATCATGTTTTGGTTTGTCATGTCTAACCCCTTTAACAAATGGGTGGTGTTAAATTGACCTATTAACTCGTTAATTAAACGGTCAACATGTCAACCTATTTAAAACAAAAAAAAAATACGTCTAGTGAGGTTAACCCGTCAACTTGTTTAACACATTTATTACAACCCCCAACCTGGTTAACACATTTAGAACTTGATTACACTATATTTACAAACCGTTCACACCCTAACAATCTGAAACCACTGCCCAGACACAATTGACCCCTCTAAATAGTTGCATCCGAGCTTCCCAAAACACTAAAAACAAAGTATGACAATTAGTCAAAAGATGCATACTCAAACACCCCCCCCCCCAATCATTGTGGTAAGAACATAAAATGTTAAAGATTGGTATGAATCAAGAAACTTACCATTTCAGAAGTTATTGGAGGCAGATTGCAGCTGTGAGAAGGTAAATATCTTTCGATGAGCCGTAAAATGAATAATATATACCATTAGAGATGTTGAAATCATGGCAAATTGTTATTTGAAACTACTTCTTAATCTCCTTGATAACTGCAAACCACTTGTAATGGGATGAGATGTTTCACACTTCCTATAAGGCTTGAAATGCAACTGTTAGTACATTTGTTTTTTGTTTTCAATGGGTCAAATGGGTAAACATCGAGAAATTTAGTTAAAAGTGAAAATTGTTAGATGAGAATATAGTTTGAATTATAATAATTATCATTTCAAACCCATAAGAATTCATGAGCCATATGACAATAATCAAATTCATTACATTATACATGCAAAGCCAATCTTACTTACTGGTAATGGGCTTTATAATAACATCCAAAATTTGGGTCAATGCTATCATGCATTAGCAAGTGTAAAAAAATTCCATTTTTGTTTGTTTAATTTAAAGAGTGAGAGTGAAAAAAAAACCTGAATTACAACCTTGACATCCATATGCAGCTAGTAATAATACCAAAATGACAAATGACTCTGATGACTTTCAAGTCAACCGCCAATAATATGTATTTTAGAAATATATTAATAAAAACTCTTAATCTCTTAACCAAAACCATTTATATTAATTATTTTCCTCTTAACTAACCATGTTTCACAATCTAAAATTGTTGTTGCCTGCAATATGACATCAAGCTACCAACTTTACTTCTAGATTGAAATTTGAAATTGTTGCAATGCATCCCCGGTAATAAACAATGGAAAAAATACAACATAAGAGGATATATCAAATTTTTAGTGCAGCCAACATTTTTATATAATCTTTCCATACTAAAATGAAATTGAAGTTATGCATAGCTATACACAGCCCTGAACCATGCTAATATCCCCGTCGCCCCGCAACCAACATTGATATAACATTCCTAATATTTGTAACCTTACTAACCCTATAGCATTGACAAACAAAAGTACCAGACCAAGGGCCTCAGTATGGATAATAGAGAGTGATATCAAATTTAACCATAGCAGAATAGTACCAAACCTTTACACCCCTATTAAAGTCAAAATCCAAAGCAGGCCACGGGCCAACAACGCTACTCAAATTGAAATTACCAATTGTTATCAATATCTTGCAACAAGAATATAAAAAAGGGAAAGTAACGAATAGAAGCCATGTAGAGCCTTGCTATTCCTTAAAAGGTCAATAAAATGCCACTTAAAAAGTCAATAGTGGCTCACCATGAAGCACCACTTACAAGACCATAGCGGTCCACACAGCAGCTAAACTGAGTTTTAGACAGTCTAATTTTATAACCACAGGACTGTTGTTAGTAAGGGATGCATATGCCCATGTCGTTGACATAGAGGTAAGCACAACAAACCGATCAAGCCACTTTGATTTCAACCAGTAATAAACACTCGATAATATAAGGCTAGGTTCATTTCAATTTTGCTATAATCAACTTAAGTTCATCCAAAAATTAAAACAAAATCGAATTTATAACAAGAAATTAGTATAAATCGAGATATTAAGCTCACTTACCAGTAGAAGCTTTTGAAACAAAACCAAATTACCTTCGATTCCCCCGGCGAAGGCTACGAGGGTGAGGTTCCGCTGGAGCAGACGAAGAAAAGTTTATGTTTTGATATTTTGAACAATAACTCAAAGTGAAATGAAAGTGAGATCTCACATTCTGCAAGAGAGGATCATCTTCACCAAGCTCACTGACGTTAATCACAAATCCCACATTATATGCATAGATCACCTTCTCTATCTTCATTACAACAGAAGTCAAATCCAAAATGTTAAAACAGAAACTATAACCAACAAAACACAAATGATCAACCAATCTGCAATATAAAACACTATCTAACTTTCAACAGACTGACACTAAACTGCTATTACTCTTTTGAACATGATCAGTAAAGATCAAGGAGAACACAAAACTTACTCGATTAAGACTATTATAAACTGAAAGAAACAAATCCCAAATTATAAACTAAAACCCATCTGAATTCCAACAAAATTCAAACTACAAACTGGCAAATTAACTTCAAATTACCCAAAATCAACAAAAATTACCAGTTTAAGAAGATGGGTTTGCTGTTTGAAAGGTCTGAATCCACCTCAAACAAAAATGAAGTAAATCTCATCTTTAGTGCGATAAGCACGTGTTTGAGGCTCACCCAAGTTAATAGCACCGTACAGAGCTAAACAGAGAGCGAGCTGTATGATTACAGTACAGACCCATGATTTTTTCTCCATTGAAAAAGAGCTAAAAGATGTTGAATTGTGATGTAACAAGAAATTTAGGATAGAAAGTGAAATCAATCCCAGGCACCTGTAGATCGGAGAAGCAAACGGAAATGGAAAGGTAGACAACAACTACGAATTCCATCGTTTCAAATTCAACCCACAAAAACCCAAACCCTAAAACCTACAACTTCACAAACAACTGAATCGATCAATGAAATCAGAAATTACCTGTAAATCTGAAGCCACCCTCGCAAACCGTTGTCGCTTGGGTCAGACCATCGCTCTTATGTCACTGCCATCAGAAACGTGGTTGGCCAGACCATTACTGCCGCAGCTTGAGGTGGTTAGGGTCATCGAGAAGGCGGCTGTTGCCGCTAAAGACAACTCTCGATCTCTTCTTGATCTTATATGACATTGAACCATGGTTCGATCGGCGGCTATATGCTGATGGTTTCACTGCGATAAACACGATTTTGAAGAAGATGAATGTTTGTGTGTTATAAAGGGTGCCCTAGTTGAATGTTTTTGAAGAAGATGAATGGTAAGCAAACCCATATTCGAACACAACAGAACTTATAAGCAGAAATTACTCGCGGTGAAGATGGTAAGCAAACCCAAATTCGAAAGCACAACCTAAGAAATTAAGTTTTGAATCACCCGCCCATCTCACCTTGACTATGCACGATTCCATTTCCTTTCTCATGCTATGTAGGGTTCTAGGTAAGAAAAAGAGAAGTAATAAGGTTTAAAACTAGTTTTGCAAAACTTATAGTAAGGTTTAACACTATGTTTTGCACTTTTGCTGGATGATTGTCATACCTTAATTTTATTTGTCATTTACATAGATTTAGTAAAATCATCCATTTAAAACATTTTTAATTGTCACGACTACGCTACCAACCTAAATAAAATCTGTTGTTTAATTTTTTGAACAATAATATACGACCCTGATTCAGAGGATATGTGTTATTTTAATCGGATCTATCTATCTGTTTTTCAGGCAGGACCACACTCTTAACCTACTCAGATAAACTCACAACTAAAAAAATCATTGTGTCAACCCTGAACATTTATGTGAGAGTGTTGTCGACTTAGCCCATTGATTCAAAACAAAATAAAATAAAGCTGACGCATTGTTGTAACTTGCAAGCATTTAATTTCTAAAGTCAAAGACTAGAGAGACATAATAACCACCCTTTAATCGCTCTAAACATTTTTTAAAATTAAAGTGCCAGCCAGCCAGCCCTGTAATAACAAATTGTTAAGTCTATATATAATAAGTAGGTAGTTGTAATTAAACCATTTTAATATATGAAAACATGACATGGGGGCTGGTACGTCACATACTAACGTCATCAGGTAGAGTGTGAGCATTGTAAATTTGTAATTATTGGCTTAGGTCAACTAAAGAGACTTGATAACCACCAACAAAATGTTTAATCTATCATTAACAGCTGGAGTAAAACATATAATTTATGAAGACCAAAACAAAAACACATGGTCTATACGTTAATCAATTATATTCTACTGTTCACTATTGTATATCCTCTATAAATTATGGCTATACTTTTCATTTCATCACAACAAACCAATATTTTCAGACATTGCATATTGATGTTTGAATGAGTCTCGTGAAGATCGGCCAAAGATGGCTGATGTCGTGACACGACTTGAGATTGCACTTGACGATCAAGAGATAAGTGAAAGGAAACCGCTTTTTTTCTACGAAGAGATGATTAAGAGTGTAGTACCTCCTCTCAACTACAAATCCAAAGATGAATTGATTCATCATCTGAAGAAAGGGGTTCTTCTCAACGATGGCAAAACGGTATATAATTAATTAGCTTCTTCGATCCCATATATCAACCTCTCTATAATTTCCTATTTAACTGATGCATGTATAAAATTAATTAGTATAACTACGACTAACTTGTGACATGAATTTGTTTAATGGCCAGTGGTTTTCATTAAACAAGAAGGAAGAACACTGCGAAATGCTATATTTTGGACAGTGTTTTGATGCTGATACGAGTGATTCTTTTATTGATCCAAAGTTATTCTGGCATTCTCGCTATAAGTCAAGGTGACTTCTCATCCCTTCTGTGTCTATAGCTAGCTTTGTAGAATATATACACATATAATTATGAATTATGTGATAGGCTAGAGGTGATTTTAATTATAAACATGATTTTTTATATCATCCACCACCATATATATATGTATGTATGTATGCATGTATGTATATATATACATATATATAAGGGAGAGTTCATAAGAAAACTATTGCAAAAGGAAGATGATCGATATAGTACTCATCCATTAAACCTATATATGATGCCTTCCCCTTTCCTTACTTTAGTCAGGTTCATCCTCTATTTTACTTGAAGTTTCTTTGGTAGTGTAAGTGTTAGAGATGAAAAAATGGATGCATGTATATATTATGGATGTTTTGAAGGAGAAATATGGTAAAAATAAGAAGGAATATGTGAGTTTTAAGAATGTTTCAAATTTTCAATTACAAAGTACAATTAAATAGTAATTTGTTAAAAGAATGCATCACATCACTAAGTATGAGTAAACATTATCTTAAAAGGTACAAGATAAAAGGAGAAAAACATATGTAAAAAGACTATAATGTTATATATTTATTAGTAAAACATGAGTTGTCATTATGGGATTGGTTTAGATGGTTTATTGATTTTTGTAATTTCTTATTAGTTTTCAATAGAACTCAAACACACACACAAAAACACACACACAAACACACACACATATGTATGTATGTATATATATGCGTATTTATATGTATTATATATGAGAAAGAAGAGTCATATGTACACATACACTATGTTGGATGAAAAATTATAACATATATGTAATCTATGTGTGATGTATGTGTAAAATCATGTTACAGTTTTTATTTGATTCATACCCCTATCTTCATATATACAAATACATATAGAGAGGGCAATGATCAAAATTAATACATTATGTGATTGGTTTCTTTGGTTTCATATAATAATGTGGTTTTCTTAGGACCCCTTCTCGTGTGGTGTGTGTATATATATATACACATAAAATTTGATTATCTAAGTGATTGTATGTCATTCTTTGTGATTATATATTCACACAGATTTGCTATGGGCATATACAAGTATAACCGAAAGAGTCGGATCAAAGCATGTGTAAAACCTCGATTCTTGTCTCCTGGGATCACATACATCGTGAACTTTGTGTTCAAGGTCTACCAATCCCATGAAGAACTTCAAAATTTATATGCCTTAAATACAAATTACCAGGAGAGACAAAACCTTCAATTGCATACCTTGCGGATAAGAGAGATGATGGATGGTTGATGTGTGAGTTGTATCAGTTTACTAGTGACAAGAGAACTATTGATCTTGAAATTTTGTTTGAGGGCTTCCTTGGTTATAGTAGCCTTGTAGTTGAAGGCATCGAGTTTCAACCTTTGGAGAAAGTAAGATGAAAAATAATAAAAGTTTCATGTACATCATTATTAAATATCTTATATATTGCGCCACATCTAATCAATCTTTTTAGGGGAGAAAAAATTATCATATCAAATACAACAAGCATAGTAAGATGAAAATAATATGGTTTCATTATTATACAGGCGGAACATAATGATGAGACGCAAACCATATCAGATTCAGATGTAAATTTACCAGCAGATTATGAAGACATAATGAAATTATCAAAAGACAAAGTGCAATGGGCAACAAGGAAGGAAGCGTACTCAATTATTCGCAAAGGGTTCTTAATCGATGATGGTCAAAAGGTAACAGTGTAAGGAATGATTCGTTATTGAATTTTAGTTAAGTCCATGTTGGTGTATATATAAGCAGATATAAAAAAGATGAATAAAGAACTCGAATAATAAACAAAGTTCTTTTATTATCTCCAAATTGCATACATCCATCAATGAGGAATAAAGCCAGCTATAAATAGAAAATAATGCAGAGCTAACAACTTTATTTGAAGTACAAAAATGACTTTTTCAACCCACAAGTTAAATGCATGCCAATTCTTCAAATCACCACGTGCTACTTACTTTGTTTTGACCCATATTATCTATAGAGCTGTCAAGTGAGTTGGTTATCTTTAACAGTTTATTTGTCTTCTTTCTCATATGTAGTGCAGTTGTTATGGTCCTTATCGGGCCTATGAACATATATGGTTCAAGTACTAACTATTTACATATCTATAAAATGGTTGTTTGATAGTGGTTTTCTCTTGACAAGAATGGAAAGAAATGTCTTATGCTATCAGCAACATCAGTTCAAAAAGCACCCTGGCAATACAGGAAGTTGTTTTACGCAAGTCAAGGTTCGTTATATCTTCTCGCTAGTTTTCTTGTAGAAATTCCTATATTTTGCAATCCATTAATTAAGTTACGGAGCGACCAATATATGAATATTTGTCATCAAGATATACCACCACAAACAAACCGGTCCATGTAGGGCTGGAACAACCGTGCATCAGGGTGAAAAATAGAAGGGCTTTGGTCAATCTCAATGTTCATCCCTTAAGTGTGTGCTCCCCTTTACAAAGTCCCTTTATGTATGTGTCAAGTTACAAGCATGGAGTATGAAATGGATATATACGATTAACTAGGTTACAATCCTGTGTAATGCATGAACTAAATAATTAATTACTGTTACATGTTTATAATATAAAAAGTTATGTCTTAAATACTGTTTATTATACGGATTGAATAAACCCATGTATTACACATTTGAAATTTGAAGTTAACATAGTTGACATTTTAATTATAGATAGTTATATTTAATTAACAAATAACTATTATAGCATTCATAATTAAGAGTAGAGAGAAACGAGAAAGCCAATTATTAGATTGCTTAGAATGATAACAAGTGTCTGGATTTATTTTTATATATTAGTATAGAGATATAGAGATTATTTAAGTTGATCATTCACTAAACTTATAGATATAAACAACATTTAAACATGTGTGCTATTGAAATTCTTTGTCACGGTATTCTTTGACCAAGTTTTTCATGAAGCTTAGATTAGAAAGGATGCAAGTTTCTAGGTAGTAAATTGGGGACAAGTTGATTTTCTGGCTTTTCATTTTACACGTAACTAATCATATATATTTTTAATATCTTTTAGATTTGGAGAAGCCATTAAGTGTGAGAGTTGGAGTTTTCATGATATCTACATCGAAATCCAATCCCAACTATTATCATCTCAAGCAACATATGCAAGTTACCTAGTCTATAAATTACCAGGAGACCAATCCCGATTTGTTGGTCCTATGGAAGTTTTGGATAAAATTTAGAAGTTAATACCGGGTTTATCTATTTAGTAAGTCCTGAAAACCCAGTAGTTATTAGAACAAAGGCCGATCAAAACATCCACAACTCACTCAATTGGCGAAAGAAAAAAGGCATTCCACGACAAAGGAACGACGGTTGGATGGAAGTACAACTTTCAGAATTCCCAACTGCTACTACCGTCGAAATAATTCCTTTGCGTTACGAGTTGAGATATTGTAATCATGACACGACGTTAAACGGGGTCATTATTGAAGGCGTTGAGCTTAGACACATATAAAGATTCCTTTCTTTTCTCATGAACGACGAATAACTAATTGCATGTAAGGAAAAACTAAATTTGTTTTTGTTTTACTTTTTGGGAGGAAGTACATTTTGAATCTTTTTTTCTTGAAACAAGCCATTTGCACCTCTTTTTGTATTTATGTCTTAGAAGTGCAAACTTATTTTTCTTCTTGATTACATTAGATGGATATAAATAGGATTACTATTTACTACGCAACCTTATTTAAAAGTTCAAAAAGAATTTTATTTTTCTTAAATTAGTATATAATGACATATGTGACTTACATGCTAATGGAGGGATAACTAAAACTTTGCAACATTATCGAAGATTACTTATCTTTTACATTCAAAAAATGAAGCTTTTTAAAAAAGTACAGGATCAAGGAAATTGAAGTAGAACTTGAATGTGAAACCAAACTTAAGAATTTAAGATCTAATAGAGTTTTGTTTTAGAAGTTCAGTTTATAAGGCATCTGTATCAATGTATGTTGTGATTTGTTTAATCTAGTATAGTGCTAGAGTTTTATTCTTAAAAAAAAAATCATGGACTTTCGAGAAAAAAAAAACTTCAGACTACAAAGACATCATAACCATCCCTAATTTAAAACAAAACTTTCTCAAAACCCTTTTGCTCACAAACATTGTTTTAGCAAAAATGGCTCACCCGAAAACCCGGTTTTTGCAAAAATATAAAAGTGCGAAGTCTACAAATTTTAAAATAGAAATTTCTGAAAGTTATTAGAGACCACCTTAAATTAAAAATGAAGTTTTATAATTAAGTCTATGTATTTCACATTTTAGAAATTATATAAAATCTTAAAAATATATGATTTGAGATAAATAAAGAAATTGGTTGGGGATTTAAGTTAATGAAATTATGGGTTTATATAGAAGTAACTTATGATGTTAAAATGTTTGGAGGGGAAAAATCATATTAAAACACTTAGAAATCCAAAACCGGGACTTAGCGGACACTTAACGGAACTAACCGGTAGACTTAACGGAAATACCAAATATGCATATAATCGACCGTAAAAGATTACAGTGGACTCATAATGATATGAAATACCTAAAAATTAAATTTCATAATTTATAGAGCTGTGTTTCTTGGTAAACAAAAATAAAGGATATTCATACTAAAATACTAAAAATTCATAAAAACGTGTCTTTAAACTAAAAAAAATGAAATCTACAGAACCAAAAAGTTACTATAAGTATATTATAGTATTATATGACTAAAGTGAGACCAAAGTTGACCCGAACCTAAAAACCCGTAAAAAACTGAGCCTCGAACGTTAAAATACCAAAACCGACATAAAGCAACCTAAACTTGAAAATACAGTACCTAATGGCCTATTAATGATAAAATAATCTACAAATAAAATATTAGCATTTATAGAATTTTTATGAATTTATACAAAATATAACGTTAATTTAAGTAAACTAACGTCTCATTAGAAAGATAAATAATAATATATTTACAAAAGCCTTTATAAAATAAAACTAATATTTTTCAGTAGATTATGATCCACAAGCATAAAGACAAGTTAAAAAATTAATAAAATAATCAAACATACAAATAAATTACAAAACACACCTGAACTGTGAACCGAACCACGTTTAAATATAAAATAACCTAAGCACCAACTACAGGGCCACAACACTTGCATTCCAGGAACTAAATAATAAACAAACAAACAAACAAACAAACCCAGTATATCCCACTCAAGATCAGGGTCTGGGGGGTAGGTGGTGGCGGGTCTTTCCTCTATCTTGGTAGGTAGAGAGACCACTTCTAAAGAGACCCCCGACTCGATAACAAAAGCAATAACAGTAGCAAGGCAGCATATTAGAAACCATAATACCCAAATAAATTTGAATTTAAAAAATAAACCATCACATGGACCACTAGACAATTTCAAGTAAGAAACCTCTCAACGTATCACCATAAAACGTCTAAACCGGAAACAAACTCTTGAACTCGTTAAGAAAGATCTAAATGACATAAAAACTAAATTACTACAATAGCTAAATCCGATTGAAACAATAAAACCCATTATATATAACTGAAGTGCAAGAATTCCAAACATAAGGGTTAAAACTGCCAATTTAGTAAAGTTGAGGGACTAATATTGCCAATAAGTTGAACTTTACTATTTTGGGACCAAATCTTACCTATGACCATTATTATAATCTGAAATCATTAATTATTAACCCAAATATCACCACTGACCAAATCAAGACCTTAAACTTCAAGATTTGAAACAAATTACACACAGGTAACGTAAATCATCAAATCACGTAGGGAAAAACCTAAGCTATAATTGTTGGTGTTAGATAATTGATTTCAAATGAAACTAATGTTTACAACATAAACTTAGAAACCTTGCCGACCGGTGGCTCTTTAGAACATGAACACCTACTCCAGAAACTAGCTAAGGTGAGTCTCATAACCACTCTTTACTTAAACTGTTTTGGGTGGAATGCACTCTTTTGTAAATCATTATTATGGTGCAATGGTTACTGCTCCTGTTCCTGAACGTGAGCACAATCATTAACTCCATTATGATCCGCGTAGTTTGTAGATAGTACTATTTGGGGAATCCCCGACACATAATGGGCCCTTAGGATAGGGAAACCCCCTTGAGATTTAATAATCATTGTGTCACAAATTAGTGCAGATTACATGTGCTTAGCAGGGCACACTTAAGCTCATAACATAAGAGGTATGGGTTAGGGGATATTCTAGCACTCGGGAGGGTAACCGGGTCCAGGTTTGATTGTGATATTTCTTTTATGCACCATTATTATTGTTATCTTATTTATGAATTGTGATAAGTATTATGTCATAATCTTATGAGCTCATCAACATTTCGTTGACGTATTTTGGGTGTGTATTTTAGGAGAAAAATGATTTTGCCAAGTGATCATCGATAGGAGTGACCTAGTCGGACATTTGGAGTTTAGCCACCGCCCTCTCTAATTGCTATCATTCGAGACATTTGAACAAAGCTTATGTCTTTGGGATTTAAAAAACATTTAACTAGTTTTGATAATATTATTATGGATAATTGGATGCTAATTAATTAAATTATGTTTATTTTCCGCTGCATTGTTTTAATATCAGTCAGTAACAGCTGGACCCGATCAACGGAGTGTGACAGATAGCGATGATGGTTAGTATTGGGAGCTGTCCATGTACAAATCGATACTCCTTATATAAAACTATACTACTATACGATAGGTGCACTTGCCTATTGTGTGTTTTGTAAGTCTAAAGGTGATAATGATTTATTTTATTAAAACAATTGTGTGAAAATTCATATTAAGAAAATATATACACTAGCACACATCAAAGGTCCATATAATGGAGGAAAAAGGAGAAACTTCCAAGACCAGTGAAAGAGGAAACGATCTGAGGAGGAAAGGACAGGTTCAAAAAGAAACAATATTCCTGCATATCGATATACACATTGACATTTCATGTCACACCACAAATATATATATATATATGTATATATATATATAGGAATGGGTTCATGTGAGAACCCTTGGTAATTGTAAGAACTCTATAACTCCACCACAACTATTGATATATTATAAAATATTTCAGATTCCAAATGAATGGTTTTGATGATACCAGGGGAAATAAGGTCATTTTCTTTTGTACTTTCTGAATCATGTTAGTACTTTCCATCTACTTTTCTCTTTATGTTGATAAAAACCCACAAAATCAATGAAATTCAATACATCCAACCTTCATCACCTCCATAAATCTTTCTTTATCTTATCTTGAACCGTACCACCACATATCGTCCAGATCGTATCCAGTATGTTGCCAAACATTCATACCCCATTGACGTTATTGTCATCACGAATCTCCTTAGCCCGTCGAAGGAGCCATCACTAGTGTAACAGGCCCGTTGAAGGAGCCATCTCTTGATGGAAACAACGAGGTTTATTGACCCAAGACCACAACCCTTTACCCCACCATGTAGTTGTTACCTGAAACCTTTGGCATTTTATTTAGATCTGGAACCATCGATGAGTTTTAGGAGTGGAGGGTCAGTATTTTAGGTGGTTGTGATTTGTCTTATCGTTTTCAGGTGATCGGAAATGTGGGTGCGGTGGTGATGATTTCAGGTTGTAATTTAATGGTGTGATTTTGATGTATTTTTGTAGATTTTAGTGGTTTGATTTTGATGTATTTTTTGAAGATTTATGGTTGTAATTTAATGTTTTAAAGTACATATTTATATATTTCAACTTACAATGGTGCATTTTTTATACATTTTTGTTAGTCTTATTTGTTTAATGTATCTAGGTTTTTTCTTTTTTGTTATTTTTAGATATGGGTATATTAATGCATATATTTAATATTCTATGTTACATGGTTCACATTGATGTTGCACCTTTTTACAGTGGTGTTACACTTATTTATATTAATGTAACACTAAGTTACATGGTTTAGATTACAGTAGTGTAATACTGCAATATAATGTAATAACTTGTCACTACAATATCATAAATTGGGAATATTGTATCGTAACACTAGTATTTTTTGTTTTTACAGTGGTGCAATTTTATTTTTTGTTTGGTTTTTGCAATGGTGTAATTTGCAGTGGTCTAATATCTTGATGTTCTTGTATTATAATGTATTTTAGTGGCTTTTTTATGTTACAGTGGTGTATATATATATTTATTGGGTTAAACAGTGTAATCCTCATTTTGTTATATCGCTATAATGTTAACGGAATTATTAATGTGTAATTGTTTTTATTTTGTTTTTATTTAGTTTCATTGTTGAAGTTTTGTTATATTAGTGTAGTTACATGATGTAATGTTGTTTGGTTGTAAGATTATTGTTTTTTATATATGTTGTTTAATGTAATTCACTGTAAGTAATTACAAAATGATGTAATTCACGATAACAATTACGATTTACATTCAAAAAAACATGTTTTTAATTCATTGTAAAGATTCTCATATATGAACTTTATTATAACAAACTCTTTGTCTTTTCTTTAGATATAAGTGTTTTTTTAGTTTAATTCTGTTTTTTTATGTTTTGTCTACACGTTACAGTAATGTAATAAGTAACGGATGAAAATAAATTTTAAAGAATTTCAAAACTATATTGGATTAAAGAGAAAAATAAGACGAGTTTAATGGTGTGATTTTTATAAAAAAATCATAATGCATAAAAAAAGTTATATAGGTTTTAAAAATAAAAGGGGGTAAACTTTTATAAAAAAAATAGATGGAATCTTTTGAAAATAGGTGGTGACACTTGTCAACATCAAATTAAAAGCTGACTTTTATGTATGAGTGAAATGTCAAAAATAACCTTTTCTACTAAAAAAGGAATATAGATACTTGTCATCATCTTATGGTTTTAAAATATAATCAATGGCCTACAAATAGTTAATGGGTTTTTAAAATTAGTATGAGTTCTTAAACCCTAAGCGACTAATATGTTCTTATTGATACATAAGCCACTGATGTGACGTATACAACTAACATCATCTATACAGGCCGTATAATGCTTTAGCCATCCATACGGCCCTTGTGACGTCATCTATTGTATTGAAACATTATGTCACCTGTTGTATATTTAGTGGATCTCATTTTAGTGAACCATGAAATTTTGTTGAATAATTTTCTATTTAAGTTTTTTAACCATTTAAACACTAATTTTTTAAAAAGTTATTTTAATTCAATTTTCTTTAGAACTTTATGAACCAAACCGGGTATAGAACATGGTATTTTTATGCTTGTTTGCACTTTCAGCATGGTTAGTGTAAAACTAAATAAAATAATTTCAATAGACTGTTGATGGTATAGTAAATGCCACTAGTGAGTAACATACTTCGGGTTTATTTATTTTAGTGATTATATATATTTTATTTAATTTTATAATTATATTTTAGATATGTTGCTTTCTATTTTGATTATTATTTTCTAAGTTTTTAACTTGCATACCGCTTTTATCTTTCATGTTAATATTTCACTAAATAGCAACATACCTAGACATTTGATTTGTTTTGATACTTCAATTAAACACCCAATCGGTTTAAAAAAAAATTAAAATATTCAAACAAATGTTGATGCGGGTTATTTTTTTTAACGGCTTGTATAGTAGTCTAATCTTAAATCCTCCTCTAACATGTTCGCGTGATTTGAACTTATAAGTTACAACCTTCAATAAATAAAACGTACACCTGTTACACACTCGAATATTATTAGGCCAAATTTCTATTGGTTGATGTGGGTTGTTGAGTATTTTTATTATATTTTTTTGGAAACCGATTTATAATTTCAATTAAATGCAACATATGCTTGTTATGGTGATCGATTTTGATTTTTTTTTATATTTATAGTTGTGACCGAATGATACGGGTCTCAAAATTGTTTAGGTGATCATTAGCATGCATAATAGAATTCCAGAAGCATAGATATGTAATTGTAAATGAGGTGTAATCGTCAATTACTGTACAACATTGTCAAATTATCTGATATAATGGATTTTTAGAAATTGAAATATGAGTAACTTTGTAAAATAGTAACCAACTTTTAAAATGTTCAAATTAAATAACTTAAGTTTTAAAAATGTTCTAATTAGGTCACTCAGTTTTTATATATTATATAACTATCTTAACATGTTTTTCAGCATGTATACTTTAGGTTTCAATTAGAAAAATATTTTTTTCTATCTTTTGATGCTGATATGGAACGTTGACGTAAATCTTAGATGCTTTTTTTATTTTCTTCATAATTAACATGTTTTTTTGTTAATTTTTAATATAATTTTATATATTGAAAATTCTGAACCTCGCGTCTTCTCTAGCGTTACCTTCTTGACATAAGAAAATTTAATGATGACTTGATTTGATCATTTGGTAGTCTAATTTAAGAAAAATATGCATGAGTGACTAAATTAAAACACTTTCAAAACTTAGTTACTATTTTGTGACATTTTCCCATTGATAGGAACTAATATATTGTACTAAAAAACCTAAATGTAAATTTGTCATAGTCCTTAATTTTTTAAGAGTTTGAATTACACAAATTGGTTTGCTAAGAGTTTGAATCGAGCCAAACTTAAACAAGCTTGTGCCCGAACCTGAGATTGTATCAGTCATCTAAAATTCCTTAATAAACAAACACGAGCTTTACATATCAAACTTTACATATAGAAAATCTATATTTTTCTAAAACGACTAATTTACACACCTAATAAATTTCATTTCTAAATCTATCAATTTACTCACCCGTGAAACTTAAACTCTCAACCCTAGCTTTTCAAAAAGTAGGGCTGCAAACTAACCAAACGCGAACGAGTCCTTGTTCGTATACGTTCATTAAGAAAATAACTTGTTCATGAACTGCTCATGAACACTTAACGAACGAGATTTCTTGTTTATGTTCGTTCATTAAATCTATTCCTGAACTGTTCACGAATACAAACGAACACAAATGAAGGCAAACGAACGCACACAAATATTCATGAACATTAATGAACATAAATGAAATTTTCTAAAACAAACAAATACAAATCATCATATTTGTTTTGATAATTAAATCACAAACATTATGTAATTTTCATCAAAGATAAATAAGTATTTAATATAAGGATCTCAAATATAACTTTAAATTAACAAACACAAACGAACCTTACGAACACATCATTGAATGTTCATGGACATAAATAAGCGAGAACACAACATCTGTTCATGTTCCTTTGTTTAACTAAACGAACGAGATTTTCTTGTTCGTGTTCATTCATTTATTAAACAAACGAACATAAACAAACTTCCCGCTGAACGATTCATGAAATGTTCGCTGAACATTTGATTCATTTACAGTTCTATCACAAAGCATTTTTTAACGGCAAAGTGCGACCCTCTTCAAAAAATAGATGTTATCTTATAGGGTGTTAGTTTTTTTAGAAAAACTATTCCTGGCCTCTTTTGTCTGCGCAACACAAAGCACGCACAGACGTTGAGGTTTGCAGATTGTTTGTTTTTTGGAAGATTTTTATTAAAACAAGTTTGCGCGAGGTCTGCATGGTGCAGACTTGGCACAACCACTTTTATAGTCTTCTAAAATCTGCAGATGATTAAGCATCATCACCCACCACCACCTATGTCCACCACCACCACCGTCCACCTCCACCTCCACCACCCCCATCCTCCACCACCACCGTCCTCCACCACCATCGTTCTCCACCACCACCGTCCACCTCCACCTCCACCACCCCCATCCTCCACCACCACCGTCCTCCACCACCACCGTCCTCCACCACCACCGTCCTCCACCACCGTCCTCCACCACCGTCGTCCTCCACCACCACCGTCCGCCACCTCTTCTTATTGCATACTGAAGAGGTGGGTTTGATCCACCTCTTCTCTTACAGATGTGTTTTGTTATAGAGAAAACAAACAACACCTTAGTCGTTCAAAACATTTGTCTGCCTCCACTACCACCGTCCGCCACAACACCGTCCACCACCACCCCACCGTTCGCCACTCTTCTTGTTGCAGACTGAAGAGATTTGATCCTCCTTTTTTTACAGATATGATCCGCAGACTGCAGACATTTTGTTATAGATAAAACAAAAAGCACATGTGTCTTTCAAAAATTTGTCAAATCTGTGGGCCGGCCCACAAGACCTCCACTCACTTAATCCAATATAATAATACCAAAAGTCAGAAAATACGACCGTTACAAATTCATAACTCTTTTTCTTGCAACCTTTATTTCATTTCAAAATTTAAAGCCGTTACCCCCCAAATTTCATCAACATAATCTCACCTCTCCACCATTCTTTCACCCAACTTCACTTCTTCAAAGAAACCCTAATTTCTCTTTTCAAGTTACAGTCCTGAACTTCTCTGTGCTCAAATATCATCAATGGCCCTCAGATCTCTCGATAACACCTTACCCATATCCCCTGAACGACCTAAAAAGAGCATCAAAGTTGTGAATTCGATCCCTGTGTCGAAACCTAAACAGCCCGTGGATTCGAAGTTTAACGATGAGAACAGATTCCCTGTGGATCCTGTCGTGACTCCTGCTGTTGATTCAATTGACTACATCTCATCTGAAAATCTTAAGCCCATTTCGGATCCAGATGTTAAGTTCAAGGTACATATGTTCATCTGTGTTGTTTTGATTCATCAGAGAGTGAAGAGTATGTTGATCTTGATGTTAGGGTTGAGGTGAAAGTGTGTCTATGGTTTATCAAGAACCCTGTTTGTGATTTCTTGAATTCTTGATAACCATTTGTGATTTCTTGATTTTGATTGCATTTTAGCTTATTTTGTTATGTGAAAACCGAATTTTGAGCTGAAAACGTAAAACCCATTTGTGATCTTAATGTTAAGTACCCATTTTGATTACATGTTAACTAATTTTGCAACTTCTTGAAAAAGTAGATCTTTATCAGGAACCCTAATTGGGATTTGTTGGAATCGAGACTTTCGTGTGATTTCTTCGTTACCCATTTGCGATTTTCTGTGTTTTGATTATATCTCATTTGAAAATCTAAAACCCTTTTGCTGATCTTGAAGTTAAGTTTTAGGTCAACATATGTCTCAGGTTTCTTGAAAATAGTATATCTTGAAACTTATGTGTATTCTGATTCAAAGTTTCTGTGTTTTTGAAACTCAAGAGTCTAATGGAAGGACTGGAGTCAAAGGATTGGCTAAAGATTTGTGATTCGTTGAACGATGTTAGGCGGTTGGCATTGTACCACTCTGAGCTATTGCTCCCAATCTTGTATGTAAAGAACCAATTCTTTTATGTATGATGTTGGTCTGAATGATTATGTGGTTCATTAACATATGTGGGTTATAACTTATACAGGGAAAAGGTTGTGATGGTTTTGGTGAAATCAATGAAGAATCCAAGAAGTGCTTTATGCAAGACTTCAATCATGGCTGCTTCTGATCTTTTCAAATCTTTTGGTGATAAGTTGCTTGAGTCCTCAACCTCTGATGGTGCTGTTGACCAAATGGTATAATTTCAGGGTTTTTAGGGGTGTTGGTCGAGTCATGTAGGTGGGTTGAAAGTTCGGGTTGGCGGGTTAAATCATTCAACCAAAATACGACCCATATACATTTATGTCAAGGATAATCCCTAACCCGAACACATTTAAAATAGTTTAATCTGAACACATCCCATTTAACTCATTTATCTAAACGAGTCAAAGGGGTTGACATGTTGTAATCAAGTTGTAAACTTGTTTAACTGGTTAGTGAGCTGTACTAAGTTTGGTTAAACGGGTCTAGAAGAGTTGAGGGGTTAACTTGTTTAGTTAAACGGGTTGGGGGTCGACCTGTTTAGTTAAACATGTTAGATTTAACAACATAAAACCTGATTCTTTGTGTGGTGTTAAATACTGTAGTTAGTAGGCTTTTTTAAACTTATTTTGGCATAAAGTTGATGAAATTAACTCCCTACCACCCCATCAGATGCTGCAATTGCTACTGAAAGCTTCTCAAGATAAGAAGTTTGTGTGTGAAGAAGCAGAGAGAACACTAAACACAATGGTTGCATCCACAACACCAATCCCTTTGCTTCACAAGCTCAAAGTGTATGTCAGCCATTCAAACATGAGGGTTAGGGCCAAAGCTGCTGTTTCAATCTCTCATTGTGTCTCAAAAATGGTATGCAAACCAACCCTCACTTGGGCTTTGACCAATACTTGTGTTCTCAAAGATGAAATTACCACATTAACCTCTCATATGATTATTTGTCAGGAGATGGGAGAGATGAGAGATTACGGGCTTGTTTCGTTGGTACAAACATCAGCTGAATTGTTGAAAGACAGGCTCCCTGAGGCAAGAGAGGCGGCTCGAGGTGTGGTGCTGTCAGTTTACAATGCCGTTATGGAGGATGAGGAGAATGAACAAGAAGAGAAATGGCAAAACTTTTGCCAGTTGAATTTGTCAGCCATTGATGCATTGACCATGATCAAACTTGTTGCATCTCAGTAGAATGTTATTTTGTATGTAGAGGCCATCATGCTGATGAAGATGGCCTTTTGGCTTGTTTCTTTTAGTTCATGTAAGAGCTCTTTGCTCTTTAAGAAAATTATATTCTTGATATGCTTTTAATAAAAAGAAATGTTTTATCATATTAATCTGTTTAATTCCCTACTTCATTTAACATCTTAAATCTTCAAGAAAAAGGGAAGATCATGATATTAGCCATTGATTAAGGATTTGACGAGATGACCATTGACTCTTACGTAGTGAAATTAATTTAATTCAGTGAGAACATGTCGTGTGTCGTGCTGAGCGCAACAGATCCATTTTCTTGTACCTTGGCGAAAGAAAATCATGCGCTTGCGCTGTCCGACATAGGAGTACCATGCGCTTGAACTGTCGTAACATAAGAGAACTTTGCTCTTGTGTGCTAGCACGGATGTCTTGTCAAAGTGGTGATTGTTTCATAATAATTCTAGTATAATCATGTATTCGGAACTCTGAACCCGACTTCATCTTGAAGTGAGAAAACGGGTTCATGGAACTCGACCTTGAAGTGGCCATCCGTGACCCGACTTCGAGGGAAAAGATTCTTGTCGGATCATTTTCAACCAAACTTCCAAGGAAAAAGATTATGGTCATATGATTCATATCATTACAAAATCACTTTTGAAGATAAAGATCACACCCCAAACGTTTTATAGTTTCAATTGTCATATTCAGTTTACTCTATCCAGTATTTAAAACCCCAAACTAAGAAGTTTAGCACGATTTAGTGCCTCAGAAGAATTGTATGCATACCATGTAACAAAAGTACCCACAATGATTCTTCTATACAATCGTCATCCGCAAGCGAACAAATCATTAAAAGAATAGAGACTTGTTTCTTAAATTTCCCCCTGTTCATCTCGACTCAACCATTCACATCAAACACAGTTAGAGGTTACTCGGCTACCCCGAGAAAATGAGCAAAGCTTTTATATTTTGGTTCCCATCCGATTTCCTCTCGTGTCCTCGAGTTGTTCAATTTCTTACCCAAAACACCATCTGTGCCTGCTCAACCATTATGTTTACAAGAACCAATTATTCTCTTTTTATTTAATTCAAATAACAAATTGAAGTGAAGATTGTGAGATAACAGAGTGAAGAACATAGAATTGTAGATATGAAACAGCAGTATGTGATTGATCTAAATATTTGATGAAATATGGAAGTGAGAAATCAATACATTTCTGTTATCCGTTTATCTCTTTTGCCAAAATTGAATCTTGAGTTATGTTTACTTACCTGTAAACCCCACGAACGTGTTGTCAAATTTCCCACTCTTAGCAACCAAGTCCATCACTTCTTGTCTGAAATCAATTTAAATTTGTTAAGATGGATTCCATGAGAGGTGTCAATTTCAATCTGTTTACATATATATGGGTCGATTTTGGATTTTTTTTTTAATCTCAAACTGGTCAAGCAACAAAATTTAGCTAAATGAGGAATGGGTTAAACAGGGTGCAAGTCTTCCGAAACCAATTTATTATGCATACAGCCTCCTAAATTGTTTTACTCAAAAATTTAGATTATTGTTGTAATTATAGTCATACATTAACTATTTAAAAAAATTCAGAAACTAAGATGAAGTGCATTTAAGGATCAACTGTCAACCCAAACCAACCCGGTCCATCCGTAAAAAATGATTATGATCCATTTTACCCGTATTGATTAGAACAAACCTCGATACAGGATGATTGTCACATCCTAGAAATAGCCGACCACGCAGTTTCTTTTTCAAAATTGCAACCGAGAGGGAAGCAGCATCCTGTATGGATGCAAACAGATATATCAAATGATGTGAATGAATAATAAGATCACAGAAAGAAACTTAAACCAATTCAAGTACAAAGGCGAGATCACCTCATAATGAATGAGATTAACAATGTGATGAGGATTAGCTTCAATAGTTCCTTGTTTCAAGTAATAGAGGTGCATTCCCCTATCTAGTTTGTGCTAAATGAATTAAAGATCCGAAAATAAAGACTTTTATATGCATTTTCCAAATACAAAAATGTACCAAAATTCAAATCGCGCAAAAGGATATGTAAAGTCCCGCCAACCTAAGAACACAACCACCAGCTTCCAGAACTTTCTGTTCTGCTTTTAAAAGAATATCAGTCCTGGGACTCTTCCCAATTGGTACAACTGGACTATGCTGTATGCCCCATCAAGAAGAAAGCCATTTAAGACATGATATAAACTAAAGTATTCATATAAACTACAGAAAGAAATTATGATAATAACATAAGCAAAACGACTTATGGTAAATGCAACACCTCGTAGCAGTCTCCATTGTCATATCGATCATATGGTGCTGAGCTTGATGTAAACAGGAAAGAACCTTCACCATTCCAGACTGATGCAGCGTCCCTTCTTGTTAAAAAATAAAGGAATATTAGTTAGATTTAAAATTATCAAGTGTAGAAGTAATGATAAAATGAGAGTTCATTACATACAAGAAATCTGCATAATCAGATTGATTGAGAGAACACAGAAATGGGCTATACAATATTTCAATTAAATCGATTATAAATCATCTAGAAAGCATTGAACTTTGAAGTATCATTACCCGACATCACTAGCATAGTCTGAACTTCTAGAAGGTGGTGCACAGAAAATGACATAAGGAAACTTCTGGTCCCGTTTAACTCCCTTAAAGTTGGATTAATTCCCATTTTAATAAGCTCCTCATGGTGGTCAGTAGTAATCGTTTCCCCAGTAATTTGGCATCCTGGGTGTTCCTGCCAGCAGAATGGCAGCATGAGCTAATTTTAAATCTGTAACTGTACACTCACCTAAAGTTCATGGAAAAAAAACAACTCCAAGATAGTCAAACAATTCAACGTTCTAATCCAATAACATAACGTGAATGAAGATGTATAAACTAAAACTTAACATTGTTTTATCTAACCTCTCGCCATTTTTCTGCAACTAAACGACCAAGAACACCTGGACCAACAATCAGTAGATCAGTTGCTCCAACATTGGCAGAATATGAACCATCTACTTCTTGATTTGCAGCACCTTCAGTATCATAATTCATGAAGTTAGTGCAGGGATGAAAGATGAATATAACACTATTGAAAAGTAACATCAACACAACAACACACACATAAAAACTGCATATATATGATTATATAAAACGGCCTTAAAAGCAGGATCATAGCAACTACTGTTCTTTAACCTTTAATTTCAGCAAAATCTGGACATCTTTATCCCAACACTGGAATATAATCCAAAATTTAAGCTAATTAATCTCATATTTCCAGTTCCATTTCCAAAACTGGGTAAACTGAACGAAAATTTAAGGTTTTCGCGATGACTGTCCTGATCATGAGAAATTCACATAAACCTCTCAAAAACTTGGTTAAATACTTAAATACATCAACATAATCTAAAATATGTATATAAAACAAGTATAAAAGAACTACTGTGCGTCTGTGCGATATGGTAATCCGTAAGAACCCTAAGGCTTTAATCGTGTATAATGGGTTCTACCAATGAGCCACTGCTCATGATTCTCACTCTCAAAATCGATCACATTGCAAACTAATCACGTAACAATCTCACAACGACCTAATCGATTAACAGATAACCAAAATACGTTGCACACATCGATTCAATCAAATCACGATCACAATTCTTCATCAAACACCATAGGCGAAACAGTATTAATTACTCAACGTACCGGTAGAGGGGGAAGCGTGAACTTTAAAAGTGGAAAACGCCATCGATGAAAGCAAAGACAACGACAACGATGATGATGATAAAGAAGAGGTGTGATTGGATGCGAGATGGAGATTAGGGTTTGTGAAGAAGGTGATCGGAGGTCTGAAACTCCGGCGGCGTGAAGTGAAAAATCCGGTGAAAGTCGCCGGAGATGTGCAAACGGCCGATCCCATTCGGTGGTGATGGTGGATAAGATATGGTTGACTACACGCTTTGTTTGACGTTGGTTTTCGGGTTCTCGGGTCGGATCCTTCGCTTATCGGTTTATTATTATTTTTATTTTTATGTTTTTGGTGTTATATGCAAAAGTAGTAAATTTATACCAGATGTCGGTTGCAATTTTAAAAGGCTTGGATTATACAAACACTAGCCTAACCACTCGTGTGTTATACGTATTGAAAAACTTAAATTTAAAATAAAGTAAATTACACATACGATGCCTATGTTATGTTAAATTTTAAATTTGGTACTTGAAGTTTAATATTTTTTAATATGAATCCTAATTTTTTTTTTCTTTTTCATCTATGGTCTGAAGTTCTGTTAGTTAACAATTAATAATATTAAAAATTATAAAAATGACATTTTACTCGCATCAACTATCCATTTAATTTACCTTTTAAACTATAGTATTATTTTTATTAAGGAAAGCTTTATATTCTTGTTTTTTCAAAGTTTTATATTGAATATTCTCATTATTTCATTATTAATATGTTTATTATATAATAAAATACGTTTTAAATACATGAATAAAATTTTTATAATAACATAATTTATAAAAAGTTTGCTTTTAACATGTTTAAACTGTCCAATTTTTAAATGTTGTTCGTAAAACCGTTTGAAATTTTAAAAGTTTTATAAAACTATTTGTTTTCTAAAGAATTTTTACTTAAACCATTATTTTTAAATCATATTTGAAAAACAATCACTATTATTCATTTTCAAACGATATTTTAGTATTTTTTAAGCGTTCAATAAACAAATAGTTTTAAAAACAGTATTTAGAAATTTGATAATTATAAAAATTACATTTAAAAAATCAAATGGTTTTAATAAAGAGGATAATTCTTTTAAAAAGTACCTTTAAAAATCAAAAAGTTTTAAGAGAGATATTTAAAAAATCAAAATTTTTAGAGAAACATTTAAAAACCTGAACATTCTAAAAATAATATTTTTAAAAATATTTTTATTTAAATAAAAAGTAAATCACATAATATCATTAGTAAAATAGTTTAAAAAAACTTATAATAAGAACTATATTAAAACTAAAGTTAAAAATTTTTTGAAAAAACAAATCTACAAGAATCATCCATGTAATTTACATTTTAAAATAAATAAAAACATAAATTATCAGTTATTTTTAATAAGCTTTAATATTATGCATGTGAACGTCAATTAAATAAATGTATACATGCAAATTAAATAAAAGAGTAAATCTCGGTTTTGGTCCCTGTGTTTTGCAAATTGACTCCACTTGAGTACCAACGTTTATTTTGTCTCCATTTGAGTACCAAATTTTAAAAAAGTTGTCTGTTTGAGTACCAAATTTTAAAAAAATTGTCTGTTTCAGTCCTTTTGACTAACGGTGTTAACATTTTCTGTTAAATTTTTTTTAAAAAGACCAAAATACCCCTAAGGGCTATAAAAATATCACCATCTCCACCACACACCACATACCACCACCACCACCACACACCACCGCCACCACACACCACCGCCACCACACACCACCGCCACCACACACCACATACCGCCACCACCTCACACCGCCGCCACCACACAACCCACCACCGCTGCTACACACCACTGCACCTTACACCCACACCACACACCACTGCCGCCATATACACCACACCCACCACCACACACACTGCACTGCCGCCATATACACCACACACGACCACCACCACACATCACTGCCACCACACACCAACGCACCTCACACCATCGCACCTCACGCCACCAGCAACACCATCATCCATGAAAACATCGTCTTCTTCTGCAAAATAAAATGTTATTTACACCCAATTCACCTTCCAATTTCTTCTCTTTTTGTGCGTCTCTTCCAAGAATGACCCTCATGAAACCCTAATCGGTGCTAACCACACCACCGCCCGATTCTGCTCCCGTTAATCCCACAAACATCAAATCCAACAATTGAATATTCACCTTCCAATTTCTTCTCTTTTGTGCGTCTCTTCCAAGAATGACCCTCATGAAACCCTAATCGGTGCTAACCACACCACCGCCCGATTCTGCTCCCGTTAATCCCACAACATCAAATCCAACAATTGAATAATGGATCTGTCCACCGGTAAATGCAGCTTCTTTCGCCACTTTCTCGTTTGATTTCTCTTGTTCTGTCTTCTCGTCTTTGGAATTAGGTTTGCTTATGTTGTCACTATTCGTGGCGAATCGTGTATTGATGGTGATGAATTCTGTTTCTTCTCTTCGAGTAATCTGCTCACGGCGACGATGCTACGCCCCCTACCGCAGGATCTGATGTTGGTGGCAGTGGTGTGTGCTAGCGGTGATGTGTGGTGGCGGTGATGTCATATGTGTGGTGCGGTGGTGGTTGTGGTGGCGGTGGTGTTGTGGTGGTGGTGGTGGTATGTGGTGTGTGGTGGAGATGGTGATATTTTATAGTCCTTAGGGGTATTTGGTCTTTTTACAAAAATCTAACTGAAAATGTTAACACCGTTAGAATTTTGGACTGAAACAGACAACTTTTTCAATCTTTGGTACTCAAAGGGAGACAAAATAAACGTTGGTACTCAAATGGAGTCAATTTGCAAAACACAGGGACCAAAACCGAGATTTACTCTAAATAAAAGAATCAAATACATAGTAAAACAATATTAATGTTTATAAATATCTAAAGATTTTATTATATATAAATCTTTAACCATATTCGGTGAGTAACTTCTCAAACTTATTAAATCATCTATTTAGAATATTCTCATGTATTGTAGTGTTCCGTAATTAAAAATATAAAAAATTAAGGATATATAGCAAATATGTTTTATAAAATAAATATTATAGGAATAAGATAGTAATTTTATTAGTTAAATAATATCTCATCATCAACCATAATAAATCTAATAGAGTAAGTTTCTACATTATTATTATATGTTGGCTGTCTTCATATACGAATCATGGCGTGATATGTCAAAATCTCTTAATAAAGTTACTTTTGATACTGATAATGTCTTGTTGAGCAATGTAATTTGATAGTTATTTCGTATATTTTTTAAAGATCTTTGATAGTGGAATAACTGTAAACAGAAAATATTTGTTATATATATATATATATATATAACGGTATTATGTTATATAATCCAGACAAATGTTATACGATATTGTTAAAATATAGAAGATTTTCAAATTTTAAAACTATTAACCCAAATAGTCGGATTGATTGTTACCATTAGAATTTAAAATTTATGAACTACTTATGCTCCATTTGAATATTCAAATTGTTAGTTTTACATTTTAAATTTTAACTAATTAAGTTAGTTATTTTTTAGATAAAATATTGGATTGAATTGGATATTGAATTTGAATTTTAAGATTTTTAAATTTTAGTTTCTAATATTAATTTTTAAAATCTAATTTTGGAAGTTGTTTAATTAGAAATTAAATGATATTTAAGCATTTCCTTTTAGAAGCATATTACTAATAAAATGCCACGTGGTAATTGTATGATGTGAAGATGCCATGTGGCGGCGTATTTGCTAAAATCTTGCCACGTGGTCAAACCTCTTTTTATTTATTATATATAGAGATTCAACTTTTATTATTGGACACTCATATTTTTTTATCTCTCTCTATGTATGTGCAGAAAGAGAGAGATAATAAGAGATTGGTGATATATCTATAACAAACTTTTTTTAGAATGTAGGTACGGCAGATGTTGTAAAATTTATAAATGCTATTTACAATGTTAAAAGATTCAAAAGTTAAAGATATAGATATTGGAAGTAACCGATTAGGTTTACGGGGAACCTTATAAATCGATGATGACTTATTTGATTTAAGCCGCGAAGAATGAAAAAAAGATTGTTACTTTTATGGACTACAAAAATAAACTTTTAGCCAAAAAATAAAAATTCTAAAATGGAAGCTGGTAATAAAATGTGGTAATAAAACAATGGCGGAGATTGAGTATTTTCATAGGGGTGGAGTGGGCGAAATTAATTTTTTAAAGGGGGGCGAACTCGTTATACATAAAAAATTTACACTATCGGACAAATAATTTTACACTATCGGACCCAAAATTAACACTGACGAAAAAAGAGAGGAGGGTGGGGGCCCTCCCAGCCCCTTTAATGCTTCACCCCTGGTTGGAAGCTGGACGACAAACAATGAGCCTTATCGCTAGGCTAGCGAGCGGGCCATATAGATATTTTCCTTGACAAAAAAGTTATTGAACATATAAAAATAGGGGTTGGGCTATACATATCTTTTCTTCCTAGAAAATTATTTTAAAAATTTTCATATTTCCTTTTGTAAAGTTATTATTTCTAAAATACTTTCTTATTACATGTTCTATCTTTATGTTTAAATAAAATAATGTTTGATTCTAAACAAGTCAATCTAATTTGTGTTTTTAATAATTTCAAATGTAGTATATGTCACACCCTCAAATTCCGGGTCTGGAATCTATCACGGAGGGGTGAACAAACAGGATCGAACACAGTAGTCACACATGAGATGCAGTTATCTATATGATAAGTTTTAGATAAACATTTTATTAATAATCAGAGCAGCGGAAATAAAAGATAGACTGTTTTCTTGACAACATGTCTTAATCATAATTCAAATAATAATTCAATAGGTATCTTGAGCTCTTATATGATCCTACGTGCACGTCCATAAGCTCCTAGTAGATACCTGAGAATACATGTAAATCAAGTGTCAACACAGGGTTGGTGAGTTCATAGGTAAGTAAAACATAATGATAAATCATCAATTATCCTCAATTAGGATTTACTGTAAAAGTGTGAGTTTAATTTACTCACCGGTATATGAATAGCCTGTCGGAACCCTTTTTATCAAGGTGAACCCGTTATCCCACATACCCACTATGTACAAGCCCAACAAGTCCTTCACATAGGATTTGTCCATGTACCATAGTTTAATATCCTTTTCATGTATATATTATATTATCATAATAATTTCAAATCAGAGGGAGCAAATCCTCCTTTACATTTATCCTCATATGGGTTGTATGTGGAACTATAATGCAAACTATATAAAGTGCACATCTGCCTTCTCACTACAGAAACAGTCATCCCAAATGACAACAAGATCTTTGTGCATCTGATATGGATCACATGTCCATACCTTTGTGGGGGTAAGTCACTCCCCGATAGTACTATCCAAAAGATCCCTGCTTATTTATAGTCTAGTATACAGAGAAGGATTTTCATAATAACCATATGTAATCATAAATGTGATCAAATTATTATTTAACATAATACACAAAAATAATTTGTAATTTCAATTACAACATGTATTCCAGCCCCAAAATATTTAAATGATTAAAAAGGGGAATAGTTATGAACTCACCTCAGTCCTTATGTGGTGTTGACAACCTAGTAAATTCCTGCTAAGGAATTATATTTCACGTCAGCAAACAGATACAAATCCAAAACCTAAATAAGTTAGATCTTGAACCTGGTGTTCAGTTGATCTAGAGTTTGGTTTTCTAGGATTTGTTATAAAATATAATTAAATCATTTAATTGTCTTTGTTCATTCTTTAATAATTAAAGATTTGCATTTCATGATATTTGATCAAATTAATAATGATTTTAATATATCATTATATTCTAAATAAATCGTAGATACTATTTAAACACGTAAGTCTATATTTAATTTTGTAAGATTTATAAATATTTAAATTTATAAAAATCTACTTTGTATTTATATTATCAGGATAAATCCATAAATAATATAACATCCATAAATAATTTTGATGATTGATTATCATTAAAAATCCACTTTTATAAGGATCATAATTTATAACATAGGTAATAATTATTTACATAAATAATTAGGGTTTTTAAATAATTAATTTCTACAATTATTATGATTTAAAAATAATATGGTGTCCAATCAATGGATTAATACTTTAAATCATCATTTAAAGTTTATTTTATAAAAATGGTTATTTATAATATTTTTAAATATTATTTTATAAATTTAGTTTAAGGTGTTTTTTAAATAAATAAATTATAGAAAATCATTTAAAGGTATTTAAAATAAAAGAAGTTCTTAAAAATTATTTTTATGATTTTTAGTAATTTTTATATATTTTTAAAAGTGTTAAAAAGGCATTAAAAAATAATGGGAGGGGGCCGGGTTCGAACCCGTGACCTCCTCCCCATTAACCCCGCGTCCAAACCGGTGAGCCAAGGCTCCAATTCGCAAATGAACTCGGTCTGTATTTCATTTAACAACTTAATCCTCGTTTCCCCCCAAATTCGCGTAGAACCCTAATCTGATTTGATCCAATTGAAGATCAAATCGATGATAATAATCAAATTAATATTAGGGCTTTTAATCCATATGTAAAAACGAGTGTGTGAGTAGGTTCAATTACCTGTTTCGATTTGATTTGATGACAAGAACAATCAAGAACAAGTCGCGGCCACAGAGAAATCTGATTGTTGATCAAATAGTATTGATAATCAAATTCCTTTTACAGGATGATTCTAAAGGCTTAAATGATCGAAAGCCCTTTATCTATTTCGTGAATTGAAACTCATAAGACAGAAGTCGACTGAGTTGCAGGTCGCGCAAAAGGAAAGATTCAAATTCGATGAATGTTGTTGTTTCAGATGTAATTGGAAGTGTAGTCCGATTAGTAGTATTTATAGCATTGTGTAGGTGCTATTAATTCGATTATTATTTAGTTTCTTGTGCGATTCGAAGTTGTAAAGGGGCCGAAAGTTTCACGTGGGTGTAGATCGATCGCACTCAGCTTATTCTCTGATTAATGTGGGGCATTGTGTTCGAAACACTCACGGGGTTGTGTCGGTAGCTTTTGATTGAATTAAAACCGTGTGTTTTGGTGGTTTGGTCTTCGCCGGAGTATCGGCCGGAAACGGTGGCCGGAGGGGGTATCGACGGGAAGGGGGGTTGGGTTTGAATTAATTACAGAATGGTCCCTGAGGTTTACACCTTTTATTATTTCATGTTAAAAGCTTTTATAACAGGTTTCAAAAGTTACAAATCACCCCCTGGACTTATTAAATCAATTTTAATAAATTTTGTAAATTATTATTAATAATAATAATACTTTCATTATTATTATTATTATCATTTTTAGCATTATTATTTTTAATAATATCACTATTATTATTATTATTATTACTGTTATTTATATTTTTATTATTAATAATATTATTATCAAATAATAATAAAAATATAGAAACAATTTTGTATAATCACATAAATATTAGATTTGCATATATATAAACCATGAATTTTCCGAGTTGTCACAGTATAAATATATAAATTAATGTTCTATCTTTACGCTCAAATTAAATATTCAACAAATATCTACACATCTATGATATTACTTGAAAAGCTAGGAAGTTGACGAACATATATTTGTAGACGATGCATATACGTTAATTGTCATCCAGTTGCTGGCTGATGTTTAGAATGATTTTATATTGCCATTGCTTTCAGCATTGGGTACTCTTCTTCTAATTGTACCATGATATAATGCATACCATGTACGTGTGCAATAGTAATAACTCAACGTTGTTAATCTCTTCATGGTCTTTCCAAAGGGGAAAGCAAAGCCCCAGACCCTTTTTTGCTCAAGAAATGTGTGACAACTCGAAAAATTCATGATTTATTTCATAAAGTATTTATGTGATTTTTATATTATTTTTATTAATTTTATAAATAATAATAATAATAATAATGATAATAATATTGTTATTAATAATAATAATTTATAAAAATTATTAAACTTGGATTAAATAAAGACCAGGGGGTGGTTTTGTAATTTTTGAAACTTGAAATTAAAACTTTAATACATAAAATAATAAAGTTGGAAAGTTGGGGGACTATTTCTGTAATTTCTTTAAAACACAGCCCAAACCCCCGCCCGTTCCCCGATCACCCTCCGGCCACTATTCCGGCCAAAACTCCGGCTACTCCAAACACCAAAATACGTGGTTTTAATTCAAACAAAGGCTCCCGATAGCATCGCGTGGAGGATTCGAACTCGGGGGGCCACTTCAATTTGAATAATACAATCGAATTAGTGCGATCTAGAAACCTAACCCACTTCAGCCTAAGAAACCACCACGATCACCACTAACGCCAATAATTCGTTTAATTAACTGAACCTGAACGACTATATAACTGTTCTTAATCGAATTCAACCTTCAATCGCATCTGAAACGAAATTAACACCTCCACTGATCACCACCTTCGACCGCAACCTGCACCATACTCGAACAACATCATCCGAGCATTATATTCTACAATTAACATAGGGCTTTTGATTATAAGCCTAATTAGAAGCTTCCTGTGCAAGCAATTTGGTTTTCATCATCGTTTGATCATCATTCGATTTCGGGTTATATCGCGGCTTGTTCTTCATTGTTCTTAGCATCAAACCAAACCAAAACAGGTAATTAAACACTCCAATCTATTCGTTTTTACATAGGGATTAAAAGCCCTATGAATCTAATCATTAACAGAATCAAATTTGGATTCAATTTTGCTCAAATCAGTTCTAGGGTTCTTCGGATTCGGGAAGATCTTTTTGTTTGTGTTTAAATGAATTGCAAACCAACTCATACCGCGGCTGCGGCCTTTGGTTCACCGGTTAGGAGCGTGTGTTGCAGATTTGAGGTCCTGGGTTCGAACCCGGGGACCCTCACCTATTATTTTTAATGCTTTTTAAGCTTCAAAAAAATATATAAAAATTCTTAAAAATTATAAAAATAAGTTTTATAAACTTTCTGTATTTTAAATGTTACATAATTAATTTCTGTAAATTTATTTTATTTAAATACCTATAATTAATAAATAGTATTTTTTTAATAATTGTCAATTTATAAATATATTTTATAAATTGTCTGAATTGGACAGTTATTATTTTGACCACATTTAATTATGTAAATGATTATAAAGACCATTTAATGGGTAAATAAATTATTGTTCCATAATTTATTGTAAATATGTAGCTAATTTATAAACTTTTTAATAAATCTTGTTATTATATAATAATATACATAATTATAATTAAAAACAAATAGACATACAAATATATATATATTCGTCATATAATAATAACAACTTATAGGATTTAATGTCATAACCACATTTAGTTAAAAACAAAATAAATAAACTTTTTATAAATTATGTAACTGTCCATTTGTATGTGGTCAAGAACGCATTAGGTTTTATTTTGTAAATTATGTCTATTTAATAAATAGTTTCATAATTGTAAATAGAACATTTATTAAATCAATAAACATATTCATCAACCTGTCTATATGGCCTAATAATTGTCACGTCAAACCCGAACCGACCCGAATCCGACCAAATGTATCTATTCGCGTTGAACACATTTTAAAGGCTTAATTACAATTAATAATAGGTGTTGCTCGTGTTTGATCGTGCATTGTCTTATTCTTTGAAGATCTTATTGCTTTCATTACATCAATTCAAGGTGAGTTTACAACCCCACTTTTACTTTACTCTTTTTGGGGGAGAGAAACATGCTGTTTTCATAAACGTTACATTACATTGGGTTTTTGTAATACTGCATATACTTGATACTATGGTGTTATACTTTGCCCTTCGGACCGTTAATATGCAAATAGCGAGGTGATTGTTAGTAGATCTACTGGGAGTGACATACCCCACCCGGGCTAGTCGCACTAGCACAACGTTCGCAAACGGGTGAACAGTTAGCCTGTTAAAGGTTGTGGTGTGTGATCCACAATCGGGCCTACTTTATTATTTGATTACATGTCAGCTCGGTCGCGACTTCATACACATAGGTGGTGTTTGTTTTTTAGAAAAAGAGCTTCTAAAACTCTTTTGTCTGCGCCAAAAAGAGGCGGGCAGATGTTTGAGGTCTGCAGAGTGTTTGTTTTTTTGAAGACGTTTCATTAAAAAACGTCTGCGTGACCTCTTCTTGGAGAAGAGGTGGACTAATGTCTTCTTACCTCTACAAACCTCTTCTAACAAAAAAAAAAAAAAAAAACCCTAGTATCTTCTCTTCTCTTTCCCGTCCCATCACCACCACCATCTACCCATCATCACCACCGTCTAGCCACCATCACCCTCATCTATCCTCGTCAGGCACCATTGCCACCATCTAGCCACCATCACCATCATTTATCACCCTCTCTTGTCCATCTGTTTATAATAAACTGCCACAGCAAACCCTAAAATTGTCAAAAGGGTAAACCTCCACCATTTAGGCATCATCACGGCAACCGCACGTCACCACTTGAAATTGATGTGTAAGCGATGGTGGGGTGAACTTAAATGTGTCTGGAGCTTTGATTTGGAGCATTTGAACATTTGAATTAGAAATTAACAGGGGATAGGGAAGGGGAAGTGAACAGGGGCTGACAATGGTGGTGTTGACGGTTGGTGGTGGGTGGTCGGTTGGAAGATAAAAAGAAAAAATGGGGATAGTGGTGCTGTTAGCAGTTGGTGGTGGTTGCTCGGTTGGAAATTAAAAGGGGAAAAAGGAAGGGGTATTTGGTGATATGGTCGATGTTGATGATGATGAAGGCACCGGAGACGGAGATGGATGGCACTGATGTGAGAGCGGTGATGCGGACGGTGATGTCCGGCGACGGTGGCCAGCGGTGATGTCCGGCGGCGGCGATGGTGGTGAAAATATTTTTTGTGTGTGTATATAGAGTTAGGTATAAATATATATTTTTAATTAAATTACTCGAATAGTCCCTCATTTACAAAATAGTTCTATAACATGAAAAGACTAATTTCAGCAGTATGCAGACGTTACAAAACAAACAGTCTTCTTAATACAGGCTGCAGAAGTTTGGTCTACCTCTTCTCCTACAGATGTCTGCAGATGTGGTCTGCAGACTGCAGATGTTTTACCTCTTCAGAAACAAACAGCACCATAGTGATCATTATGGACTAGCTACCCATTATATGCTTTAATTACAAAATCCGGGAATTTCATTATACTTGACGGATTACAAATCCGGGAATTTCATTATACTTGACGGATTACAAAATCCGGGAATTTCATTATACTTGACGGATTACAAAATCCGGGAATTTCATTATACTTGACGGATCACATAATCCGGGAATTTCATTATACTTGACGGATCACATAATCCGGGAATTTCATTATACTTGACGGATTACTAAATCCGGGGATTTCATTATACTTATCGGATTAATAAATCCGGGGATTTCATTATACTTATCGGATTAATAAATCTGGGGATTTCATTATACTTATCGGATTACATAATCCGGGGATTTCGTTACTGATACTTATCGGATTACATAATCCGGGGATTTCGTTACTGATACTTACTGTTTTCTGATAAACCTGTGAACTCACCAGTCTTGTACTGAGATTTTTTTGCATATTTTCTCTCAGGACATTGATGTGGCACGTCTAGGGGCACAGCATCCACTGCATGTCATTCCACGTTCATCTCAAACTGTTTTCAAGATTTAATTAGCATTTACTTCACATAAATTGGATTGGACGCGTGTTTGCGTGTTCCAAAACTATTGTTAAATGTTTTCCTGTTTTCGCTTCCGCACAACTTAAATATATTTGGTTTGTTTCATTAAAATTAAACAACTTATATGATTTGTAATTATCGAGTCGTTTGGTGTAACTGATGCTTATCTGTGATCCTGGTTGTGTCACACGCCTGACGGTAAAACCCCGTACGTGGAAAATGAGGGTGTGACAAAATGAATGATGACACCAAACCAATTCGTAATCAAGACACCTATGTTGGGCGTAATCATCTACTTTCTTCGCAGAGGAGTACCTGTTTATACAAAATACAAGGACTCATGCATTTTATCAAAGTCTTTGCCAAACACATATATGTATCGATCTTCTGGTTAATGTAGCTCGTCCAACAATTGATATCGAAGTTTGAGCCACTGATTTTCATTGAGCCCTAGACAAACATCAATTAATTGAAATCCACAATATCCATCAGGGTTAACATCTTTTATATGTCTGCTGCAAGGATGAAAGATATCTGGAATTTCTGTCATGAATGGGTTGGAATAATTTATGTACGAACTATCTCTCGGCGATGATTGCTTCAAATCCATAACAACATTTGATGTGGTTGAGCAACTATGTCTCAGTGGTGATGGCTTCATGTTCATAAAATTAAATTTAACAAAATCTAATGTGGTTGAACAACTACATTTATGATAATATTGGCTAATGGGATCAGGTCGACTTTTTTGTTGTTATTTCTTCAAGCTATGTTGTTGTTGTTTTTCAAGTTTGGTTGTCCACAAGTATTTTTCTGAAGAGTAGATTCTTCAACTAGATGTGTAATTGGATTGGATATTTCCTTTAGTTTTTTTAAAAAAAATTCCTATCTGGGATTGGACTTCAATTCAATGTCACAAGTAACATTATCGTTCTTCTCAAATGTTGACGGTGAAACAAGTTGCTTCCAAAATATAACGATCAAATCCAAAGGAACACGCTTACATGCATACAAATATTAATCAATTTATTACATTAGAATAATGTATGTATTTATAAACTAATACGTTGTAGTTAAATATACTGATTTGCATTTAAATGCATTGAAGCTTCGCAACCATAGGGTAAACAACAATTTGAAGTGTTTAACTAAATATCTCTCTTCATTATATCTATTATTTTATGGGAAACAAAACAATGTAATAGTTTCAAGGCTGCTAAGTTATGTTTATGCTTTTCAAAACTCTTCTTAATTGATATATTGTGATTTCATAATTTCATTAATATAAACAACAAATCTATCTAAGCTAGAATTTGATGAATTCAGGTATTCTTTTTAGCTTGGCGTGTTGGCTTTCAACTCCGAGGTTGTTTGGTTTCCAAAACGTAAGCATTGATCTGCCCAAAATGACACCAGCATTTCTTTATATTTGTTTAGCCAAATTTCATATAAGTAATTTAAAACACCTTAAAACAAAACAAAAAAATATTAAAGAAATAAATAAACTTAATAATACTAACAGCATCAACAATATACCTTGATATTTGTAAGCATAGATTTAAGTTGGTCGTAATTTTTCATGCATAATGTCCACGTTTGAGATTAAACTAATAAATACCATTTTGACAAAGAGTCGATCCATCATGTCTTCATTTGAGAGATCGTCTATATTTCTTGAATATACTTTGAGAAATGTGTCATCTACAAAACAATCGAGTAGCATTCAGGAAAACTTTTTGGTATGCACTCATCAATGCCAACTCTCCATTCGTAACTATAACAAGTGATTGCATGTACTCATCTAGTGTTGATGAACATTTCAATACCCAAACGTAGTTATAGTTAAAATTAACGAAAACAATATATTTCTAATTAAACATAATCTATAACATATAATAAAAGAATGTTTTTTGAAACACGTGTCATTATCATAATATATCAAATGACATGTATCATCATTGTAGCATATCAAGAAAATTATTTATCGTCTCTCTCTCATAATAAGTACGAAAAATATAAAAACAATCAATTTGACTTTGTTTTTTTACTAAAATATGTTAAAACAAACATATCTATATTTGTATTTATTGTCGCTTTCATATTAAATGAGAATTATTTTAAATAACTAAATTAAACTGTCAAACATCTAAAATATATATTATTATTTTAATCATTTATTAATAGATACTAAATTATATAATTTCAGACATATTTTATCTTTAAATATAGAGTAATAATTTCTAATTTCATTATTTGTTGTAGATATTCATTATTATTATTATTATTATTATTATTATTATTATTATTATTATTATTACTATTATTATTACTATTATTATTACTATTATTCTTACTATTATTGTTACTATTATTGTTACTATTATTGTTACTATTATTCTTACTATTGTTGTTACTATTATTGTTACTATTGTTGTTACTATTATTGTTACTATTATTGTTACTATTATTGTTACTATTATTGTTACTATTATTGTTACTATTATTGTTACTATTATTGTTACTATTATTGTTACTATTATTGTTACTATTATTGTTACTATTATTGTTACTATTATTGTTACTATTATTGTTACTATTATTGTTACTATTATTGTTACTATTATTGTTACTATTATTGTTACTATTATTGTTACTATTATTGTTACTATTATTGTTACTATTATTGTTACTATTATTGTTACTATTATTGTTACTATTATTGTTACTATTATTGTTACTATTATTGTTACTATTATTGTTACTATTATTGTTACTATTATTGTTACTATTATTGTTACTATTATTGTTACTATTATTGTTGCTATTATTGTTGCTATTATTGTTGCTATTATTGTTGCTATTATTGTTGCTATTATTGTTGCTATTATTGTTGCTATTATTGTTGCTATTATTGTTGCTATTATTGTTGCTATTATTGTTGCTATTATTGTTGCTATTATTGTTGCTATTATTGTTGCTATTATTGTTGCTATTATTGTTGCTATTATTGTTGCTATTATTGTTGCTATTATTGTTGCTATTATTGTTGCTATTATTGTTGCTATTATTGTTGCTATTATTGTTGCTATTATTGTTGCTATTATTGTTGCTATTATTGTTGCTATTATTGTTGCTATTATTGTTGCTATTATTGTTGCTATTATTGTTGCTATTATTGTTGCTATTATTGTTGCTATTATTGTTGCTATTATTGTTGCTATTATTGTTGCTATTATTGTTGCTATTATTGTTGCTATTATTGTTGCTATTATTGTTGCTATTATTGTTGCTATTATTGTTGCTATTATTGTTGCTATTATTGTTGCTATTATTGTTGCTATTATTGTTGCTATTATTGTTGCTATTATTGTTGCTATTATTGTTGCTATTATTGTTGCTATTATTGTTGCTATTATTGTTGCTATTATTGTTGCTATTATTGTTGCTATTATTGTTGCTATTATTGTTGCTATTATTGTTGCTATTATTGTTGCTATTATTGTTGCTATTATTGTTGCTATTATTGTTGCTATTATTGTTGCTATTATTGTTGCTATTATTGTTGCTATTATTGTTGCTATTATTGTTGCTATTATTGTTGCTATTATTGTTGCTATTATTGTTGCTATTATTGTTGCTATTATTGTTGCTATTATTGTTGCTATTATTGTTGCTATTATTGTTGCTATTATTGTTGCTATTATTGTTGCTATTATTGTTGCTATTATTGTTGCTATTATTGTTGCTATTATTGTTGCTATTATTGTTGCTATTATTGTTGCTATTATTGTTGCTATTATTGTTGCTATTATTGTTGCTATTATTGTTGCTATTATTGTTGCTATTATTGTTGCTATTATTGTTGCTATTATTGTTGCTATTATTGTTGCTATTATTGTTGCTATTATTGTTGCTATTATTGTTGCTATTATTGTTGCTATTATTGTTGCTATTATTGTTGCTATTATTGTTGCTATTATTGTTGCTATTATTGTTGCTATTATTGTTGCTATTATTGTTGCTATTATTGTTGCTATTATTGTTGCTATTATTGTTGCTATTATTGTTGCTATTATTGTTGCTATTATTGTTGCTATTATTGTTGCTATTATTGTTGCTATTATTGTTGCTATTATTGTTGCTATTATTGTTGCTATTATTGTTGCTATTATTGTTGCTATTATTGTTGCTATTATTGTTGCTATTATTGTTGCTATTATTGTTGCTATTATTGTTGCTATTATTGTTGCTATTATTGTTGCTATTATTGTTGCTATTATTGTTGCTATTATTGTTGCTATTATTGTTGCTATTATTGTTGCTATTATTGTTGCTATTATTGTTGCTATTATTGTTGCTATTATTGTTGCTATTATTGTTGCTATTATTGTTGCTATTATTGTTGCTATTATTGTTGCTATTATTGTTGCTATTATTGTTGCTATTATTGTTGCTATTATTGTTGCTATTATTGTTGCTATTATTGTTGCTATTATTGTTGCTATTATTGTTGCTATTATTGTTGCTATTATTGTTGCTATTATTGTTGCTATTATTGTTGCTATTATTGTTGCTATTATTGTTGCTATTATTGTTGCTATTATTGTTGCTATTATTGTTGCTATTATTGTTGCTATTATTGTTGCTATTATTGTTGCTATTATTGTTGCTATTATTGTTGCTATTATTGTTGCTATTATTGTTGCTATTATTGTTGCTATTATTGTTGCTATTATTGTTGCTATTATTGTTGCTATTATTGTTGCTATTATTGTTGCTATTATTGTTGCTATTATTGTTGCTATTATTGTTGCTATTATTGTTGCTATTATTGTTGCTATTATTGTTGCTATTATTGTTGCTATTATTGTTGCTATTATTGTTGCTATTATTGTTGCTATTATTGTTGCTATTATTGTTGCTATTATTGTTGCTATTATTGTTGCTATTATTGTTACTATTATTGTTACTATTATTGTTACTATTATTGTTACTATTATTGTTACTATTATTGTTACTATTATTGTTACTATTATTGTTACTATTATTGTTACTATTATTGTTACTATTATTGTTACTATTATTGTTACTATTATTGTTACTATTATTGTTACTATTATTGTTACTATTATTATTTTTTTATTATATTTTATATTTAACACACTCACCACCATTTAACACCCACCCCCCGCCCCCCACTTCTCCTCTCTTCTTCTCCACACACACACACACACCAATCGAAGGTGCAGGCGAACCACCAAATCGAAGCACCGACGAACCACCAAATCGAAGCACACCACCGGAGTCACACCTGCGGGTCGAAGGCCGAAGGCCGAAGGTGCAGGCGAAAGGCGGTGAAGGCCGAAGGTGCAGGCGAAGGCCGAAGGTGCAGGCGAAGGCCGAAGGTGCAGGCGAAGGCCGAAGGCCGAAGGTGAAGGCCGAAGGTGCAGGCGATGGGGGCGATGGGGTCGATCTGCTCGACGGGGGCGACGGGGGTGATGGGGGCGATGGGGGTGATGACCCGGTCAGATCCCACAAAAGAAAAGTCCCAGTCAGCTGCTGAGACCGGGTCAGCATCGACTCGACGGGGTATCAAACGGGCTGACCGGGCTGACCGAGTCAGCCGGGTCAGGGTCAGCCCAGTCAGCGGAAATCAAACGGGATCTTAGTTATTGTTTTCAGTGTTTTACATTTCACGTGTGTGGTTTATCGTTTTACATCCACAATTCTTTTCGTTCAGTTTTATTTTTTCATTTTTTGTTTCTTTTTATACGAGTTTTCAGATATTAATGGTTGTTAGCTGTGGTTTAACATTGGTGCTACCTGATACGGTTTTAAACCCTTGCAACAACACGAAAGGCTTAATAGTTAATACTAGTTTTAGTCTCAAAATCTAAAACAACCTTAGACACAGACTAAAAAAAAATGCAAAACCACATATTTTGCTCCTGAATTATGATCAATTGCAATGATTATTGCTGGAAGTAATTGCGGATAAAGATGTGCGTGCGAGAGATAGAGAGAAAGTGCGATAAGATGATAAAGTCTGTTCATGCAAGCTTGAGCACACCACATGTTCGATGAAATGCTCAAAAGAACATACTTTGGCATTGGTCCAAAAAGCGTTGTTGTCTTTGACACTATGACATAACCAGCTTGCTAGTTGTATTTGGTGTTGACCCTGCACAATAATGGGCTTCAGAATCGTCCAATCATCATGGAGACGTGAAGAAAAACACAAAGTAGATATCAATAGTCCACAAGCACGAATACTGACCTGCAGGTCCCAAATATTTCATTTTCCATTTGTGTATGGTGGTGGGTGTAGTGCAGTAATGCACACACAATTGTTTGGACATTGATGAAACTATGAAAGACTTCAAGAAACAGACACATTTGTTTACACATTGACCAGAGACTTCAAGAAAAAGACAAAGGAGAAGGGAATAATACACCAATATTGACCAGATTCGTAGGATATTGCTTCTGTGTATATATGTGGGTGGATGTCAGTGTTACAGAAACTTGGTGTTTTAGACATTGAGGAATCCCAATTTCATCCAACAAGTGAACTATCATTCTCTCAGCTTTCAGTTTTAATCATGAATGATAGCTTTCTGCTTATTCATGGATTTTCAGCTATGATAAACCTTGGTTTCTTGATTTTTATATTCATCACTTTGCTCTGCAAAAAGATCAATATTAAAGACCAAAATGGTCCTAAACAGATGTCCAAAAATGGGGTCTTGTTTTACAGACAGACCCTGTTATCTTGTGTGGTTCTTTTGGTTCTTAACATTGTTATGTGTTTCTTGAACCTTCTTTATTGGTTTAGAAATGGTTGGGCTAATGAAAATATCGTTAGCTTTTCGGATACCGTTCTTAGAACTCTTGTTTGGTTGTTTGTTTCAGTTTACTTGCACAACCATGTCTCTGATCCCACAGAATCTAAGTATCCGTTTGTGTTAAAGATTTGGTGGTTTTCTTCTTTCTTACTCTTCTGTTTTTGCCTAGTGTTAGACTATGTTTTCTATAAAAAGGTTCATAGTTTAGCAACTCAGTTCTTGGTGTTAGACGCCTCATCTACCGTAGTCGGTTTATTCCTGTGTTATGTTGGGTTCTTGGTTAAGAATGAAGGTGGAACCATAAGCCATTCTCATCATGAACCATTGCTAAATGGCAGTACTAGTGTCACGAGTGACCATACAGATTCCAAACGTGGGGGCGAAACTATAACCCCTTCAGCAACCAGAAATATATTTAGTCTTCTTACTTTCTCTTGGATTCAGCCATTGATTTCTGTAGGATATAAGAAAAGATTAGATCTTGAGGATGTTCCACAACTTCACAGTTCAAATAGTGCTCAAAGATCCTTTGCAGTCTTAAGAAATAAACTAGAATTGAATAAGAGTAAAAGCCGCGAAATAAATACTTTTAGTCTGGTGAAGGCTGTGATATTGACAACATGGAAAGACATTATAACCACAGGTCTCCTTTCTCTTGTGTCCAAAGTAGCTTCATATGTGGGGCCATTCCTCATAGATACATTTGTTAAATATCTAAATGGGCATCGAGACTTTAACGTGGGCTTTCTTCTAGTTTCTGCATTCTTTGTTGCAAAGATTATAGAGTGCATGGCAACTCGACACTGTGATTTAAAGCTGCAACAGGCTGGAATCAATGCCCAAGCTGCTCTTGTTGCAATGATCTACCACAAAGGGTTGACCCTTTCATCTCAGTCAAAGAAGGGACACTCCAATGGTGAGATTATCAATTTTATGGCTGTTGATGCTGAAAGAATCGGGGATTTTAGCAAGTTCATGCACAACCCTTGGCTGGTCATTGTGCAAATTGGTCTGTCACTATCAATATTGTATAAAAATCTCGGGATTTCCTCATTTGCTACCTTTGTCGCAACCATTTTTGTCATGCTATCCAATCTACCATTAGGGAGATTACAGGAAAAGTTTCAAGAGGAATTGATGAAATTTAAAGATAAAAGGATGAAAACAACTTCTGAAATTTTGAAGAATATGAGGATTCTCAAGCTTCATGGATGGGAGATGAAGTTCTTGTCTAGAATTGATAGTATCAGGAGCGATGAGGCACATTGGATGTATAAATTTCTATTTACTATTGCCATATCATGTGTCGCGTTCTGGGTTGCACCCACACTTGTGGCTATAGCCACATTTGGTACTAGCATGCTTGCTGGCGTCCAACTTGACTCAGGGAAGGTATTGTCTGCAATTGCAACATTTAAGATTCTCCAAGAGTCGGTGTATAATCTTCCAGATACGATATCTATGATAGTACAGACTAAAGTTTCATTTGATCGAATCGCATCATTCCTTTGTTTAGCTGAATTAGATTCTGGTCTGGTGGAAATAATCCCAAGAGGTAGTTCTGACACATCAGTTGAGATTGTTGATGGAAATTTCTCATGGGACGTGACGTCTTGTAATCCAACATTGGTTGACATAAATTTCAGAATTTTTCGTCACATGAAAGTTGCTGTTTGTGGATCTGTTGGCTCAGGAAAGTCAAGCTTATTGTCTTGTATACAAGGAGAAGTGCCTAAATTATCAGGAAAAGTCAAACTCAGTGGCACGAAGGCTTATGTTGGTCAATCATCATGGATACAGAGTGGAACTATAGAAGAGAATATCTTGTTTGGTAAGCAGATGGACAGAGAAAGTTACGAAAAGGTCCTAGAAGCATGTGATTTGAAGAAAGACCTTGAAGTTCTCTCTTTGGTGATCAAACAGTTATAGGAGAGAGGGGAATCAATTTGAGTGGTGGTCAGAAACAGAGAATACAAATAGCACGTGCTCTGTATCAAGATGCTGATATTTATCTATTTGATGATCCATTTAGCGCTGTTGATGCAATTACAGGAAACCATCTTTTCCAGGTGAGTTGATACTTATAAATATTCAATCTCTCATCTTTCCTTAGGTAGTCATTAAGGTGCTTAAAATAGTACACTGGTATCCTAACATAAGGTTTAAGTGTTGATGTGTTTTAATATTATATCATCTTTGCCCTTTTGATTCTAATAACCATAAATTTATGAACTTTAACTAGATAAACTAACTTTTTTTCCAGGAATGTATGATGGACTTCCTGGAATCTAAAACAGTGATTTACATCACGCATCAGGTGGAGTTTTTACCTGCTGCAGATCTCATCCTGGTAAGCTTTTGAAATATTCTTACTCTATGTATATGCACACAAAATATCTCAATTAAATGGACATTCCACATTTCCACCAGGTCTTGAAGGATGGAAGAATTACAGAAGCTGGAAAGTATGACGATATTATCAAGCTAGGAAGCGACTTTTTAGGACTTGTGGGTGCACACAAAGAAGCTTTGTCGGAAATGGATTCCATAAGGCATAATATAGGGTCTAAAAGAATATTCAAGATGAAAGTATAAAGGGTCAAAATGATAAATCTGTTCACATGGAGGGGAAGAAGAGGCAGCTTGTGGTCGAAGAAGAAAGAGAAAGAGGTAAAGTTGGCTCATCAGTCTATTGGAAGTACCTTACAACTGCTTATGGAGGGGCACTTACTCCTTTAATTTTATTAGCACAAATTATGTTTGAGTTATCTCAAATCTCCAGCAACTACTGGTTGGCTTGGGCATCGCCTACATCTGAAGTAGCGAAGCTCGTGTTGATAACTTTAAATTCCTCATTGTTTATGTGGCTTTTGGAATTGGATGCTCTCTTTGTATTCTAGCTAGAACAATGTTACTTATGAAAGCAGGCTATGAAACAGCCAACCGGCTTTTCACCAAGATGCATTTTTCTATTTTCCGTGCACCCATGTCTTTCTTTGATGCCAACCCATCTGGTCGAATTCTAAACCGAGTAAGTGACAACATCTTTTTCTTTAATTTTGCTTGATCATTAGAAAGATCTTTTATTGAGCGGAGTCTCTATAGAATCAGCCTCTATCCCACCTCCCCAGACCCTACTTGATTATTAGCAAGATCAATGTTACTTATGTTTTGTTTGTTTGTTTGCTTGCTAGCTTGATGATTTGGCAATTAACTTGATTTTATGTATCTGTTTGTAGGTATCTACGGACCAAACTAAACTGGACTTGACAATACCATATCTTATTGGCCCCTTTGCCTATGTGGTCATACAACTTTTAGGCATTATTTTAGTTATGTCACTAGGTGCTTGGCCCGTGTTCCTTGTATTCTTTCCCGTGGTTGGAATTTGCATCTGGTTACAGGTAATCATACTTGCTGTTCAACCCAATATCTTTAAAAACCATTCGTTTTAATAAGTATTATTAGTTCTCTTTGATTCTGATTTCTGTTTTACATGCACTTATCATATTTGAAGCAATATACATACCTTCGGCACGAGAACTAGCAAGATTAGTTGGAGTATGCAAAGCACCAGTCATTCAACATTTCTCTGAAACAATATCTGGGTTGACAACTATTAGAAGCTTTGATCAGAAACATAGGTTCGAGGACACATGCTTGAAACTGATTGACAATTATTCCAGACCAAGGTTTCATGTTGCTGGTGCATTGGCTTGGCTGGGGTTACGCTTGGATATGCTATCATCCTTGATTTTTGCATTCCTTCTGGTCTTTCTAGTCTCTGTTCCTGAAGGAATAATTGATCCAAGTGAGTAATTTTTTACGACTCACAACCATGATTACAGTTTCAACCATAAATAACTTGCCCCCCTCCAATCCATTGTAGGTACTGCAGGCTTAGCAGTGACGTATGGACTAAATTTGAACATGCTACAAGCTTGGGTTATACTAAAACTTAGCAAATTGGAAATACAGTTTATCTCAGTTGAAAGAATATTTCAATATAGTTCTATCCCTAGTGAGCCTCCTTTTGTTATTGACTCGAATAGACCTGATCACTCCTGGCCTTCAAAAGGAAAAGTCGATATTCACAATCTGCAGGTAACATGTTACTGTTTTTTTCCCTATTTTAAACTTTATGCAAGTGAAATTAGACTTATTTAATTAATAATGTGTGAATAGGTTCGATATGCCCCCCACATGCCACTTGTGTTGAGAGGTATTACATGCACTTTCCAAGGAGGTACAAAGACTGGAATTGTAGGGAGAACCGGAAGTGGTAAATCTACTCTTATACAAACAATCTTCCGTATCGTTGAACCTACCAGTGGAGAAATTTGTATAGATGGAATCAGCATTTCATCAATTGGGCTCCATGATTTACGATCTAGATTAAGCATAATTCCCCAAGATCCCACTATGTTTAACGGAACTGTTAGAAGCAACATGGACCCACTTGGAGACTATACAGATGATCAGATTTGGGAGGTACATCAGATAGTTTTAATCTGCTTATGCCGGCATGCCATTAGTAACTGTTCGTTTGTTCTTTCAGGCTCTTGATAAATGCCAGATTGGAGATGAGATTAGAAATAAGGAAGGCAAGCTTGATGCTACAGGTTCTTGATCGCTTCACCATTCTACACTATTTTTTTTTTGTTGCTGTTTTGCATAAAAGTACAAACTTTTGACAACCCATGCTTGTAAAATTACTATAGTTACTGAAATGGAGAAAATTGGAGCGTGGGTCAACGACAACTGATTTGTCTTGGGCGTGTGCTACTCAAGAAAAGCAAGATTCTGGTTCTTGATGAGGCCACTGCATCAGTTGATACAGCAACCGATAACATGATTCAGAAAACACTTAGGCAACACTTTTCAGACTCTACTGTCATAGCAATAGCACATCGAATCACCTCTGTGGTCAAAAGTGACATGGTTTTGGTTTTAAACAATGGTTTGTGTGAACTTAACCAGTCATTCTGTCTTAACTGGTCCTTCCTTTAGTGTACATAAACTTAGTGATTCATTTGTTTTATGGATGATACGCAGGTCTTATTGAAGAATATGATTCTCCTACAACATTGCTTGAAGATAAATCTTCTTCATTTTCCCAGCTGGTTGCGGAGTACAGCATGAGGTCGAATTAGTCATGTAACTAGCCACAGTTGACAATTGAGTGATGCGAAATTTCAATCATCATCTTCACTTTAGAGAAGAAAGTACAACCATGAAACTTACCATCAAGTGGCTGTTTGAATGTATTTGATTATATGGCCTTGTGATAAGTTAGTTTAATTGTCAGGTTATAATAATTATTCAATAAGCTTCTAATTATAAGTTGATATCATCATGATTTATTGATGATTGTATTATGGTGTTTTGATGGATAAATTTGTTCTTTATGAATATATAAATATCATGAAGGCTTGACTTATTTAATGTCCTGTCAAACAATACTAATACATATTTTTTTTTTCTGTTATCTAAGTTTGGGAGAAAAAACTAAATGCTAGGGTTGTAAACGAGTCGAACTCGAAAAGCTCTGGCTTGGCTCGTTTGTCTTAATGAGCTCAAATTGTCAGCTCGGATTCGCCTTGTTTATAAATGAGCCCAACCGAGCCGGCTCGTGAGCCAACTTATTTAATTTAAAAAAAATGTTTTGTTATTTTATACATATTTGTTTATACATAAATAAAAAATCTTATTTTTTTATATTTGTTTATCTTAACTCATTAAATCAAGTATACAAGATTGGTATTACGAGGACTATAATCATCTTTTTATGCTTTTATACTTAGTTTCAAAAAAGAAAACGTCAAAATAACCATATGTGTAGGGTTGAGCAAGAACTCGTTCTTTTCTACTAGAACTGGTTCTTTTCTACTAGAACTGCTAGAATAGTTGGACTGAAACATTTAGAACCGGTTGTATTATATAGATTTGGTTCCCGATTCCTATAATATGCGTATACGGTTACCGTTCGGTTCTGATTGAGTTTCGGTTCCAAACTCGAATGTACCTAAATAACTCATAGCCCATGAACGTTTGAATTCTTAAAAACTACTATCTATCATATTTATGGAGTAAAATTTACAAATAGTTAACCTAAAAGGCTTCTAATTGTGTTTTCTACTTAAACTGATCTAATACATCATTAACTTTCAAACTTTCACAAATCAAAGCAAACAAACCAGACCAGATACAACATTAAAGAACACCGTTCATTGATATCACATCAGGTTGTTATTGTGGTTTGCCTATCCAAATTATAGTTTTGTTTGAATATCGATTTGCTCTTTTTAATTGATCATCACATTAGCTGTTATGTTAGGTTCGTCAATAAAAATGGTTCCTTACCGGTTCTTTAACACAACCGGAACAGGTTTATTAGGTTAGGAACCAAACCGATTATGTTATCGGTTCCGATTTTCATATTTAGGCTATGGTTCCCGGTTCAACTGGTTCCGGTTCGATTTCAGCCGTTTGCACACCCATACATATGTGTATGTTATATTTGAATAATATATGTCATATTTGATTTATATTTTACATAAATTATAATTTAGGTAACAACTTAAACGAGCCAACAAGCGAGCCACGAAGCAAGCTGGCCTTAGCTAGGGCTCGGTCATTTACAAACCGAGCCGAGCCGGCTTGTCTCGTTTCATTAATGAGCCGATTTTGAGCGAACTGTTTTCGAGCGACCTTCGAGTAAGTTAGAGCCACGAGCTTTTTAAACAGCCTCACTGAATGCTCAGGATATCACAATCCATGGTATGTCTCACTACATTTTCTTTAGTTCCAGAACAATGATTACTACTTGTCAACCACCGTTCACCAATATCCATAAATCTTTTTCAAGACATTATTGAATCTCAGAGTCGCCGCCATCAACAACATTTACTTTTACTATTCACCAATAAGTTAAGTTATTATCCCATTTACTTTTACGGTTATTAACGTACCACTTCATCAAGGACAAGTGAAAGTGCTAAAGGATGTAGACGTTAAAAAATTACATTTTTATTGAACTTTCTTTCAGGCTAGCATGTTCTTACCTGAAAAAAATAGTCAAACCTTGGAAAGAAAGTTGACCAAAGTTTATGGTATATGATCACAACCAATGGAGAATATGATGAGTGTGTTAATTCGAAATTAAACTTGGGTGACAATACAAAAAAAGAATTTAGAAACGGGGTAAAAATTGTCTTAGATGGCTAAACTTGGTCAAATTTGTAATTTTTGAAAACTTTTATTCATTATGAAATAAATTTTAAGATAATCACAAAAAAATAATCATTTTTCTTGAGTGGTGTTATATCTATGTGGTTATATCATAAAAGATCAATCATTTAGCCATGAGATGCATCACTAATAATCGCGAATCTACCCTCAGTCGCTTATCAAATTTTAATTTTCAACAATAACTTAAACTAATGTGATAAGTGACATAATATCATGTATATTTTTTATTTGCGTATGTATTATACACAAAAAATAAAATATTTATGTGTGAGAGTTGCACATAGAAACATGATACAAAATAGCACGGAAACTGTGTGACGAGAACTACATTACCCAAACACCAAGCATAACCAGCAGACACAAAGCATTAACCACATAACTGATCTGGTTTTCAAGACTCGATAAAAACAAGTTAAATGACTGGTCTTAGCTACCTTTATAGTGTAAGCATAATTAAGGTCATCTCCACAGGGAATTAGCGGAAAATGTTTAATAAACAAACTCGATTAACTAGAAAACATAAACTTTGGAAATGAAAATCGAAACTTTGAATGATTTCTATAATACTAAAGCAAAAAGCAATGAACTTTGAAATCAATTTACTAATTAATGGAAAAATAACCACTTTCAGGTTTTTAATTCCACAAGATCAACAATCGAATGCTAAATTAGGATTTGCTACAAAATAAGTTTCAAGCTTCTAACTTTTGATTAAAGTGATAATAACGAAACAAGCTTTTAAGATTAGTTCGTTCACAAAATCATCAATTTACCGATATCACTCAATCTATTAATCATATTAAGTTCACGATGCAAGTAAACAGAAAACTGATAAAAAATACACAACTTTATTTATTTGAGCAAACTTTTTAAATCAATCAAAACTTAATTGCACTCAACAATTCAATATTTATCACAAACGATAATGAAAACATACCAACAATCTCTCTTAGCAAGAACGATCCACCCAAAAGTGATTACAAAACGAACTAGCCACATATTGACATGATTTAATCTTTAATAATTATTTGGATGATGAATCAGGATGAATTATGGGGAATTGAAAGGCTTAAAGACACCCAAAATCAGTTTGCATTCGTCCAACTTCGTGCAGAAAAAGTTATTCCTCGGGTTAGGATTAGATAGGTTTAAATAAACTTGAAATTCACAAAATCCATAGATTTGTAGGTGAACGGAGTATGATACGCCGACCCTGGCGTATCATACGCCCCCTCAGTTTTCTTACGCCTGACTTTCTGTAATTTTCTTCAAATATGCCGATCCATACGCCGCCCATACACTGCTGGTGTATTATTACGCCCAAGCCCAATGTATGATACACCGATATACTTCAAACCATGCCTTTTTGTAACTTTTGATGTTTACGTCTTCAGTCCTTATAGTTTTATGTTTTACTTCTTTTGCTTCAAAATAGACTTCTTTAAGCTATGAACCTACAAAACCAAACATAAACAAATTCATCTTGTTTAACCATAATCACAATGTAATTTCACGTGTTTAGATCAATTAGACATTGAAATATTGCTATGTGATCAGTAACAAAACTCAGATTTTCGTGTATAAAGTCGTATGTACCTATGAAAATTAATTATAGTTCATGATCCTGACCTTCGATCACAGTCTACCAAAGCCATGTCTACATGAAGTCATGGTTCTTTAACATAAAACTATAAATAGTGGTCTATACCCTTGAACTATTTCTTTCCTGTAAAAGCATTCTAGTCTTTGTAGGCCTCATCTTACACTTCAAACAATATTGTCTTCTCTACAATTTACATTTTATTTCGTTTTCTTTTCCTCAAATGACCCGGTCCTAACTTTCATCTATGAAAGATTCATGTTCATTCATGAAACCTCTAACTATGCTTACCATGTGTTGCTACACGAATCCTAATCACGAGATTAAGACCGAGGAGCAGTGCAAAGATGGGATTATGACCACGGATTCGGTCTTGACAGGATGCGGCTGGGCTTTGCTTCGACTGAGCTGGGCTTCGGCTGAACAATACTTCGACTGAGCTGGGCTTCGGCTGAACAATACTTCGGCGGAGCTGGGTGTCTGCAAGACAGAAACAACACGTGAGCCTCGCCTCGGGCAGAAAGGGTTTTCTCCCCGAGACCACACTCCGGCGTGAGAATAAGTATTTGTGTTGATACAACTTCGAAAAGGAGAATTAACAAGTGAGTAGTTGATAGTGAGAATGTTCTGAGAATGGATCTTCCTTTGAAATAGAAGCAGTATTTATAGTGTTGGTGTATGGGGATCAGATGTGGCATGGTTCTATTCTTGGAAGCCTGTGGTCAATGATATGGGACTGGAATTCCCTAGCCAAAGGTTTTATACCTTTCCGGTGCAAAGGGTTTCTGACTAGCATTAATGTGCTTTGTCTTGATAGTTGACTTTTGGGTTTGGTTGCTGCCCTGACTTCCTGCCAATGTTTGGCTTTACTTGTTTGTCATTTTGTGGTTCTTTTTTTATCCCTTTGTAACCAATGAAATGATTTCCTTGGTCACCTTGTTTATACAAGGTTTTCATAAGTGTTAGATACGAGGACTTTGCAAAGTTGGATGTTTGTGTAAATTCGGGCTTACTACTTCAACCGTGGGACCGGGCTTACTGATGTTGCCTAATGCTTGTTTTCTCCCGAAGCCGCGGCACTTGCTTGTTCTTCCCAAAAGTCGCGGCACCCTTGCTTGTTACTCCCAAAGCCGCGGCCTTCCTGGCCTTGTTTCCCCCATGAGCCGCGGCCTACCCGGCCTTGTTTCTCTCATGCCGCGGCCGCTCGCTCGTTTTCTCCCAAGCCGTGGCCACCTGTCCTCGTCTCTCCAATCCTTGCCTTTTTAGGCATAACATTAGTCATAATCTTTTATTGTCTCGTATTTTGTCTAATTTTGGGGTGATACCCCTTCATGTCCCCCCAGTCCAATGCTATGGTGTTCACCATATCATTGGAGTAACAAAGAATCTCGGTAGACACCTGACGGTTGTGCTTATCCCATCTCCTTTGTTGATGTGATTTGACTTTGTCATGAGTGCTTTAGCCGTCGCTACTTCCTCTATCTGCGTGGCACTTGTCCCCATGGCTTGACACTTAATGGTCGCCGCGTCATTGGGCGGCGCCTTGCCTCCTTGTCCCCTTGACTTTTTCCCATGCCTAGTCTTTTCAATGTACCCCTTGTTTATAGGTTAGCTCTAGTGGTCACTTCGTGAGCCGCGGCATACCCTTGGCCTACCATTCTCATCGGTTCGCGTCCCACCCAAGGTGGGTTTTCCCTCCCTTACTTGCCTATATAAACCATCCATCCCTTTGCTTTTTACTTTGTGGGTTATTTCAACTTCTTCTTCTTCTTCTTGCATTCTCTCTTCTCCAAGAGTTCTTCTTCTGGTAAGTGTCGTTCCACTTGTTCTTTTTATGTTCATAATGGATGGTAGGAATGACATGAATACCCAGACCTCACTTATCACCCAAGATGACTTAGATAAATTTGTAGTCCGCTATGCAATCCCTTTATATCTTAAGCCTACCGTTCCTCCTTCCGCATCAACCGTTAGGGATGCCCCTGACGGTATGATAGCTCTATATACTTCGTTTTTCAGTTTTTCTAACTATCGAGTGCCCATTAGTCGTTTCTTGTGCCTGCTTCTTAGGTATTATGATATCCACTTAACACAGCTTGTTCCACTAGGGTTGGTTAAGGTATATCACTTTGAGATCTCTTGTCGTGCCTTTAGCTTAGAGCCTGAGATAAATCTTTTTAGGGCCTTCTACAAATTGACTAAGATAGGTGAGTGGTTGACCTTTGAGCAAAGAAAAGCACCTAATCCTCTGCTTGCATCACGAACTGTTACTAGCTTAAAGCATTGGAAGGACCATTTTTTCTTTGTATCTGCCCAAGTAGTTCCCTTTAAGATGAACCGGCTAGTTTCTGGTAAGTGCATTCAGGATCCCTTTCCCAAAAGTGGTACGTATAATGTTTCTGCGTACGATCTCTTAAAAGCTGAGCCTACCCCACTTCGTCGTTATTCCGAACATTTCATTATGATGGTTGGCATTAGTCGTCAGTGGGCCGATCCTAATACACTTCCATTCATGACTTACCGAGGGGAACGTAAGTGATTTTCCTATCGTATTTTATGACTTCATGTGACTGTTTGTGTATCTAACTACTGCTTATGTGTTGCGTTTTGTAGGTATGGGGTTATCGATCGCATGAAACTTTCTGCCAAGGAGGATGTGTCGGAGGAGGTTGAGGCTCTGCTGAGGGAGGATCGCCTATACTGGAAACAACCGCCCGCTTCGTTGTTCAACCGGGTGAATCTGTGTCGTCGCCCTCCCGTAAACGAAAGAGTGTTGTTGGAACTCCTACCCCCGTAAGTCGACCAAAGATGAAACGCGGACAGGGACTGTGGGGTCCGGGGCTTCGGCCGCGGGAGACGCCCCCGCCTTTTTCCCCAGCCGCGGCTCACGTGGGGAAGCCCTCAGCCGCGACTGGCAAAGGGGAACCATCAGCTGCAGCTGGGGCATCCTCGTCCTCTGGTTTACTGGATCCTACTCTGACCAATCTGGTGATTCTGGTAAAGGAAAAATGACCGCTTCTTCTGAGGATACTAACTTGAATGCTGATGAGAAATTTGCTCCTGATTGGGATTTGACCAACGGTGTTACCTTCGAGACTCCGGATTCCTGTAAGGATTTCTTGTTTGCGTCCCGGACGCCTGCGGAGTTTTATCGCGGGGAGGCTCTAAAAAACAAGGAGTTGTCGAATGCTGGTTGTTTGGCTGTGGTGAATGGTTTGTTTTTGTTTGCTGAGATTCATGGGCGCTGGGTCGAGGGTATTAGGGAAATCCGAAATTTCAAGAAACAAGTATCGAAACTGGAAGGTGAGAATACTTCTCTTAAAGCACGCTGCGACGCTACTGATGCTAGCAAAGAGAAAATTTCACAGGATCTTGACGTGTTCGTGAGGATCTTTGTATTCAACAGGCAGCCGTGAAACGCCTGTCTTCTGAGTTGAAAGAGAGTAAGAAGACTTCCGGGGATCGTATACGCGCACTTTGAGCAGCAGGTCCAATTTCTTCCAACTAAACTCTTAAAATTCATGTAAATTGTTATGTAAATATGTTATTTGTGTGGCAGGTTGCACGACTGACAGCTGAAAGGAAGTGGCTCATCTCGGATGGTATGGGTTTGGCTTTTAACAAGATCCGCGACAGCGATGAGTGTCTTGACCTTCTTGCTACCATTAACGGCCTTTCTGACAAGGTGGGTTATAACGCCGGCCTATCAGATGGTGTTCTCCTTGCTGCTGAGGGTAAGAGGCCTGAGGATGCTCAGAACTTTGACAGGCGTGCACTCAAGAAGCTTCGGGTTGAGTCTGATCGTTTTGACCATGCTGTCTTTCCGATGACGGAGAAAATTGCTTCCATGTGTGATGCTGACATCGAGGAGATAAAGGCTTTCTTGGCTCCCCCAGATCCGGCTCCGGCTCCCGGTGCGGCTCCGGCTCCGGGTGCAGCTGGTGTTTAGATGTTTTACTCGTATTTCCTTTTGATGTAATGTTTTCAGACTTGTATTCTGACCTTTGTAGCATCTTTTGTGGTTGACACTTGGTTTTATTAACTGTGCCCATTTTACGTTTGCGAATGACATTTGGTTTCGTCATATGTGTTTTTATTGATGTTTGCTTTGACAGGTTCACAGGGTGGCCTTGTCGAATGGCCAGACTTTCACATACCCCCCCCCTCTTGGCCGCGGCTGGGTGGTTTCTGGGCCGCGGCTGGGGTGTGTTTGGGTGCTCCATGGCCGCGGCTTGCCTGGGACTCTTCCCTTGGCCGCGGCTTATCTTGATTTTTTGAACTCTTGCCGCTTTTAACGTCCGGCATGTTTTACGGTAACCGAGATGGATATGGAGACACGGCAAACGAGATTTATTGGTTGTGATCATGGTGCCGCGGCAGGGTCACGGTTCCTTCCCTGGCCGCGGCTTGTGATGCTTGCAGTGGCGTGGCTTAGTTATGGTTGTGACTCAGCCTTTTATTTTGATGTCTTACTCGTTTGTTTGTGCTACTTATAAATATGTTGGATATAATCAATCATTGGTTGTGGCTATTGTCATTGGTTTCAGCCGCGATTGGCAAATATATTCACAACTTGAGGGAGTTATTGGGAGTTATCTTCCCAACACTTACTTTTTCTCATACGTTAAGAGTGCGTAACTCTGGTGACGTTGATTGCTTGTCATAACATGGTATCATACTTGGGTGTCATTGATTGCTTGTCATATCATGGTTATACTTGTAGCATCATATTTGGTTTTTCTATATGATTTGGTTGCGAATATTGATATCGGCCATTGTTGTTTGGTAACGAGTTAAGGTCGTGTACTTGGACATAATCTCTAATGGTCTCATTTGTTTGTTTTGATTTTGCCTCGCCACATTGTTCAGATGCTGGCTTTGCCAATTAGTTATGGTTCTATTTTACCTCTGATTTCTACTTGTATGGTTACTTGGTTTTACGAGATTACGTATCACAAAAGAGATTGTTATAACTGCTGGTGCTCGCGTGCACCTTCTTTCAGGAAAAATGAGTTACAACATTCCTTACTATCACTTGGTTACATGTAGCATCGTCGGAGCTGAGCCCCATTCCACGTTCGCGGTACAACCGTACCATCTAACTTCCCTATCTTGTATGCTCCATTTTCTCCAACTTCGATCACTTGATAAGGGCCTTCCCAGCGGGGCCCGAGCTTTCCTTGACTTTCAACTCGGCTTGCTTCGTTATCCCTGAGGACATAGTCACCTGGTTTGAATGATTGCTTCTTTACTCTGGAGTTGTAGTACTTTCTCCACTTCTTTCTTGTGTCTTGCTTCCGGATGGCTGCTATCATTCTTCGTTCTTCTAACAGGTCGAGGTTCAGGCGAAGTTCCGATTCGTTGTTTGCTTCTGAGGATTGCAATACACGGGCGGATGGCATTCCGATTTCTGCAGGTATCATGGCTTCGGATCCGTAAGTCAAACTGAACGGGGTCTTGCCATGACTAGTTTTTGGCATCGTCCTGTGAGCCCAAAGAACGTTCGGCAACTCGTCCAACCAATTCTTGCCCTCCACGCCCAAACGTGTCTTGATTCCTTCTACGATGCTCCTGTTCACCCTTTCTACCTGTCCATTACCTTGGGGATGAGCTATCGAAGTAAATATCTGCTTGATCTTCAAGTCCTCACACCATGACTTGAAAGGGTTTTCAGCAAATTGTCTTTCGTTATCTGTCACGATAAACAGGGGTAACCCGAAACGACATATAATGTTTGCCCATACAAATTTTTTGACGTGTTGACCAGTGATTGATGCCAATGCTTTGGCTTCTACCCATTTTGTGAAATAGTCAACCGCTACCAGCAGAAACTTCACCTTCCCCGCAGCTTCCGGGAATGGACCGACAATGTCCATTGCCCATTTTGAAAAGGCCATGCCGCGCTGACTGGAATCATGTGTTTTTTGGTCGGTGGCATATTGGGGCATGCCTTTGGCAGCTTTCACACCTTTGTATCTCTGAAATGGCACTTCTATGCATGCCTGGCCAATAATACCCTGCCCCCATTGCCTTGGCCACCACCATCCTCGGGCCTGCGTGAATTCCACATATGCCTTCGTGAATTTCTCTTATAACGTAGTTGGCTTCTTCTGGCGTGAGGCAGCGCAGAAGCGGCCCCATGTACGACCTGCGGTATAAGACCCCTTGGTGAAGTTCATAATGCAACGACTTTTGCTGAATGGCATGCGCTTGTCCTTTATCTTCTGGCAAGTGCCCGCTTTCTAGGAACTTGAGTATTGGGCTCATCCAGCATTCTTCCGCCCTGTTTTCTATAGAAGCCACCACGTCTTCTTCGATTGATGGTGTTTTGTAACACCTCTACCTTAACCTCCTTAGCTAAGTGGCTGAAAGTGACTGAAGCCAATTTGCTAAGGGCGTCTGCCTTCTTGTTCTTACTTCGCGGAACGTGCAACACATCGCACTTTCTGAAGTTGCTGATTAACGCCTTTGCTTTTTCCAAGTACAGCTTCATTGCCATTTCTTTTTCTTCATAAGACCCATTGATCTGATTTGCCACAAGCAGTGAGTCGACATGGGCGCGAAGGTTTTGGATGCCCATCTGCTTGGCTATCCTCAGACCTGCCAACAAAGCTTCATATTCTGCCTTATTGTTAGAACTCTTGAAAGCTAGCCTCAAGCATAAGTCACCTCCTCTTGTCCTGGCCCAACTAGTATCATGCCTGCACCTGAACCTTCATCATTGGATGCTCCGTCTGTATGCAAGCACCACTCTTCATCATTCTGTATTATAGTCTTTTCTTTACTGCCATGACTTTCCTCCTCTGGTGGCATCTCCGTCAGGAAGTCAGCTACAACTTGACCTTTGATTGCCACCCTCGGCTTGTATTCTATCTCAAAGGCCCCGAGCTCGATTGCCCATTTCGCCAACCTCCCCGATATCTCTGGCCTTCTTAGTATCTGCTGGATGGGTTGGCTTGTCCATACTTCGATCACATGTGCCCGGAAGTATCTTCGTAACCTTCTGGAAGCGTGTACCAGCGAAAGAGTCAGTTTCTCCATTGGAGAATACCTGGTCTCCGGGTCCTTGAGTGCTCTGCTGACAAAATAGATTGGGGTCTGCTCTCCATCCCTGTTCGTCATCAGCACTGCACTCACGGCTTCTTTTCCTGCAGACAAATACATAACTAGTTGCTCTTTTGGAAAAGGAGCCACTAGCGTGGGTAAGTTACTTAAATACATTTTTATTTGCTGGAAAGCATCCTCCGCTTCCCCGGTCCATACAAAATTCTTCTTGTTCAGACAGTTGCGCAAGGTGGTCATGAATGGCAGTGCGCGTTCAGCGTGTTTTGACAAAAACCTGTTTTAGGCCACCAACCGCCCGTTGAGTGTCTGAACTTCCTTGACTGATCTAGGCGATGGCATGTTATGAACAGCTGTCACTTTCTCAGGGTTGGCTTCCATCCTCTCTTTGTTACAATTACTCCAAGAAACTTCACTTCTTCTACACCAAATGAGCACTTCTTTGGGTTTAGTTTCATGTTGATGGTTTTTAAGGTTTGAAACGTTTCAGCAATATCTGCGAGCAATGCCTCTTCGTCGTGACTTTTAATCACCACGTCGTCTACGTAGATCTCGATGTTCCTGCCTATCTGAGGTGAAAAAGCGTCGTCCATTAGACGCTGGTATGTTGCCCCTGCATTTTTCAGTCCAAATGGCATTTTCGTGAAACAGAATATGCCGATGTCTGTGTAGAAAGCCGTCTTGTCCTCATCCTCCGGTGCCATCTGTACTTGATGATATCCTTTGTAAGCATCCAAGAAACACTTCAAGGGAAAACTTGCCAGGGAGTCAACCTTCAAGTCGATATCTGGGAGTGGATAGCAATCCTTTGGACATGCATTGTTTAAATCTTTGAAATCAATGCACATCCTCCAGGTGCCATCACTTTTTTTGACCATGACAGGGTTGGCGACCCAAGTTTGATGCCGTACCTCCCTAACAATGCCTGCCTCCACCAGTTTCTTAACTTCTTCTACCACGGCTCTGCTCCGTTCGGGACCCATGTGTCGGCGCTTCTGGGCCACCGGTTCCTTTGACAGCCGTGTATTCAATCTGTGTTTTGCTGTGCCCCGGGGGACGCCCTTCATGTCAGAAGGTTGCCATGCAAAGACATCCAGGTTATGATGCAGCAGTGACGAAGTCGTTCTTTGATGGCGTCTCCCAATTGTCCTCTGACAGTAATCTTTTGGTCTGGAAAAAGGGGATTGACCACCCACCTTTCTAATACAGGACACATAGGTTCGTCTTCCCCAGCTGATGCCCCTGGGGTGATTGCCTTCACGTCTTTACATTCCCTGCTGGAGTACACGGTGACCACACCAGTTGGGGTGGGGAACTTGATTGCAGCGTGTACCGTTGATATTACCGCCCCCAACATGCACAGACCCGGTCTTCCGAGTAGGATGTTGTGGGATGAGTCTGACCGCACAACCAGGAAAGTCATGATGACTTCCCGCCATCCATGCTGTTACCTATTGCGACAGGCAGTTGTATCTGCCCCAAGGTCTGCACAACCTCTCCGGCAAAATCAGTAAGCTGGTGAGTTCTGGTGTCAAGATTTCTCCTTACCTCTTCGTCAAGCTGCAAAAAACAGTGTTCGTACATAATTTCTGAACTACTTCCACTATCTACATATATTCTGTGTACCTGATGCCCCGCAACGATTGCTGAAATCGTCAATGGGCCGTTGCAAAACTTCCGCCATGTATTGGAGGAAACGAAATTTCTTGCGCCATCCAGGGCTCCATATGATCGGAGTGACGCTTAAGTTTGCAGCTTGCGAACTTGGTCATGAAGATCTCTTTCCGCTTGTCTGCTGTCTGCGGTGTCTTTTTCAGTTCCCTCAGGAGATGGGCCAGCTTTCCCGTTTTTATGGCCAGTTCGATCTGCCGTTTTAACGAGAAGCAGTCGTCTATCATGTGCCCATTTTCCTTGTGGAACTCACAGTATTTGCCTGCGTCCCTCTTTACTCCAGGCTTTAGCGGAGCTGGCTTGGTGAAGTTGATATTCTCTGTGGCGAGGATCTCGCTTGGGTTTTGGTTAGTGGTGGGAGCATTACGTTAGGACCTTGTGGGTTTCTGGTTGGAGTTGTAAAACGAGGTTGGAAAGTGTGGCTTCGTTGAGTGAAACGTGGTTGGAACTGTGGCTTTTTCCCATGATCTTGAGCCTCCCGATCTCTTCTGCTGTTCCCAGGTGGAAGGCATGAGCTTCATTGGAGTTCTATCTTTCATCTGTTCGCAGGCCTTTTTCCCTCTAACGAATGCTTTTGCTCTTTCCAGCATTTCGTCCACCGTCTTCGGGAGATGTTCATGGAATCTTTCTACCAACTGATCATTTCTCACACCATGAATGAAGGCTGAAATTCGGATTGTTTCTCCAGCTCCTCTGACTTGCATGCTTTCTTTTGAGTATCTCGTGATGAAATTCTCGATGGACTCACCGTCTCCCCTCTTGATGTTGTGTAGCTCTGTCGAGTCCTTGGCAGATACCTTTGCTGGCTGAAGTTCCTCAAGAAATCTTCTTCCAATCCTCAAAACTACCTATGCCTCCGACAGGGAGGCTGTCAAACCATACCCTCGCAGCACCAGTTAGCGTTTGGGCGAACATATGGCACCACACAGGGACTGACCATTGCTCTACTTCAGCGGCCCCGATGAAGATTGCTAGGTGGTCATCAGGGTCTCCCAGACCGTTGTACTTGCCAACGTTGGATGGCATTTTCAATTTAGGGGGAAGGTGAATTCCGCTATTCTGGGTACGAACTTAGACCTGGCTCGTGCGGTCGACGGGCGATACGGCTTACTGAAATCATCGTCTTCCACAACACTTCCCCCCGTCCTGGTTGCATTTTGCTTTGCTCTGGCTTCGTCTTCAACGCTTATCACTGCCTTGCCTTGGACACCTTCCTCCTCCTCCTGGTTCTTTGGGGTGTCTTCATATTCCAAACGTGTCCGGATATCTTTCAACCGTCTTTCTCTTTCTTCCTGTTCCAGCATGGAAAGGATCTGTTCCCGGTTTTTGCTAACAAAGCCCGGGTGATGATAATGCTATCATCATTATTTTCCCTCGAGGGGTGCCTAGTGCCGATGTAGTGGTGTGTGGGTTTTCATCGGGGTTCGGGTTCTTATGATGATGAGGGGTTCCTGGACCTGAATCCATGGTGGTTGGCTTTTTGGTTCGTGTGGTCCCACGATGGCGCCAAATGTTGCTACACGAATCCTAATCACGAGATTAAGACCGAGGAGCAGTGCAAAGATGGGATTATGACCACGGATTCGGTCTTGACAGGATGCGGCTGGGCTTTGCTTCGACTGAGCTGGGCTTCGGCTGAACAATACTTCGGCGGAGCTGGGTGTCTGCAAGACAGAAACAACACCGTGAGCCTCGCCTCTATCACACCCTCAAAATCCACGTGCGGAATTCTAACCGCGAGGCGTGTGAACATACCAGGATCACAGTCAATAGTTACTTGGAACGACTCTACATGCAACGTTAACATAACAAACCAAAGTTTAAAATTTATAATTCATGCGGAAGCGTTTAAACAATAAAACAAACCCAAATAATAAAGATAAACAAATGTATCATTGTTTAAGCGTTAGGATGCATGCTTGACCCGTGTAGTGCTCCTAACAGCAGTCCAGATTAATGACCTGAGAATAGCATACTAAAAGTCAACACATGGTTGGTGAGTTCAAGAGTTTGTGTTTAAACATAACAGTTTAGCAAAAGTGTATATCGAGTTTGCGTTTATCATAACAGTTTAACAATAGCGTGTATCAACCCTATGGTTGATCAGTTCAAGAGTTTACAGTTAACATCACAGTTTAACAATAGCGTGTATCAATCCAATGGTTGATCAGTTCAAGAGTTTCACAGTTAAACATCCCAGTTTAACAACAGCGTATATATAAGCATGTGCATTGTAATGGCTAGCTAGTCCATTCACAATGATATTAAATAGTGATTTCGACATTGAAGCTGACCTGTGTTATGTTTGCCTCCTGTCACGACGTCTCCATATCGTGACAATATACATAGGACAAATTGCACCCGACTGACCTCGAGTCACACAGGTGGGGCTCGTCACACCCAGTAGTACTACCCAACTTTCCCCGCTATCCAATATTAACAATTCGAAGTGTGAGGACTTTTATAATTATAAACATCACTATATTAATATCATACACATCTTAAATATATAATGTAAACGTTTGTAACATTACCAGTATGCTATCTCCCCCAAAAGAGTTTTAATAAAATGAACTTACCCAAAAGAGATTTGTAAAATAGTGGGCCTGAACTCACCCAAAAATTTAGTAAAACAGTGGGGCATGAACTCACCTCAGTTCTCGTGTGATTTGATAAGCTAGTAATTCCTCCTAAGGAATTATAATTCACATAAGTAATAAATACAATTCATAACCTAAATAAGTTAGATCTTTGAACCTGGTGTTCAATTGATCTAGGATTTGGTTCTCGGGAATTTGTTATAAACATATAATTAAATCATTTAGTTATTTTGTTTTTAATAACTAAGATTTATATTTCATAAATTTCGATTAGCTTAATAATGATTTTAACATATCATTATATTCTAATAAATTATAAACATAATTTAATTATGTAGATTTATATTTCATTTGTAAGATTTATAAATATTTATAAAATCAAATTTTGCATTTATATTATCAGGATTATCCATAAATTATATAATGTCCTTTAATAATTTAATGTTTTAAATTATTATAAAATAAATCCATTTTTATAAAGATAACAATTTAAAATAATTATCTACATAAATAAACAAATAAGGTTTAAAGAAATAAATTCCAGAAATTAACTATATACTTTCTAAATTACAAAGTTTGTAAAATTATTTTTATAATCTTTTCAGAATTTTTTTATATTTTTATAGGCTCAAAAAGGCTTTTTAAAAAATGTGTTGGGGGCAGGGTTCGAACCCCTGACCTCCTGTTCACCATCACACGCACACACCAGTAAACCAAGGCACAAGCCGCGGTTAAACTCCACCTTTTAATTCTTTTAAAACCCAAACTCAGTAATCCCAATTCCACTAAAACCCCAGGTTCGATCCGCACACCATTGATCCCCAACCGATTTTGATTGCGTCTGATTTTATGGGTTATTGTTCCTCTTGTAAAAACGAGCAAAATGGTGTGTTCATTACCTGTTTCGAAGCTCTACAGCGTGTGTTTGATCGGTTGCAGGTCGCGGCAATGGGGGATCGGATTGATTCGTTTTCCAGTGTTTAGGATGTGTGTGATGGTATCATTAGTTTAGGAATGCTTATATAGCCCTTCCTGTTCGATTAATTTGAATAAAATAAACTGGTAATGCGTTTTTGATAAGTGGGTCGGCCGACTTCGGTCGAGAGTGGGAACACACCTAACTGACTCAATTTTCAAATTGAAATGGTCCACTAATTCGAATCATCCTCTAGAAGGTGTCGGGATAGTTGGTTTGCATTAAAACCGCGTCGTTCTTGGCTTTTGGGTTGCCGGAGAGACGCCGAGAGTCGCCGGAGAATCGAAGGGGACGGGCGGCGGGTTGGGTATTTTAAAACAAATTACAGAAACGGTCCCTCATGTTTTACAATGTTTTTATTTCATGTTTTAAAGGTTTAAAACAAGTTTTAAGATTTGCAAAACTACCCCCTGGACTTTATTAATCAATTATATTAATTTTGTAAATAATAATATTTTCATTATTATTATTATTTCATTATTAACATTATTAGTTTTAATAATAATATTATTATTTATTATCATTGTCATTATTTTTATTATTATTAATACTATTACTAAATAATAATAAAAATATAAAAATAAATTGTAAATTCACATTAAATCACGGAAAATTTTTCGGGTTGTCACATCATCCCCTGTTAGAGGAATTTTCGTCCCGAAAATTAAGATGTACTGGCAGCATCCTTGAACAGGTTAGGATACTTGCGCATTATTCGTCCTCTCGTTCCCAAGTGAACTCAGGACCACGCCGGGAGTTCCACCGAACTCTTACGATCGGAATCTTACTATGTTTTAGTTGTATAACTTTCCGATCCATATTTCCAGAATATAATTTCGTGGTAAGGTGATGTCTAGAAATCAAGATAAGACCAACAATGATAGAAAGGTTATCCGTCGGAATTTAAGAATCCCAAACGTCACCATACGAAACGATCTTAACGCATGTCCTGTGAATAGGTATTTCTCCTTTGACCAAACATCGGTCTAAAGAAATAATAAACTATCGAAGATCTTGGAATGAGTTCACGAAAATGGTTAAGAATATTATTAAACAGAAATGATCAATCATTCAGAATACGATTGATGTTTTAAACGTCATACCACGGTGTACGAATATTTGAAATGGATGCAGGTAATTTCTCGACGTTGTGAGAAAAAAAGATTACTCTGAACCCTTTCCTTGGTGAGTAACTCGATAGTATTGCTGATCAAGTGGGTGAGAATTTGTCTAATCCGTAAAACATCACCATTAACCTCCACTGGGACATCACCTCTTCTGGCCTAAATTTTGTGGCCTCCAACCTCGGAACTCCTGAATCAACTTAGGAAAAGTCGAGGATGTCACTAATAAGTTGAAGGACTAGATCATCAGAAGACAACATGACACTCAAAGTTGTTTCTGATCTTTATCAAGTTTTGTTGTTGATAGAATTTCTACTATGCTAACGACCCCTGATAATGGAGATCTTATCTCGTGTGACACGTTGCTAGCGTTGTTTAGGAAGGCTACCATCACACAATCACGTTTTGATGATAGCTCAAATGAGAGTGGATAGATAAGGAATAAATGGTTCCATATAGCTAGGTCAAATAAGGATGAAGGGAGATAAATCAATTTACGAAGTTAAGTGCTCCAAGCTTAGAATAAAAATCAACCTAAAACGATTAGGTCTCCTTTCAGGTTCAGGGATCATGCTTTGGTTTGATAGGTTGAACCACCTTCTCCTGACGGACTATCTTGGTTTCATGCTTCGATAACCATTCATACAGTATTAAGTCTATGTCAAAGACATGACCTTCTTGTACTAATTACTACCATTGGTTATTTCTACTAAGTAAAATGATTTCTAAGCAACTAGGGTTAATGCTAAGTTAAAGAATAATTCCAGAAGAATCAAAGCTATTATCAACCCTGGTATCAAATAGATGTGTAGCTATTGATGATAAGGTACGTACATGTAACAACACTTAGTCTTGTCAAATGTGGCTTGCTTCAGTCATAATGTATGACCGCGGGATGTATTACTTTGACTTATATGACCTTTATTTTCATAATTAACTGTTCTTACTTTCTAGCTATAGCCATTTCCTAATTCTGATGGTTTCTAACTTGTCCTGGGGTCCTAATCACCTAGCGCATACTTATAGTAATGGTCGGAACTCCAACCTTCTTAATGTCCCCGTTTAACACACGTTAGCTTAATCATATTAACCAACATAGCTAGGTTCACAACATTGGCATTCTTGTCTACCTTACCGCTAGATTGCTTGTTTGACCCTCCAACTTCTTTCTACTACTCACTAGATTTTTCCAGTGTCCTTAATTCTATTTGGTCTAATGTCATAAGGTATGACATCAGCTTTGTCAATTTATGGAGTTTGTCAGTATAAAAGCACAACCTAACCCTACCATTGCACGATTTTAGAATTACAATTCTAACTTTTGCATTTCATTCCTTAATCACAAGGCTTTGAACTCACCTTAATAACCCTATATATAAGCATCACCGGTACTAAGAATGTGCTTAAATCGATTACACGACATCCAAATTTTCCTTAGCATCATCCCAAAGAATATGTACAATGAGTTTCATCACTCTTCTATATTTCCTGTAGTCCACTTACATTCTAGGTATTCAATCAGTTCCTCAGTTATTGAAATACTAATTGGAGGAATGTCTCTTAAATGATTGGAAATACCATGAAGGCTCTAAGTAGGATAGGACTTAGTAATAGCAAGTGTTAGTAATATTTTGTCACCCTATACAAGGTCTTACTAGAATTATGATCCTAGCACCCTAGGGTAAGAATAGAAAACTTGTAATACTCATGATCGTTACTTCTCCCTACGTCCACGTCCTCTTCCAGACATTCTTTAAATTACCAAATATCAAAAGCTATCAGTCGTATGAAAATAGACCTTTTGCCTTGAAATGAAAAGGAAGAGAAATTCAAGGATTTAAAGAAACAGACAAGCTAGAGAATCAGTCCGAATCCGTGGGATTAACACAAATGTCATGGTTTGAATTTCGATTCAAGGTAAGGGTGAGCATTCCTACAAGTAGAACTGATAGATAGTTAATGGCTATGTTCTATGAAGACCGAGACTTTCTTGTTCAAGGTGTAGGAATGATGACTTATACTGACTACAATGTTACCACCCGACCAGATTCACCGGACTTAGCATGCACGACAAGTTACAATTACGTGTGCACCCGTGATGGTAACTTGCTTTGCATGATCACCCCGTTCCTCCTATCAGGTTAACATATCTTGTCAAGTATAGTGGTCATCAATGATTGAAGTACCAAATATGTATGTATTGTATCAGGGTCGATCAATCAAGGTATACGTAAGGATCAGTAAAGTTTGGGAATTATTGACACACCAAGGTAATTTGACCCATTTGCCTTAGAGACCTGTGTATTGACCATAGTTTATCACTCATCCCAGAAATCCCCAGGTAAGCATACCAGGTCTCGCAATGAGATATATGCGATATGCTTGCCTTAGCCCGAGGGCCTTTTGCCAGGAAATCCAGAATACAGGTGTCTATGTGTCACACAAGTTCATTTGGTTCATGGAATTCAAAATCTCGATAAGATTTTCATAGATTAGACTAAGGATTTGAACCCACGATGATAAGTTAAGTTTAGGAAGACTAGGAACAAGTAACTAACTAACTGTGTACGGTTATAGTCTACTGTGTATGCAACCTAGTTCTCTATAACCAATGTCTCTGATACCAATCTGTCACACCCTCAAAATCCACGTGCGGAATTCTACCGCGAGGCGTGTGAACAAACCAGGATCACAGTCAATAGTTACTTGGAATGACTCTACATGCAACGTTTAACATAACAAACCAAAGTTTAAAATTTATAATTCATGCGGAAGCGTTTAAACAAATAAAACAAACCCAAAATATAAAGATAAACAAATGTATCATTGTTTAAGCTTTAGGATGCATGCTTGACCCGTGTAGTGCTCCTAACAGCAGTCCAGATTAATGACCTGAGAATAGCATACTAAAAGTCAACACATGGTTGGTGAGTTCAAGAGTTTGTGTTTAAACATAACAGTTTAGCAAAAGTGTATATCGAGTTTGCGTTTAATCATAACAGTTTAACAATAGCGTGTATCAACCCTATGGTTGATCAGTTCAAGAGTTTACAGTTAAACATCATAGTTTAACAATAGTGTGTATCAATCCAATGGTTGATCAGTTCAAGAGTTCACAGTTAAACATCCCAGTTTAACAACAGCGTATATATAAGCATGTGCATTGTAATGGCTAGCTAGTCCATTCACAAATGATATTAAATAGTGATTTCGACATTGAAGTTGACTGTGTTATGTTTGCCTCCTGTCACGACGTCTCCATATCGTGACAAATATACATAGGACAAATTGCACCCGACTGACCTCGAGTCACACAGGTGGGGCTCGTCACACCCAGTAGTACTACCCAACTTTTCCCGCTATCCAATATTAACAATTCGAAAGTGTGAGGACTTTTATAATGATAAACAGCACTATATTAATATCATACACATCTTAAATATATAATGTAAACGTTTGTAACATTACCAGTATGCTATCTCCCCCAAAAGAGTTTTAATAAAATGAACTTACCCAAAAGAGATTTAGTAAAATAGTGGGGCCTGAACTCACCCAAAAGATTTAGTAAAACAGTGGGGCATGAACTCACCTCAGTTCTCGTGTGATGTTGATAAGCTAGTAAATTCCTCCTAAGGAATTATAATTCACATAAGTAAATAATACAAATTCATAACCTAAATAAGTTAGATCTTTGAACCTGGTGTTCAATTGATCTAGGATTTGGTTCTCGGGAATTTGTTATAAACATATAATTAAATCATTTAGTTATTTTGTTTTTAATAACTAAAGATTTATATTTCATAAATTTCGATTAGCTTAATAATGATTTTAACATATCATTATATTCTAAATAAATTATAAACATAATTTAATTATGTAGATTTATATTTAATTTTGTAAGATTTTATAAATATTTATAAAATCAAATTTTGCATTTATATTATCAGGATTAATCCATAAATTATATAATGTCCTTTAATAATTTAATGTTTTAAATTATTATAAAATAAATCCATTTTTATAAAGATAACAATTTGAAATAATTATTTACATAAATAAATAAATAAGGTTTAAAGAAATAAATTTCCAGAAATTAACTATATACTTTCTAAAATTACCAAAGTTTGTAAAAATTATTTTTATAATTTTTCAGAATTTTTTATATTTTTATAGGGCTCAAAAAGGCTTTTAAAAAAAATGTGTTGGGGGCAGGGTTCGAACCCCTGACCTCCTGTTCACCATCACACGCACACACCAGTAAACCAAGGCACAAGCCGCGGTTAAAACTCCACCTTTAATTCTTTTAAACCCAAACTCAGTAATCCCAATTCCACCAAAACCCCAGGTTCGATCCGCACCCAATTGATCCCCAAACCGATTTTGATTGCGTCTGATTTTATGGGGTTATTGTTCCTCTTGTAAAAACGAGCAAAATGGTGTGTTCATTTACCTGTTTCGAAGCTCTACAGCGTGTGTTTGATCGGTTGCAGGTCCGCGGCAATGGGGGATCGGATTGATTCGTTTTCCAGTGTTTAGGATGTGTGTGATGGTATCATTAGTTTAGGAATGCTTATATAGCCCTTCCTGTTCGATTAATTTGAATAAAATAAACTGGTAATGCGTTTTTGATAAGTGGGTCGGCCGACTTTCGGTCGAGAGTGGAAACACACCTAACCGACTCAAATTTCAAATTGAAATGGTCCACTAATTCGAATCATCCTCTAGAAGGTGTCGGGATAGTTGGTTTGCATTAAAACCGCGTCGTTCTTGGCTTTTGGGGTTGCCGGAGAGACGCCGGAGAGTCGCCGGAGAATCGAAGGGGACGGGCGGCGGGTTGGGTATTTTAAAACAAATTTACAGAAACGGTCCCTCATGTTTTACAATGTTTTTATTTCATGTTTTAAAGGTTTAAAACAAGTTTTAAGATTTGCAAAACTACCCCCTGGACTTTATTAATCAATTATATTAATTTTGTAAATAATAATATTTTCATTATTATTATTATTTTCATTATTAACATTATTATTTTTAATAATAATATTATTATTATTATCATTGTCATTATTTTTTTGTATTATTAATACTATTACTAAATAATAATAAAAATATAAAAATAAATTGTAAATTCACATTAAATCACGGAAAATTTTTCGGATTGTCACAGCCTCGAGCAGAAAGGGTTTTCTCCCCGAGACCACACTCCGACGTGAGAATAAGTATTTGTGTTGATACAACTTCGAAAAGGAGAATTAACAAGTGAGTAGTTGATAGTGAGAATGTTCTGAGAATGGATCTTCCTTTGAAATAGAAGCAGTATTTATAGTGTTGGTGTATGGGGATCAGATGTGGTATAGTTCTATTCTTGGAAGCCTGTGGTCAATGATATGGGACTGAAATTCCCTAGCCAAAGGTTTTATACCTTTCTGGTGCAAAGGGTTTCTGACTAGCATTAATGTGCTTTGTCTTGATAGTTGACTTTTGGGTTTGGTTGCTGCCCTGACTTCCTGCCAATGTTTGGCTTTACTTGTTTGTCATTTGTGGTTTTTTTTTATCCCTTTGTAACCAATGAAATGATTTCCTTGGTCACCTTGTTTATACAAGGTTTTCATAAGTGTTAGATACGAGGACTTTGCAAAGTTGGATGTTTGTGTAAATTCGGGCTTACTACTTCAACCGCGGGACCGGGCTTACTGATGTTGCCTAATGCTTGTTTTCTCCCGAAGCCGCGGCACTTGCTTGTTCTTCCCAAAAGCCGCGGCACCTTTGCTTGTTACTCCCAAAGCCGCGGCCTTCCTGGCCTTGTTTCCCCCATGAGCCGCGGCCTACCCGGCCTTGTTTCTCTCATGCCGCGGCCGCTCGCTCGTTTTCTCCCAAGCCGTGGCCACCTGTCCTCGTCTCTCCAATCCTTGCCTTTTTAGGCATAACATTAGTCATAATCTTTTATTGTCTCGTATTTTGTCTAATTTTGGGGTGATACCCCTTCACCATGCATTATTTGATATGTTCAGTTTATTTACATCAGAATTAAATGCTATTATGCGAGTAAAAGAAAAATACTCGATGAAAGATTCATGTGTCTCATTACTTCGTATGAAATCACTTCTAGATGAGATTTAGTAGTCGATTTTCCATTTATTTCGATGCAAAAATTATTAGATTTATGATATTGTTATAATATACAAGATTAGTGTTGTTCCATTCTTCATTCCTCCACCCCGACTTGATATTTTTCCATTCTATTACCTCCTCCATTATTTATTTCCATCACTATTAGGGCTGTTCACGAGTCAAGCAGGACTGAGGAGCCTTTACTCGTGCTTGGCTCTTTTATAAACCGAACTGAGCCGATCTGCTTATTTAGATCTGAACCAAAAATCGAGCAAGCATTTTTCAAGCATTGATTTTCCAAGCGAGCTTCGAGCTAGCGACGAATGATATTGACAACCTATGGTATTGATAGTCATACAATGTCATGTGCCACACAGTTTAAATATACAAAGAGAGTGAATATATTGAGTCTTAAGTTTTAATGTTTTAAAAAGCAGCCCAGTTTAATTGTTTTTTATTTATAAAAAACTATTTTATAAAAACACCAATTTTAAAGTATTTTATATTTTTTAAAAAGTTTGATGTTTTAGAAAAATTTCTTGTTTTATAAAAAATATTTCTTTTGAAATAACATCAATAAAAAGATCTCTTTCTTAGTATATCAAAAAACTACTTTTAATCTAAAATGAGTTAAATGAGATTATTAGTAATTAAAGTAATAATCATTTAATAGGAGGGATAAGCGAGAAAATTGAAGTAGGAGTGATTATGATGTTATCACGTGTCCTCTTAGTTACTCTTTTATTAGAGTAGAAAAATAATCCGGGTCAAAGACTATCGTTTAGCCGCTTAGGGTTTTACTTTAACATTTAATATAAAATTTATTATTAGGTTGATTATCTAGTATTTATAAATATAAATTGTATATTTATATATAGTAGACCAAATACAATAGAGTGGTATGTATAAAACTATAAATATAACTGAATATTTGAATATTTATGTGTATATATATATATATATAAATTTAATTAAAAATATTCTAGCCGAACAGAACCGAGTGGACATTCGCTCATGCTTGGCTCGTTTACTAATCGAATCAAGCCGATCAACTTATCAAGTAGTAAATTGAACGAGTATTTTTCGAGTGACCGTCAAACGATTTGGACAACCCTAACCATTGCCACCAATCCCCACTACCACCGCCATGCCCACTGCCAACTATTGCCACCGCCACCACCACCACCACCCACTACCACTGTTGGCGTTGGACCGCCGCCACAACCCACATCACCACCAATGCCACCACCAACCACAACCACTGGTACCACCCACCACCACCACTGGTACCACCCACCACCACCACCGCCGCCGCCACCACCCGTCTCCACCACCACCAACCACAAACACAACCCCACCACCAACCACAAACACAACCCGCCAACAAGTCAACCACTACCAACCACCATTGCCACCACCAGCCACCACCGCCACCACCCACCACCGCCACCACCCCCACCGCCACCACCCACCACCACCACCACCAAGCACCGCCACCGCCCGCAACCACCACCCATAACTCGTAACCACAACCACCCGCCACCAACCACCAACGCCATCACCACCACGACCACTATAATCCATTCTTTCCTCTTTTCTTAGCTACCAAATAAAACATAGCAATGATTTATTTTATTTTTATAGGGTAATCAAATATGACAATTGAACTAAATGTTTTATATGTTTTATTTTATTCCTTTGCTCATTCCATTTCGTCGTCCATTTTATTCTCTCGTTCATTCCAATACTTTGTACCAAACAAACCCACATATGTTACTCTTTACTTCTTTAGTGTTATATATCATATCATTATTATTAGTCTATTAGAACTATTTAATTTGGTCCTATCTAATGGTGCGTAGAAGTATAGGATAACATAAAAAAATTAATATGTTGCATGTCCTATTTAAGAAAATGATCAAAATCTACTTGTTTCTAATAAAAAAGTCGTTATTCTCATACAAGTCAGACTGAGAGTGCTAAGCTAACAAAATAGTCAGCGGGACTCGTGACAATATCTTGTAAGTTTTGTAGGTCAAACAACCAAAATGTCATGCAAGATCGTCACATAATCGCTGACATGGCTGTCACGAGAGTGTAAGAGAAGTGTCACACATTCTCACTTAAATCTATAGTACTTACCATATGCGATGAAGACATTAATACTCACTCGCTCTATAAGTCACCTATTGTACATGCTCATTGCTTGTACCACTAGTAATCACCACATGTTCTACCTAAGCACGTCTTATTCTTAGATGGCGATCTACTAACACTTTCTTTCTATACTTAGAACCGAACTCATTACATGCTTCTCACACACTCCCATTTTATGACTCCATACAATGGCGTCATCTCGCCCATGTAGATCTAAATTGAATATATAGAGGCTAGGATTTGGAGATAATAAAGGGAATCGAAAGAATAAAATAAGAACTCGGAATATTTCAATTGAAATATCTTTTACGATGATGTAGAGGACTTCTCAAAATGTTTTAATACAACTCACTTTATTTGAGTATAAGAATGCACACAAAATGCTTAGTATCTATAGACTATAGCCATTTTATAGGCCGAATCCAACGATAACAACCTATCCTATACCAACCCACTAGGGTTTTTACCTGATTGTATTTTTCTTGCATCCAATTTTACCTCTACATACATGCTTATCTTGTGCTTATGATTCAAGATTTACATAATGTCATGAGGTTATAGCATCAAGACCATTCTCACGGATTTTTCATGATGTTTACAATATCGGGAAGAGTAAGAATTACATAACACAACTATGAGACCACTAAAACCAAAATAACACCGGGAAAATGGCAGCAGGGGCAATGGCGTTATCCGGCTAACCATTTCAATCCTAATTCCCTATTGCAGGCGGTCTTAAGGTATGTTTGGTATGTGGTAATGGAATGGACGAAAGAATGAAATTGATGAAGAAAGGAATAAAATGAATCATTATATTTCATTGTCCTATTTGGTTACATGTGAAAATTAAATAATTATTACTTTGTGTTGTTTGTTAGGTAGGAAAAGAAAAAGGAATAAAATACATAAGTGGTAATGGTGGTGATCACCGGCGGTGATTCCTAATGGTGGCGGTTGGCGGTGGTGGTGGTGGTGGCCAGTGGTTATCAATGGTGGTGGTGGCGGTCGATGGTGGCCGGTGGTTCCCGGTAATAGTTCGGTGGTGGGGGTGGTGGTGATCGGTGATGGTGCTCGCTAGTGGTGGTGGCGGCGCATGATGGTTGGTAGTGGTAGGAGTGGTGGTGGTCGGTAGCGGTGGCGACCGGTGGTGGTGGGTGGCCAAGGATGGAAGAAGAAATAAATTGAAAAAAAGAAGGTGGATGTAATGAATTGGTGGGTTTAGGGGAAATGAGATTTCCCTTGTAATGATTTATTTCATTTACTTCACCAACTAAAACCATCAATGGTTCGTTTATTCCGACCTTCATTTCCGTATACTAAACGCTATTTTAGAGTTTGAAATGAAAGAGAAGAAGGAAAATACAATAATAATGTTACAAAATTATATGTATTACTAATCTTCAACTTGGTTATACGTTATTAATTGTACATTATGTTTTATAGATTGTCTTTTTAATAAGAGTTAATTACACGATTGGTCCCCGTGGTTTGCTCATATTGCAATATTGGTCCTAATTTTGAGAAATTACAGGTTTAGTCCCTACTGTTTACCAAACCGTAACAGGATTGTACTCTAGTTTCTCAGTTAAGTAGTTAAGTATAGGTGAAAAGACCAAAATACCCCCGACATAATTTAATAATACATACACACAATCCACATATCATCTTAAACATCGATCGCACCACCCCGTCGCCAGCACACCACTACACCGTCGTCGGCGCCCCACCGCATCATCACCCATGCACCACCACACCACCGCACCACCACACCATCACCGATCACTACCAGATCCACTACTATCAACATGACCATCGCGTACCGCTATGCACCATCACAACCATCATCGCCTGAGTAACCTACCAAAATCACTATAACACCTCCTACCACCATCTCCATCTCCACCGCCTTCCACTGCGATCGGTAACGTCACAAGACGTGGTGGTGGCGTTGCGGGTGTCGCCGGAATAAAACAAGAAACTCACGACAACATCACTGGAATAACAACTCACGTTACCGTCACCATCCTGAGCACCACCGTAGTTATTCCAGTGATGGTGAACACGATACATCATTTGCCTTTTTTTAAATTATCCTGTTTACATAGCAATAGCACTTACATAATATTATGATACAATTATTGTTAATTTTATTAATATCAGTAAATCAAACCTTACCTGCTGCGGATCTAGATTCAACTTTGGTGACTCGCTTGATCTCCACTGTCGCTTGATTTTAGCGATTCAACAACAATCTGAATGGGACTCTGTGTGTTTTATATGTTTGCATCGTGTTGATCTGGTGGATATTTGTAGGGTCTAAATATTTAATAGCAAGTTATTTTCATTCAATGGTCACAAGATCTATGGGGTGGCAATCCCATTACTGTCACACCCCAAAAATCGCAGCGGGAGGTTACGTAACATGGTGATAATGGAAGTTGGAATTAATCCAAAGATTATAGTCAAACGCTAACAATTTAACAGTTGACTACAAAAGATCAGACCTTTACACACTTTTAAGCAAAACATAGTGAAATTCAGATTCATTCACAATCAAATTGTTCAGTCAAGCGACAACATTTATTCATTGAAATTTCACAATAGGTAATCAACTAACACATTTGACCCTCCAAAGACTCATTCCGTTAATTCCAAATAGAGCTTACCTACAATCCTGAAAAACATGAAAAATACTAGTCAACATAAAGTTGGTGAGCATTCGGGTTTAAAACTTTATAAACAACCAGTTTTCAAAATTGTTATGATGTAGCGAGATAATAACCCAACTTAGACTAGCTAGGTACTATGATAGCAATCAGGTCACAAGTCCATAATCAATCCAAGAAACACGTCGTTGCCCCACAACAGTCCAAACATATAAACTCCCTCGTCACATTTCCTGACCAGCGCGACTGGTAGTGAGAGCGGACCCTTCTAACCCGACAGATCTACCAATATAGTCTGCGGCCTCCCCGAGGTTAATGATTATGGGGGGATTTAGGGCTCAATAGTCATACACTTATACTATTGACCAAAACTTATACCGTCATAAATATATTATCTTCATTTTACCGTCATGTATATAAAAACAGTTAATAATGTTTTTCCCTCCAAAACAGTTTGTGAATCCAAGGATCGCGATTCAGGAATTATCAGTATTAAAATAAATCAATTTAATGATCGCGGAATTATCACTAATTGACGTTTAATTGTTTTAATGATTAACGATGAACACAACCACAGAAACACAATAAATGTGAAATCAATAATAATTCAAATGTATTTCATTAACTATAAGGTAATGATTACAAAAGAATAATAATTGATAACTATGAACAACGAATTCTGTGAATCGAATAATGTTTGATGTTGATGTGACGACAGCTAGGGTTGCACAATGAACTCTTGACAGCCGTAGTAATGATTGATTGTGTTCCCCGAGATGTGAAACCTAGGACTCATTTTATAGATGATTTGAGTCGGCTTAGGAAACACCGGATCTCTCGGGATTTGTTATTGATTGTGTTGACTTGATTGACTTCGTGATAGTTGCAATCGCACAAGTATATTCTTCCGCAGGTGTCTTGTCGTCCGCAGAACTTTTGTTCTTCCGTAGATGATTGGTCTTCCGTAGCAGAGTTGTTCTTCCATAGGAAATCCTTCTTCCGTAGGAGTCTTCACTTCACGGTACTTGATCATCCGCAGGAACATGTACTTGGTCATTTTGTCTTGTAAGAAACATATCTACGGATTAACAAAATTGTTCATCCGTAGATGTTTCTTACACTTGGTCAATTCCATGAATCCGTCCAAGTATATTGTTTTTCCCTGTCAAGTCACAAATCAACACACATATATATGGGGTTATCCTATAGATTCAAAGCACATATATATATATATATTTGATTGTTACAAATATTAATTACAAGACTTTATTTTCAAGTACTAAGCCTATACAAAAATGATCTAGCCCTATACAATCTAGATCTAACACAGTTTAAATAAAATAATATTTAAAAATGAGCCCGAAGAACTCACCTTCGTACGTGATCAAATAACCGATCAGAAACGTCTTGCACCAATTATCAAGATCCTAAACATGAAAGACTTAATTAACATTTGAAAAAGCATGTTCATGAGAATGCTTGTTCATCCAACTTATTCATTTTAAAAATAATAATGTTTTTTTATTTCTTATAGTTTTTAAAGAAAACCATTGGTATTTTATAAATGTTTATCACTTTTCCTAAAGAAATATAAGTTGCAACATATCCATCTTATAAGCTAACATCTATCTTAAACTTATACTACTTAATTAACTAGGCATCTAATAATATCACTAGTCCACTTGTAAATCCTACGTTTATTTCATACGTATTATATTCTTAAACTAGATGATTTCTAAAACCACAAATCCATACTTACATTTATTTATAATTTATGGTAAATTTTATTCAAAGATTCACTAATTCCTTTGTAAATAGTAAATTTTGTATTTTTATTCAAAAACCTATTTCTTTTATAAAACAAGTTTTTAATGATGTCAAGATTATTTAATAACAAAACATACATTCTTTTTTATAAGGTTAATATTATTTTAAATCTACGAATGTATTAGCTAACCTTTTTAAAATCCATTAATTTGAGGTCGTTTTGAAAATGTATATTTATATATATTCATTTTTATTCGTCGTTATTTGTCCAAAATATATATATTATTTTTTGGTTTTGTATGATTATATTTATAAAGTCTTGGAGTCTCACTTGTCGTCTTTAGTCGAGTTCATTTGTCATAACATCCTTTTAGCCTTACGTACGGTCTTAATCACGGTTTCTAGTCCTTGAATCTTTTGTCGTCCAACTTTTCATCTAAGTCATTTCTTATAATATGTCCAAGTATACATTTGATATTAACATCTTATCTTAAACTTTTCTTTTTATGATAAACAACACCATCCATTATTTCATCTTAATCACATTCCCATGACATCATATCCAATATCATCCATCATATTTTGCTTAATCAATATTCTATGACTTTATTTTTAACATCATTCCTACGTAATCATTCTATGAACTTATAATCTCCAATTTTTCCCAACCTACACATACATACATACATACATACATACATACATACATACATACATACATACATACATACATACATACATACATACATACATACATACATACATACATACATACATACATACATACATACATACATACATACATACATACATACATACATACATACATACATACATACATACATACATACATACATACATACATACATACACATACATACATACATACATACATACATACATACATACATACATACATACATACATACATACATACATACATACATACATACATACATACATACATACATACATACATACATACATACATACATACATACATACATACATACATACATACATACATACATACATACATACATACATACATACATACATACATACATACATACATACATACATACATACATACATACATACATACATACATACATACATACATACATACATCATACATACATACATACATACATACATACATACATACATACATACATACATACATACATACATACATACATACATACATACATACATACATACATACATACATACATACATACATACTACATACATACATACATACATACATACATACATACATACATACATACATACATACATACATACATACATACATACATACATACATACATACATACATACATACATACATACATACATACATACATACATACATACATACATACATACATACATACATACATACATATACATACAACTATATATACTCTTTTGAACCCAGATCATACCAACAACATTATTGCATCAAGCTAATACCCTTTTAACATGCATTTTCAGATTTAGAACCTATTTTTCATTAAAACATCATTTTCATCAAAACATCATTTTCATCAAACATCTAAGTGGGTGAAACTAAGGTTTATCAAGATGATAATCTTGATCATCCATGCATGAGGTGATAAAGATAATCTAACTCAAACGAGTATACATTCAGCCTAAACCAACGGTTTCCAATGTTAGCACGAAGATTTATTAACACCCGATAATTCCTCCAAGCTCTTAGTGATAACTTAGCTAGCAACTCTCTCTCTTTTTACTCGAATGAAGGTGATGAAGGTTCCTTATAGTGGTGATGGTGTGTTTTCGAGAGAGAGGGTGTCGCGGCTCGTGGTGGCTGAACTGGGGTGGGGGTTGGGTGACCGAGAGTGGTGTGTTGTAGGGTTGGTGATGGAAGTCGATGGTGCGGGAGATGGTGGTGGTGATTCTGGGTTGATGAAGGTGATCGGAGGTGGTGGTGTGTCGGGTCGGTGGTGGTGATCGGTGGTGAGGGTGACGGGTTGGTGGTGATGATCGTGGTGGTAGTGGTTCCGGCGGTTGTGGTGGTGATCGGTGTGGTGGCCGGCGGTGATGGTCTCGGCGGTGGTGATGATGACCGGTGGTGGTGGTGTGGGTGTGGAGGTGGTGAGGAGAAGATGGAGAGATTTGTGATGATGGTTGTGTTCAATGTGGGTTTTAGTAGGCATATGGATGACAAGTTGTCATCCATGCACACATTCCACCTAATCTAGTATGATTATTAATTTTATTATTAGCTTTATTATTATTATTATTATTATTATTATTATTATTATTATTATCTAAGTAGGCCGGAGGCCTCCCCAGGAGGTATGTTTATTTAGAAAACATACTTAAAAACTTATAAACAATTTAAAATATATTAAGTAGGCCACCAACGGCTAGATCCAGGAAGGCTATGAACCAACTGGAGATTTTACGCAGCCTTTATCAAGGATGTTAACATGTGATCAGTAAAGGTCAGCCCTAAAACGCCCCACGCCATCCCGGCTTTTTGGCTAAAAAAGGGCCCCAAGAGTTCGACCGCCATATTAACATCTTGAACAGGCTGCAACCTGTCCATAATCACCCCCCTGAATTTTCACTATCGTTGGCCTTCCAGACTTTTTTTTTTTTATTAATAAGTCATAGAATTCAGTTAAGCATGGTGATGTTTTAATACTTAGATGTTTAGCCTCTTAGAGAGACTATCATCAGAAGAATATAGAAGGAGAAAAAATTACCAGAATTTTTGGAATGTAGGCGCTCGTTCTTGAAACTCTTAAACTTTAACTTCAATATTATAAGAGAATTTTTTACAAGAGAGTGGAGAGGGATTTCGATCTTAGTAGTGATCGAGGTGTGTCTAAACTAATTACAATTACCTCTATTTATAGGAGGCTCATATACTGGAATATGCTAATAATATGCGAATATTCGCATCCTATGCGTATTACGCGTCTAGAGTACAATTATTAAAGTTGCTTTATAAAAGCAAAAGTTACAATAATGCAACAACCAAACAAAACTTGTCTGGTGAGTGGAGAAATTTCGTCCTTTCTTTTGAATTATTGACGTCCTTTATTTTGTTGTGGGACCTATTGTATTATTTCTTTTCTTTTGAGTTACCAGATATTTCTGGATCTTCTTCTACCATTATTCTTTGGTAAGCTTCTTCATTGAAGTCTTCTTCATATGGATCTTGAGAGTCTTGAAAAATAAATAGATTTTCTTCATTATTTGAAGATGTACCTGATGTAGTATCCGTCGAAGGAGATGCTCCTTTCTTGAAATGTCTCGCTATGTCCTTCTTCATTTCTGCGAGATATACTTTCATAATTTCTTCTTCACTAATATCATCAGTGCCTTTAATCATTTTAAGTTTTGTAACAATATGATTGAACGGACTAGGAGATTCCCTTTGTTGTCTCTTCTGCTGTTGCAGCTTGTATGACTGTATAATTTCCTGGATATAATCCAGAGTATCTTGGCAATTTAGTTTGCCATTTTCCTCTTGCATCATTTTCTTCCAGAATTTAGTCATAAATTTTCTTTTTAAACAAAAAATATTTTCTGGGGTATAACCCGTTTCCGGAACCCACTTCAATATCCATGGGATACTGAACTGAGTAAAATAATAAAATGAAGCCATTCCCTCAATAAGGGTATTATCATGTTGGGCTTCGATTAAGATTGGAGATAAATCTACCCATTGGGTATATAAATCTTTAAATATTTTTGCATTTTTAGTAAATATATTTATTGATGGATCGTATAACTGCCACCATTTAAAAATCCAGTTTGGAATATCGGAATCATAGACTTTTGAACAAATTTTATAAACCAAGAATGTTTTTTACTAGGATTCTCATATAAAAGAACTCTGTCAAAAGCTTTGATATAATCCCAATAGTTATAACTAATAGGATTTTTAGATTCAGGAAATATGATTTCCCTTGTTCTTAGAGGTCATGTCCCCCAAGTTTCAACAGATATGATCTGTTTAATTACGATTTTACTGAAACTGATGGCTTTATTAGCCCCAGTATAATGCGTTATTTCGCATGATTCTTTTTTGAGGATTTCCTCATAAAATGTTAGAGACTTATATGTCTCAGCAGGATATAATCCTTTATCAAGATATCGATTGGTTATTAACCAAGGATTATCTTTCCATTTTTTATCTTTATTTTCTAAAAGAAGTATGACTTCTTTGTTTGGGTTATGAACCCATTCATCATCATCACTTTCATCAGTGGTGATTTGGGCATATGATGCCTTGCCTTGAGGACTATTTTCCTTTGAGGCTTTGAAGGCCATATAATCCTTCCATGTCTCTTCATCAACTATGTTTGATGATGACGAACTTGTTGATGCGTTAAAAGCTATAAGCTTTTGTTCCCAATTTGGGAAATAACTCTTTCACCTCTTCCCCTATGAGAGGAAGATCTTCCACGACCTCTGCCGCGTTCCCAAGGAATCATGGATGAAATTAAGCATAAGAAATTATTAATTTCTTTGCTTCTAATTCCTGGATTTTTCTTCTGACTTCATTAAGTCTTCCCTGCAAGATCTGTAAAACATGTTCTTTTGCCTTTCTAGACAAATTTATTACATTTCTAATTTCTTGCATTCTATTTAAAAGCATTTTTTCTATTAATAGAAATTCATTTCTTGTTTCAAGAATTTCTTGAATAGTGTTTCTTAGAGGTCCTTTATTATGACTCATTATGCACTAGAAATTATAGCCATTTTGGCTTCAAGTTCTTCTATAATCTTTTTAAAATATTCTTTTTCTGACTCAAGGATTTTAAATTCTCTGAATCTATTTTCAATTTGTAATAAGCTTAGAGAGTTATTTTTCCTTTCTTCAATATAATTTTCTTTTTTAACTTGAAGTTGGATTTCCCTAATTTGTTTATTAAGGATATTAATATATCTTAAATATGCCAATTTGGAATATGTTATTCCAATTGGTCCTTTAAAATTTTTTGGTTCTCGAGGGGGTCTTCTCATTTTAAATACTCCCTGGTAAGAAAATCAGGTAAACTGTTATCAGTTCCCTTTTTATAAATTATTTCAAAATCAAATGGCGCCAAATGTGACTGCCACCTTGCAAACATTTGTTTAGAAACATCATGTTTAAAATCTTTAGTAAACATATACTTTGCCGCTTGACAATCTGTTCGTATGACAAACTTTTTGTTATATAAATCATCTTGAAATTTTAAAACACATTTTACTATTGCTAAAATTTCTTTTGCAATAGTAGCATAATTCTTTTGGCTAGTATTCCACTTACCTGAATGGAATCTAACAAGATATTCTTGTTTACTTTCTGGAGATTTCTGTTTCAAAATTCCTCCATAGCCTATCTCAGAGGCATCAGTCTCAACAATTTTATCCATCATGGGATTTGCTATCATTAAGCAAGGAAGGTTTTTAACCTTTTGCTTTATTTTTTGAACTGCTCTAGTATGATCTAGAGACCACGGTTTAACATTGTTTTTTAATCTTTCATATAAAATTGCAGTGTCTTCTGCTAAATTTTTATAATATGGAAGAATATAATTTAGGCTTCCAAGAAATCTTTGAAGTTGAGTTTTATCCTGTATTTCATCAGGAAATTTTGATGCAAACTCAATACTTCTATTAATCGGAATTATATTTCCTTGGTTGATATTATGACCCAAAAATCTTATATTTGTTTGGAAAAGCATCATTTTAGTCCTAGATATAACTAAACCATTTTTTAAAATTATTTCTTTGAATATATTCAAATGTTTAAAATGGGTTTCAATATCTTTAGAAAATACTAAGATATCGTCAATATAAACAATGATAAATCTACTATATGGGATAAAATATCATTCATTATATTTGAAATTCTGAAGGTGCATTCTTCAGACCAAATGGCATTACATTCCATTCGTAATGTCCTATAGGTACTATAAAAGCAGTTTTGTACCTATCCTTTTCTTCTATTTGAATTTGCCAGTATCCTGACTTTAAATCAAACTTTGAAAATATATTTGCATCATGCAATTTATCTAGTAAATCTTTTTTATTAGGTATAGGGTACCTAATCCATTTTAAGACTTTATTAAGAGGTTTATAATTTATTACCAATCTAGGTACACCTCTTTCTTGTTCTGCATGTTTATTAGCATAAAATGCGGTGCATGACCACGGAGACTTAGAGATTCTAATTAAGTTTCTATCTAAGAGAGATTTTATTCTTTCTTACATAATTCCATATATTCAGAATTCATTTGGCATGGCCTTGCTTTAGTCGGTATTTGACTTTCTTTAAAATCATCTTCGTATGGGAGAGAAACAATATGTTTCTTCCTTTCCCAAAATGCATTAGGATGATCATTACATATTTGTAGGGAAAATTGATGTTCAATTAATTTAATCTTTTCCTGTAACCTATTTTTACTTAATGTTTCTTGAATATTTAAAGAAAATATTTCTTTTTGTAGAAATTCAATCTGATTTATTTTTGCTTTCAATAATTCTTCTTTTACATTATTTAATGTCCTTGTTAAAGGATTACTTATAAACGGAAAATTTATTTCTCTTTCCTGGTATGTACCAGTTATTCCAGTACGATCTATTCTTTTTATAGAGAAAATCTTATCAAGAAATGGGCTACCGAGTATTACTTGGTTTGCCAGATTTTTTACTAGTACAAATTAGTATCTATACATGTATTTTCTTGACATATGAATGCCTTGGGTATTTTATAATTTACCTCGAGTTTTCCTTTACCCGCATGACTCAGACTATGAGAAGTCTTATGGTAATATTTTACAGGTACTAATCCTTCCTGTATACAATTCAAATCTGCACCACTGTCTATTAGCGCAGTTACTTCTATAAAGAAGTCTTGTCTTATAAGGAGTTTTATTTTCGTATGCCACTTTTGTGAAGTTATAATTTCCATAATATTTTTTAGATAATGAGATTCTGATTCTTCTGGTTGAGGAATTATTTTTCCTATTTCTAGACCTATGATCCTTTTTTCTAATTCTTTATTGTTTTGTTGTAACAATTTTATTTCTATTTTCAGATTATTAATTTCTTGTTTTAACTCCTGAATATCAAAAGGTTTCTTATTCTTTTTGTTTAATTGATTTTTTAATTCTGCCAGAGAGAAGGGTTTTAGTTCTGTAGAAGTAGAAGCTTCTTCCTCTTCTTGGCTCTTAAAATGTGACGAGATTATTTTCTCTTTTATTTGTGGATTATCTATGAGTTTTAATAATTCCAGAATTTCATTAGTTATTACATTTATTTCCATATCTTGGAATTGTGAAATAATTTGATAGATATCATCTTCTTTTATTTCTGGATTACAACATTCCTTGTTGCAATTATTATTACAGTTATTTTCTTCCTCAGATAAAGAGAAAAGACTTTCATTTTCTAAATTGTCTATTTCTTTTTCTTCAGAAGAAGATTGCTCCGAATATGATTCTGAATCTGACTCTAATAATATCTTAGTGATTTGATTTTTCAAATCTTCATCTTCTAGCTTATTAAGCTTTTTCCTAACCCAACAAGTTTTCGCTTTGTGACCTATTTTGCCACATTTTCTACAAATTAACTTAGGCTTATATGAAGCTTTGTATTTTTCAATTCTTTTAAATTTTCTGTCTTCCCTTTTCTTTTTTCTTTTCCTATGTTTATAAGTGTTAGATTTCTTTAATTTTAATGACTTAGAAGTATTAGGTTTTACTTCTAATCCAAATTGTTCGCAAAATTGACCTAATTGCCTCTTCTCATTTAAAGAGTGTTTCTTAATTTGATGGTTTAATCTTATTTCATTGCATAGATTTAAACCTTCTTGCACGCATATACCTATTAATTTCCCATAAGTATATTCATCATAATCTATATTATTTCCTCCTTTTCTAAGGTTATTCCTTATTCTTTCTGCAAATAGATGAGGAAGTCCATCTATGAACTTAGATTTCCAATGAGAGCTATTACTCTCTGGGAGTTCCATTACTCTTGTTAAGAACGTATCCTTATACCATCTAAAAGATGTAAGGGTTCTACACTTAAGGTTTTGTAATAAAGATCTAATATTCCTGAATTATCAGACCATCTGCCTATTATTATTATTATTATTATTATTATTATTATTTTATTATTATTATTATTATTATTATTATTACTACTACTACTATTATTAAACGTAACAGTTAACTGATCGTAAGGTTCGTTAGAACCGTTATCTTAGGTTTTTACTAGTCAAAACACAATCAATAATAAATATATAATTATTATTAGGGTAGTCTCGTGCGAGTATTGACCTGTTTTGACCGGGTGTCACGGTAACAATGATGTTGGTCGTGAGTTTCTTGTTTTATTTTCGCGACACCCGCGATCGCGACCACCACGACTGGTGGCGCCACCGATCGCGGTGGAAGGCGGTGGAGATGGAGATGGTTATGGTGATGCTGTTCGGAGGTGGTTATGGTGATTTAGGTAGGGTAATCAGGCGATGGTGGTTGTGATGGTGAATGGCAGTACGCGATGGTCATGTTGATAGCAGTGGAGCTGGGGGTGATCGGTGATGGTGCGGTGGTGCGTGGGCGACGATGCAGTGGGGCGCCGACGACGGTGCAGTGGGGCGCCGACGACGGGGTGGTGCGATCGATGTTGAAGATGATATGTGGACTGTGTGTATATATTATTAAATTATTTTAAGGGTGTTTTGGTCTTTTCATCTATACTTAACTGAGAACTTAACAGGAGTTAGTGATAGGGACCAATCCTATTATGGTTTGGTAAACCAGTAAGGACTAAACTTGTAATTTCTTAAAATTCTGAACCAATATTATAATATGGGCAAACCACAAGAACCAATCGTGTAATTAACTCTTTTTTTAATCTTACTTTTAACCCTATTGGTTTTTATATTTTACATTTAACGCTAATATTTTTTTCACTTTCAAGTTTGATCTCATATAATTTTCATCTTTTATAAAATTTCCGTTTACGTTCCGGTCTAACAATTTCAAGTTAACATGCAGCAACATGCGTATGTGGTTTAACATTTTATCTTTTTTTTGCTTAACGGTCATGTTGTGTTTTACGTTTTGATATTTTTGCATATTAACAAGCCATAGCGTGCATGCATGATGCAACATTTTTTTGTTTAATTTTTCTTTTTATTTTAATTTTTCTTCTTCAGACATTACACTGATGTTATTTTGCAGGGTTTTATGTGCACGCCATAACATACGAGACATTATATCCAAACAAGACAAAAAGTAACCCTTTATCGTAATCTCAACAAGACAAAACACAACTCCTCGACCCTCGCAAACGCCACCAACTCTCAAGAATTCAAAACCCTAAATCATCGTTCAACAAACACTACCCTCCAAAATCCAATCTTTTCACCTTCATCTTCTTCAATTCTCACTCAATTACCAATTACCATGAACACACATTCACAAGAAGACGCTCCATCACCATCTCCACACATTCATCTTTCCACTTCGTCATCAGGTTATTCTGTACCCATTAGAGCTCCCCTCACAATTGATTCAGATTCTGAGTTAGATTTACCCATCAGCCATCAAATTTACTCAAGAACTAGTAGTTTTAACAGCAGTAGCAGCATTGATTTCAGTAGCTATGGTGAAGAAGAAGAAAGTGGTGGTTTTGAAGCCTACCCAGATGGAGAAATTGTGATTGAAAGGTCTTGTGTTGAAGAATCTTGCTTTAGCAGGCCTTTTGTGAGATACCCAGATGGAAATTATGTGAAAGAAAGTGGTAATTTGAGTCAATCTGCCATTTTAGACCTTTTGTGAGAATCCCATGTGAAGAAAGTGGTGGTGGTGGTAGCAAATTGAGTATGCCGATTGCACCATTGACCGGAGACTTTGACGATGATGGTGAGAGTGATATTGGTTCTGTAGATGGTGGGGCTGTACAGAAGGTTGCTATGGCCCCTAAAGTTAGAAGCTTTGATGATGGTGATGAAGGGGATTGTGGTGTAGATGATGAGTTGCAGATTGAGGGTGTGTTTCTGGTGATGATATAGCTGGAACTGAGTTTTTGAGTGAGGTTGTGAAGCTTTCTGAGTCGGGTGCATCGAGCTTTGATTTGGAAAGAATTGATGTGCAGACTGTCTCAAGTTCAATCAATGAGATTGAAATTGAAGCTATAAATGAGAAACTTTCAGAATCAGGTGAATTGGGCTTTGATTTGGAAAGAATGCATGCACACATTGTTTCAAATTCAGACGGTGAGATTGAAATTTTAAATTCTGTTTCAGCTGAATCGATTGATGACGAGGGATGTAAAGTTGAGTGTTTGAATGAGGTTGTGAAGTTTTCTGAGATGGGTGCATTGAACATTGTTTCAGACAGAATAAATTCACTGATTGTTTCAAATTCGGACAGTGAGATTGAGAATTTGAATTATGTTTCAAGCGAATCGATTGATGATGAGAGATGTAAAGTTGAGTGCTTGAATGAGGTTGTGAAGCTTTCTGATGCGGGCGCATCATGCTTTGATTTGGGAAGAATTGACTCACAGGCTGTCTCAAGTTCAATCCATGAGAAACTTTCAGAATCTGATGAATTGTGCTTCGGTTCAGACATAATCGACACACAGATTGTTTCAAATTTAGATAGGGAGATTGAGCATTTGAATACTGTTTCAACTGAATCAATAGCAAATGAGGGATGTAAAGTTGAGTGTTTGAATGAGGTTGTGAAGCTTTCTGACTCAAGTGCATCAAGCTTTGATTTGGAAATAATCGACGAACAGATTGTTTCAAATTCAGACAGTGAGATCGAATTAAAAACCATCAATGAAACTGAACAAGAGGCTGAAAGCGAAAAGGACGAAGAAATGCTAACACGAATGCAGCGCGTAAGGGCAGAGTTCTTAAGGCTTGCACTCAACGAACAGTTTACCCGGGAAGTCAACGGAGAAGGCAATAACTATAAGTTCGACTTTCATTTGACCATTCTAGCTGTCGGGAAGACGGGTGTAGGCAAAAGTGCAACTATAAATACCATTTTCGGCGAAAATAGAGCAACCACAAATGCATTTGATCCTGGGACAACTACCATACAAGAACATACAGGGAATGTAGATGGAATTCAGCTTAGAGTGATCGACACACCGGGCCTCAAATGTTGTTCCTCTGACCGATCATACAACCTAAAAGTTTTAAAGTCTATAAAAAGATACGCACGAAAACACACCCCGGATGTTGTGCTATATGTTGATAGATTAGACACACGAGAGGTTAACGATTCACACCTTTTAAAGTTGATCACAGGTTCACTTGATTTTTCAGTGTGGCGTCGTTGCATCATTGCACTAACTCATGCTGGTTATGATCCCCTTAATGAGCCATCAGGGGCATTCGTGGTCCAAAGGTGTCGTTTTATACAAGAACAAATTTTTAGTTGTGTTGGTGACGATCGACGTATGGCTAACCCTGTGTGGCTCGTTGAGAACCACCTGAGTCATGAACATGATATTATGGATCTGGATTGTGGGTTAAAGAGTTTAGCTTGTTTAGATCAAGCAAATGAAGATGAGGGGTGTGATCAAGTTCCACCTTTTGACACGTTGAGCGAGCCACAAGACATTGTTAACCGTAGCAGGGAACGTAGAGATGCTTATTTCGCAGATTTCGGTTATCGTGTGAAGCTTCTTGGTCATAATACTTGGTCTCTTGGATGTAGATTGTGTTTTTAGGTGAATGTGTGGTCTTTGGATTCATGATGCACACATGATTACTCTATGGTTTTTAATCTTTAGTATCTGAATTGATTATTACAACCTCAAATATATATATATATATATATATATATATATATATATATTTGCAGTTAATTATCTTTTTTTCTTATCATTTGAATCACATAGCTACACATGAAATATTTGTCCAAAGTCTCCCTTTAAACGTTGTTGGGAGGTTGACCTGACCTGACCCGACCCAAAATCCTTAAAGGGGCTAAAATCCCATTAATTGATCTTCAACAATGCATACAGTTGCAGACTTTCAGGGTGAGTGTCACTTTGAATCTTGAAATCAAGTTAAGAATATTAAACGCTTGTTAAACATTCAGGATCTGTGCTTAGACACTGATGGTAAATATACCATCATCTAGTGGCGACTCAATTCCGCTAGGCGTTTCATCGAGCACTTGGTGTATGGTGTCAAAGTATTGGACAAACTTTAAAAGATAAAATCAAACAAAATGTAAGAACTTAACAAGTAAGAAAACACTATAACAACAGTACTAGGTGACAAGAGGCATGATGGCAACACTACAAAGACACGAGCTATAATTGTGGTTATATGAGCTATGATTATAAGCGCATGACAAGGGTGACAAAATGATAATGTCAACGAAGATAAACAAATAGAACAATGTGTCGTCGACCTTTCATAGCACGACGATAGGGATAATAAGATAAACGAAAATCGTCACATAAAGAGGACCGAGGACGAAAAAAGTTAGTGACCTCTGTAAATGTGGAGGGGGTTAGGAAGGAAGAGAAAATGAAAGAACAATTGGTTATTTTTTAGCTTGCTCAATACATTTATTAGTTTGCTTTGCTAGGATTTCGAGTATTAATAAAACCATCATTTTACACAAACAAAAACAATGAAGAAGGGCCTTTAATATTTATTTCGCTTAGGGCGCTCAAAATGATTGAGCTGCCTCGGAGCAACACAGTTTGTTTGAACATGGCTTGGAACAAAGTTTTAGATAGAAGGATTTTGTCATAATAGGACATTTTTAATGGTAAAGTGATGTACTCTCCAATTAAATGATCATAAGTTTGAATCTGAATGGTGTAGATGTGATTTTAAGAGTAAAATAGATGTAAAATAGAAAGCGTATGTGATTACCTGCATTAATCAGATAAAAGACTTTAATTTTCTATGGATGTGTGCTTGAACAATTTTGAAATGAATAACTATGTTTTTAAACTTTGTGTGTGTTTTGTTATATTGAATTTATATTTGTTTTTTGTTCTTCTTTTGCATGTATGCTCTTGATTTACTATATATATGTATCTTTATCTATCATACAAGTATGTTGTAATAATGAAGGATATTATATACCTGTTGTGACTTCAACACATTGAAATTACAGGGTTTCGATAGCGATCTTTTAGATGTAATTAGAGATGGGCGGGGATGAGGTGTGCCTATAGTCATGGTGTGAGTTGTGTGAGTTGTGTTAGTTGAATATATACATGATATATGACAAGGTGATGAATGTTATTAGAGCCATAAGAACCAAATAACTTCACCAGTGATAAAAACTAACATAAACAAAACCATTGGCGGAGCATAGTTAGGACCGGGGGGGGCCGCCGCCCCCCCTCTTTTTTTCGTCGGTAGTGTTAAACTTTAGTCCGGTAGTGTAAATTTTTGGCTCGGTAGTGTAAATTTTCATATAAAACTCGAGTTCGCCCCCCCTAATAAAAATTATTTTCGCCCCCGCCCCCCCTTCGGGAGTGGTCAAGCTCCGCCACTAAACAAAACATATATAAATATCTACCATGCCGGATACCGGCATATGTGGGCACTAACGAGGTAGAAGACAAACATATAAAAAGTCCAATACAAGCGTATAAACATTTATTAACGAAACACCAATAAAATCATAAGGGGACACATTTTGCAATTGGATAAATATATAGCCAACCCCTATAATGTTTACAAGGGTATATATGCAATTGATCCTTGTAAAAAAGGTTGGTTTCATGTGAATTTCATTGATTTTAACCAGGGTCAGCTTAACGTTTTGAAGGCCTAAAGCGAACAAAAAATATGAGGCCCTCAAGGTTTTGTATGTTCATCACTATTTGTAGGTTTATCAAGGTTTTCATCAAGATTTTCAATGCTTTCATCATTATTTGTAGGTTTATCAAGGTTTTCATCAAGATTTTTTTAAAGTTTTCATCATTATTTGTAGGTTTATCAAGGTTTTCATCAAGATTTTCAACTTCTTTATCATTATTCATAGGTTCATTAAGGTTTTCATCAACTTTATCAAGATTTTCATCAAGTGTTTCATTATTATTAGACGTTTTGATGGTTACGAATTTTAACATTGATCCTTTTAGTGATTCATTTAAAGCTTCTCGTTTAGCCTTTTTATCCCTTTTTGATGCACCACATTCAAACTTACGTATTCGGTTTGACATTGTTATAACTTATAAATTCTAAGCAACCAATTTATAATTCCTAGTTAAAGTATGTAGTGTAAACTAAATAAGATTCCTGAAATAAACTAATGAAGTAGTATGACTAATAAGATTCAAGCAGTTAGATAATCAAATAAATTAATCAAAAATCAAAAACTAATAACTAATTCAGAATATCACTATATCAGATCCTATATTCCTATTAATCAGAATATCATATTTAAGCAATGAGAAACAAAACAGATAAACTAATTCAGAAATCAAAAACAAATGAACAAACTATAAATTTAAAAAGCTAACCTGATGTCCTGATCTCAAGTGAAAAGAATAAAAGTTGACTTGGCCTTCTTAATCGTCACTTGCAAAATCAAGTTCCACTTCTGGTAATTTGGTCTTCTGCCTTCTAGTCTTTTAATGGCTTATAGCAAGATCAAAGTCTCACACTTTCACTTCTAGCCTTCTTAATTGCAAGTCCGGCAGTCCGTAAGTCTGCAACCCGTGTTAATCATAAAATCCAAAATCAAAAAAAAATGTCTAATATTAAACACCAGTTCACAAATCACAACCCTTGAATACTTAAATTGTAAGTTGAACCGAAAGGAACAAGTGTGAATTTATTGAACGATTTCAACATAAATACATAATATTACCGTTATGGTTATGGCGTTATTGATCTCGAATAGTCGCAACTCGCAAGCAAGTTTGCTGCTGTTGGAACTTGGATGGCTGAAGGGGTGACCCGCGACATCACTACATCAGGTCAGCAGTGCCGCAGTGGTGCACTGGTGCAGGCGCGCAACATGCTTGAAGCTTGATGAGTTGATGATTACCGAGAAACCATTGGACCTTCGTTGTCCTGAATCTTGATGAAAGAGGCGGCCATTTATTGTAGTAGAAAGAAGAAAACGTGAGGAGAGGCGGGTGAGGGAAAGGGAAGAACCACTTAGGGCTAAATGATAAATTTGACCCTACATATTCAATAACATTTGAGGCCTTAGATTTTTGGAGGCACAAAGCCCTGGCGTGGGCCAGTTGTACTATCGGGCCGGCCCTGATTTTAACTTTTTACATATGTGTTGAACCTCATATACGCATGTATTCTACCTCATAAACAATTGAATATTGTAAATGCCCATATTAGCCCTCCTACACCTGTAGTCAAAGAACATATATACCAAGTAAAAATGTAAGTGGGGTATATGATACAAATATTTAGGGTCTTGAAAGTTAAATCATGAAACTTTAAGGACATAAAGGCACCAAATGGAAAACATATGGATGATGATTTCCAATGTTTTCATAGCCACACCGGACGGCCGGTCGGACAGGAAACCAGCCCTGTAGTACACATTTTGGCTTGTTTCATTTAAGTCGGTTGTTTAACAGTTGGACGGCAAACCGGTTGAACCAGACCGGATTTTAAAACTTTTCGTTCCAAAATCTCGTTTTTTTAATTAATTCAATAACTTATTTTATATATTAATATATATATATATAGATATATACATATATTAGTTAATTAAGTGTTAAAAACTTAATATTGTATTAAAATGTGTAAATCTACATTAAAACATATATTAATTTTATATTTTATTTCTAATATATACATATACATATACATATACATATACATATACATATACATATACATATACATATACATATACATATACATATACATATACATATACATATACATATACATATACATATACATATACATATACATATACATATACATATACATATACATATACATATACATATACATATACATATACATCTACACGTACACGTACATGTACACGTACACGTACACGTACACGTGCACGTACAGGTACACGTACACGTACATGTACACGTACACGTACATGTACACGTACACGTACATGTACACGTACACGTACACGTACACGTACACGTACACGTACACGTACACGTACACGTACACGTACACGTACACGTACATGCATGTACGTGTACATGTACGTGTACGTGTACGTGTACGTGTACGTGTACGTGTACGTGTACGTGTACATGTACGTGTACGTGTACCTGTACATGTACACGTACACGTACCTGTACATGTACACGTACACGTACGTCTACATGTACATATACATGTACACGTACATGTACATATACATGTACACGTACATGTACATATACATGTACACGTACATGTACATATACATGTACACGTACATGTACATATACATGTACACGTACATGTACATATACATGTACTACACGTACATGTACATATACATGTACACGTACATGTACATCTACATGTACACGTACACGTATACGTACACGTACACGTACACGTACACGTACACGTATACGTACACGTATACGTACACGTACACGTACACGTATACGTACACGTATACGTATACATATGCATATGCATATGCATTTACATGTGCATATACATACATACACACACACACACACACACACACACACACACACATATATATATATATATATATATATATATATATATATATATATATAATATCAATTGATTTTGTATATGACATCTCTAGATTAGACGAGGTCTATTAACCCATATTATTCGGTCCATTTTTATGGTGTGTTATATTTTCTTTCCTTCCACCCTTCTTTTTTCTCGTTAAATAAACTTTGCGTCTCTTAAAAATCCAAAGTTCAAATCTTAATATTTACAAATTATTACTAACTTGATATTACCACTAACCGGTCATTAAAAAAGTTTAAATTACAAATTTCATCCTTTATGTTTGGTGAAAATAATGGAATGTGTCCTTTCTATAAACGGCTTTCACTCAATGTCCTTTTTTACAAAAAAAATCTTATGTAATACGTCATTTATACTAACCGGGTTAAATAATTCTCAAGGGTTTTATTGACATTTTATTCATAAGGGGCTACTTTTGTAAGTGTTAAAGTTTCTTTTTATTATTCAATTCTATTCATTTTTTTCTTTTATTATTTTTATTAATTATATATTTTATATAATATAATATTTAATTAACTTATTTTTATTATATATTTTCCATTATAGATATATATATATATATATATATCTATATTATATATGTAACGTATAAAATACCACTAATTTTAATAAAATATTTTAACTCTAATTAAATAGTTTTAATTAATTTAAAGTCATTTTTTAAACTTCTAGCTTTCAAACAGCTATATTTAAAAAAATCCATCATAATATATTATTCGTCTTATTAATCTTTAATTTTTTTAAAACCCTAAATGGCATATCGATATGATAATATTTTTAATCTTGTTTATAATACTCATTTTGATCTATTAAAGATGACTTGACACATAAAGATGCTAATGGGAGCCCTTAATTTACCAAGAAATTAACATCTACAATCACCCGTTTAATTATTTGTTTGTGTTATTTGATCTTTTTAATGTAATTTTAATTTTAGTAACTTTAATTCTTAGTTTGTGTAATTTAAAAATGATTTGTTTAATTTTCATTTTTAGTTAAAATGATAGCATACTTGAAGATAATATCACAAAATCATAAACTCCAAACTAACGATTGTTGAATAAAATCAACATCCAAAACTTAAACTATGGAAATAAAATACTTCAATCGTGTGAAAGACTTAACAAATTTTTTCAAAAGATAAATAAAAGAAGTTGGTCGTAATATTGATCGTAGATATTTAAAAATAAATTTTAATAAAAAATTGTTTAGGTTGTAGAAATTAAAAGTGACTACATGAAGTTTCTAAAAAAGTTAAATAGTTTTGCAAAAATGATCAACAATCTTTGAAGGAATAAAAACATAAGTCAATCATAAATGAATGAGAAAAAGAGTAAGTAAAAAGTAAGTATATAAAATAAAATAATTAAAATAGTTTTAAAATGATAATAGTAATATTTCTATTCAAAGAAATGGAAACAAATAAATTTTTATTTAAAAATGTTTCAATCTGTAATGTTTTTAATATAAACCATAGCCCAAACTATTCAACACGTTGAAGATTTTATATCAAAATGGTATTAAAATCTTTATGCCATAACCCAAACTATTTAGCACGGTTAAAAATTTTATACCAAAATGATATTAAGATCTTTATTTCATAAACCAAACTATTTTTAAAACCAAAATGGTAACAAAAAGCGACATTGAAATAAAACCAAATACTAGTTTAAATTATATAACATGAAAAACATATATTTTTAACCCTATAATTTGTATTAGTACAGTTAGAAAAATTGATAAATAAATTTAAAAACAGAAAAAATATATATAATAAATTAAAAAATATTAATAAAAGTATATTTATAAAGAAATTAAATTAATTAATAATATTTAAGATTATAAAATAAAACTTATATTAAAAAAGATAAAGTAAATAAAATAAAATAAAATAAAATAAAATAAAAAACCTCTTAACTTGGCTTTTAAAAAACATTCGTAAATTTCTCGTAATAGTCATCACTCATCATCTCTCATCTACGGGAGGTGGATATTGCAATATTGGTACCAAACGCAGAGAATCGGCCAGCTCTGCTCTGCCATCAACTCTTCACTTATCTTTCTCTCTATCTTCGATAATGGAAGCTCACAACCTTTTGAAATGAACGACAACAGTACAAAACACTTGTAGCATTCTGAGACCCACTACTTAAAGAATCAACCCATCTTCAATGGCGATGCAAACTTCTCACACCGTAAGTGCTGCTATATAATCTGTTCATATATGCTTTCGTTTGCGTTCACAGTTTCAGGGTTCAGTTCTAAATTGAGGAATCTTGTTGAAACGTGAAGTGGGTTTGGGGAATTTTGGGAATTGGGTTGCACACCAGCTGTTTGATTAAATGTCTGTTTGAAGAATGCTGCAATTTGCTCACGTTGGCGAGAGTCAAGTGTGTGGATCTTTAATTGGTGTTTGTTAGGAGATTGTGACTTCTTCTTCATGGCAATTTGTTGTTTGTAAACTCTCAGGAGAACCCTTTTATCTTGTAATTTTAACATCTTGATGTCTCTGTATGTTTTCGATGATAATCATGGAATATTTATTTGTTGGTTCATATTATCTTTCTTTGAATTGTTGAAAGTTGTGTTCTTTATTCTTTCTTGGCATGTTGAAGCCTCTAATGGGTTGAGAGAATTCTGTAAATTGAGTTGCATGCCAGCTGTTTGATTAAATGTCTGTTTGAAGAATGCTGCAACTTGCTCATGTTAGTGAGAATCAAGTGTAAACATTGTGAATTAAGTTTCTAAGGAGATTTTGCCTTCTTCTTGATGACAAATAGTTGTTTATAAACTCTCAGGAAAACCCTTGGATGTTATTGTTTTAACATCTTGATATCACTTTATGCATGTTCTTTTATCATAATCAAGAAAATATTTTTTGTAGGTTCATATGATCTTTGTTTGAATAGTTGAAAGTCGTGTTTCTTATGCTTTCTTGACATGTTCATAGTATTTCACTAATCTTCCTAAATTCTGTTCAGGTTCTATCGTTGAGAAGTTGCTCATCGTTTAGAAAGTCATATTCTTTTAGCATCATTGATTTCCAAAGATGCTCTGCCGTTGAGCTCTCGTCTCTCTTCCATTTTACAAATTGTTATATTTATCCTAGGAGTGCCTTTTGCACTCAGTCTAAGTGTAGGTCTCGTGGACCTGTGATGGCTGCCAAGAAAGAGTCCAAAGGTACATACATGATTTCAAATTAAAAGAGCTTTATAATCAGTAAAATATGATTGTATGCATAAATTACCCAGTGTAATTATAATAACTTTCGAGTGTTCTGAACTTCTGATCATTTGATCTTCAACTGATCGATGTATTCCATTGTTTAGGAACAAAGCAAGGAGATGGAAAGTACAAACACACCGTTGACCTTCCTAAGACAACTTTTGGTATGAGAGCAAATTCCGCTGTAAGGGAACCTGAAATCCAGAAATTATGGGATGAAAATCAGGTTTTTAAGAAAGTTGCTGATAAGAATAACGGGGTCAGTTTTGAAGCTTATTCGAGTTCATCTTTAATGCGACAAAGTTCCTGTCTACTCTATTTGATGTTTGCTTGTGATTTTAATAGGGAATTTTTATTCTTCATGATGGCCCTCCATATGCTAATGGTGATTTGCACATGGGACATGCATTAAACAAGATTTTAAAGGATATTATTAATCGGTATAAGGTATATTTGCAACATTCATGTTCTGTAGTGTTATTTGAAATATGATGACATAGAGATCCACTTTTGTTGATTCTGTGTATAAACATATGGTAAATGTGTATCTGAAGTTTTGTTACTTTTTATGACAGCTTCTTCAAAACTATAAAGTTCATTACATTCCTGGTTGGGATTGTCATGGTCTGCCAATTGAGTTGAAAGGCAAGTGATAATTTGTGGCTTGTTCATTTAGTTGAAAATATTTGGACATTTTGGTAGCTTCTAGCTTTAATCACGGGTAGTTTTCTGTTAAATTATCTTAGTATTGCAGTCGTTGGACCAAGATGCCCGAAAAGGGCTAACACCATTAAAACTGAGAGCAAAAGCAGCTAAATTTGCCAAAGCAACTGTGAAGGCACAGATGGCATCATTCAAGGTCTGTTAAAGCAACTACTTGTCATCCATTAATACATTATTTCCATCTTCCAGTTATGCTTGCACAACTAAAAATTGAAATTGCTTCTGGTAATGAAGCTGATTTTCTGTTATTAACATTAGAAATAGATGGAACGTCAAGTATTTTTACTGTCTGTCTACAGAGATTTGGAGTATGGGCTGACTGGGATCATCCTTATCTGACTCTTGATCCAGAATATGAGGCTGCTCAGGTGATAAACTAAATTAATATCACCTGTTGTTTATTCTGTTTGTCCTATTATTATCAATTTTATTATTATTGTAATATTCTTTTGGCTTTCTAGATTGAAGTATTTGGGCAAATGGTTTTTAAAGGGTACATATATCGAGGGAGAAAGCCAGTGCACTGGAGTCCTTCATCCCGCACTGCTCTTGCAGAGGCTGAGTTAGAGGTAAGTTAAACAAAATCCTCTTGTTTGGTTTAATATTTAACTCTTTCTATAAATATAAGAAATTTTGCCGTTCCACAATTTTTTGTTTTTTGAGTTGAATATTTGCACAAATCAGAACCATTCGATTTCTTTATCGATGATATACTTACCTGAAATTTGATGAAAGTTAGTAACTTTTTATAAGGACGCTAAAGATTCGTAATCTTTAGAGACAATCTCACTCTGTTTGGTCCTTTAATGCAGTATCCTGAAGGTCATGTTTCAAAGAGCATGTATGCAATTTTCAGAATATTAAGTACAACTAAAAATGGATTACTTGATGAATTTCTTCCCAAATTGTCCCTTGCAATTTGGACCACCACTCCCTGGACTATTCCTGCAAATGCTGGTATGGGTTCATTTGTGTAAGTTTATAAAGTTATCTACATATATCCACTTGTTTATCTTTTCTTTCCTTTTCTTTTGTTTCCTCAGCTGTTGCAGTAAATTCCAAGCTCCAATACGCGATTGTTGAAGTGCAGCCCATTTCATCTGAGGTTGCTTCATCTTCTGAAGACAAAAATAAGAGATTTGGTAGTATTTTAAAAGGACACGAGACACTGTTTTTCATTGTTGCAGTGGATCTTGTGCCAACACTTGAAGCCAAATGGAATGTGAAGCTTGTTGTTAGAAAAACAGTTTTGGGTTCAGATCTTGAAAATTGCAGGTACTTAATGTTTGAATCAACTGAATTAATTTCTATTAAATTACTTATTAACCTAGTTATATGTATGCATATAGATATGCGCACCCAATAAATGGCCAAGAATGTCCTGTTGTGATTGGTGGAGATTATATTACAACAGAATCAGGAACCGGACTTGTTCACACAGCCCCAGGCCATGGACAGGATGATTATTTAACGGGCTTAAAGTATGATCTGCCTATAATTTCCCCAGTAGATGATGAAGGAAAGTTCAATGAAGAAGCTGGGATCTTTAACGGGCTTGATGTATTAAGTGATGGCAATGCTGCTGTAATTGATCACTTGGATGAACGCTCATCATTTGTCATGGTAGAACCTTACAGTAAGTCATCATTCATCCACAAAATTCAGATGAAAAAGTTTTGTTCCCTTTGAAATGGTTTATTAAAATTGCAATTTAATTTTGTTGTTCTTTTAACTGTAGAGCACAAGTATCCTTATGATTGGCGAACAAAAAAACCTACAATTTTTAGGGCTACAGCACAATGGTTTGCATCTGTTGAAGGATTCAGAGAGGCTGCTATGGATGCGATTAATCAAGTTACATGGACTCCAGCACAGGTACAAGTACAGAACGGGTACAATGATTTTTTTCATCGGAAGCTCCTTATTCCAGGATTTAGTTATTTGAAGTTCACATGATTTATTAGTTGTTAAGATATTAAACACGTAACAACTTCCTTTGCTTTAGCAACAATGAAAATCAATAAGGAACACAATAAAGAGTCAATATAAGATAGGACTTAGGAATGGAGATAATTAAAGTAATTCATTTATTGGCTTGTGGGAGCATAAAGTACAAATCCTTTTCAGAGATGAACTCCATATATACATCCAACCTAAGCAAATAGATTAATACATTACGCTTCCAGTCTTTTATTCATGCATAAATTATAATATTATACTTTCCTTTCTTTCATATTTTTCTCTGTTATGTTTATAAATAATAAAATTAGTTATTATTATTGTCACTCAGGCAGAAAACAGAATTTCTACAATGACTTCCAGCCGATCGGATTGGTGTATATCTCGTCAGAGAACATGGGGTGTCCCCATTCCTGTCTTTTATCATGCAGAGACAAAGGAACCTCTGCTAAATGAAGAAACCATTGATTATATCAAATGTAATGCAAAAAAAAAATCTACTACATTTTTTAGTGACTATCTACTATATTAATGAAATTTACCTTTTGATTATTATATTTCACAGCAATCATTTCCCAAAAGGGCAGTGATGCATGGTGGTACATGCCGGTAGAAGAATTGCTTCCTGAAACTTATCGTGATAAAGCATCAGACTATGTGAAAGGAACTGATACAATGGATGTTTGGTTCGATTCAGGTATATTATTTACTGGTTAAACATGAGCAATTCTTGTATTGTTTGCAATTTTACATGCATTTAACATTAAAAATAACCTAAAATTGCAGGTTCTTCATGGGCTGCTGTTTTGGAGAACAGAAATGGCCTCAGTTTTCCTGCAGATTTGTATGTGGAAGGTACAGATCAGCATCGTGGTTGGTTCCAAAGTTCTTTATTGACTAGTGTTGCAACAAAAGGTATGTTGACCATGAACACGTGTTTAATTCAACAATGATTCATTTCTTATTATTATGTATTCTTTATTGATAATATCACAGGAAAAGCTCCATATTCTGGAGTTATAACCCATGGATTTGTGCTTGATGAGAAGGGTTTGAAAATGAGTAAATCTTTGGGTAATGTCGTTGATCCACGTACTATAATTGAAGGAGGAAAGAATCAAGAGGTTAGTGGTGGTTTGTGGGAAATGATAATCTTTATTCTTTAGTGGTGGATTAATATTATTATTATTATCATTATTATTTTTTGATTCTCTCCAGGAAGCACCTTCCTATGGGGCAGATGTACTTAGACTCTGGGTCTCAAGTGTAGATTATACAGGAGATGTTCTGATTGGTCCTCAAGTTCTCAGACAAATGTCTGACATTTATAGAAAACTGAGAGGAACTTTACGGTTTCTTTTGGGAAATCTTCATGATTGGAAAGTATGTTTGAAATATTCCTCTGATATGCTTTTTGGTTTAAATATAGTTTATTTATATATTTTATTATACTGTATTTCGTTTTGCAGGCTGAAAATGCTATTGCATATGACGAACTTCCTGAGATCGACCAGCATGCTCTGTTTCAGCTTGAAAGTGTTGTGAAAAACATTAAAGAAAGCTACGAAAGCTATCAGTTCTTCAAAATATTCCAAGTAAAAAGCCATCCTTGATAATTTTATTTTATTTTTATTTTTGTATTTTTATTGTAATGTAGCTGTCCGTTTCAGATCATTCAACGATTTGCGATTGTTGATCTCTCAAATTTCTATTTTGATGTTGCCAAAGATCGCCTTTATGTTGGGTAAAACTTTTTTACAAGTCAGTGAAGTTTAATTTGGTTGATATTCACTTGATTAGACTTTAATTATGTTAATTTTTGTATTAGGGGGGCTTCAAGTTTTACAAGGAAAAGTTGTCAAACAGTGCTGGCAGTTCATCTATTGTCAATAGTGAGAGTAATTGCTCCAATACTACCTCATCTGGCAGAAGATGTGTGGCAAAATCTCCCTTTTGAATATGATATTGACAACGCTGGCATGGCAAAATTTGTTTTCGAGTCAAAATGGCCTGCGCTAAATGAAAGATGGCTTGCCTTTCCTGAGGAAGAAATTGATTTTTGGGGGAAAATACTTGAGGTAACCTGAATAATGTATCTGTGAGTTTTGAATATCCTTATTGATTATCTATAGTTAAAAATTGTATGACTCTAATTTGTATGAATTTGGTAGTTGAGAACTGAGGTGAATAAAGCTTTGGAGACTGCCCGCACTGGCAAACTCATTGGTTCCAGTCTGGAGGCAAAGGTGTACCTCCATAGCTCTGATGATAAGCTTTCTGGGAGACTAAGGAATATGTGCGAAGCTAAAATTGATGCCGACTCACTGCATCGCATATTCATAACATCTCAGGTATTTTGTTTATTATATGGGTCATTTTTTTAGCGTGGGTCAAAACGGGCCAAATAATGCTACTTTGACCTGAAAAACGTGTTTTTATCATTCTTTTTGCATATATATACTATGTATTAATAGTTAGTACAAAAACAATGGTTGTACAATAATAGTCGAATCTTTGAATAAAAAAGATTTAGTAGGTGTGTTTATTGATACTGTTTATTGTAATAAATCATAAATCACACTAAAATACTGCAATGTATTCTCCATTGTTTCCATCAATGGGCACCTTGAAAGCTTTTCATAAAGTGGATATAACAAAGTTAGTGGTCCATCCAATGTGATATTTCATAATAACAGAAGTTGGTGCTCCAGTATGATTTTTTATTCATTTCACTAATATTCTAATCATTAGAAGGTTTGATAAAATACATTTTGGACGACTATTGGCTCATCTGACCTGTTTTTTCTTTAGCTTAACTTTTAAGCCATTAAATGTCTAGATTTTTAACAAAATTGTGTATTATCACTGCACTAAAACCCAAAACTTTTTCTTTTATGTTTTGACATATTAGGTGTTAAATTATGATGATCTTTGTTATTTAGAAAGCCGATTGGTCAAACTGCAGGTTGAGGTTCTTTCTACATTGGATGATGCATCCACCAAAAACATACCATATTCTGGAGAATATATAATTCAAGGAGAAAATAAAATATGGATCGGCGTGTCACGCGCAGAGGGTTCAAAATGTGAAAGATGCTGGAATTTTTCACCTCAAGTTGGTTCGTTTCTTAATCACCCCACGCTTTGCAAACGATGCTATGATGTTGTTGCAGATCAACCACTTCCTGCTCTTGCAGCTGTCAGTTGAGCAACAGGTAATCTCTTTACCAAAATAAATTATATACAATTATATATTTACTTCACCGTCTTTCTAATTATATCAACTTCGTTTTAGATCAATAGACTTAAAATGGAAAGTTAAATCGAGCAGAAAGTACCAGGATGGCACATGCTTCAGGATACATTTTCAAGTTGAACATGTAGTTTGGATATGTTACAGCTCATTCATGTTAAGGAATGATATTCGATCACCTTAAAGTTAAAGAAATTCTTTTAGCTTAGAAAATACATAGTTAAAGGTCCCAATATTGATTAATCTCTGCAGATTATAAATTATGAAACACGATCTGTGACGACTTGACAGTCTTTTTATCTGCATTAAAAGTTTTATGTCATTCATCATGATGTATTTATTTGAGTAGCTTGTATAGTTTTTGTTTGTCTTGATGAAAACAATCTAGGATATGGAATATTTGTGGTATGGCCTTAAACTTCCATACAAATCAGATCAATACTTAAATTTTGTACCACAGAAGGTGTGGGTCCACTCGGCCATGCACTCTATGTTGGGAGTGGGACCCAGGACCAGGACCCCAACCAAGGTGCTTAGGCCCGCTTTGCATCACGCGGCACACGCCATGGCAATATGGCTCCTGCAACGGTTCTTAAGGGGACCAGAAACCAAAATAATCGATCCGAACAAAAGCAAGGTGTACATAATCTAATGTCTAGTACAAATTTCTTACATTTTATTATTGGTTTCATTCTAAAAAACATTACTTCTATTCAGAAACTGAGCTAAACCAAACCATGTTTACCCTGTCTTGAGTTCATAGGATGAACAAAACTCCATTTTAGTTGATTACATTTACGAAATCATGTTGGTTAATAGCAAACCAGTTTGATTCACAACTTGATACATCTCCATTTGATAGAGACGATCCCTTGACAAGCTCTTCAGTTCTAGCAAATGGCGGAGCTTGGGTCATCATACGATACCCTTAATCCTATACAAGTAAAAGGACAAACTTTTATATGGCGTTCTGGTGGCATACTTTACACTTTGAGCATGCCACTATTCACTTAGTCACAATGGTTCCTAGTTCACTGTTCAAAGCGGTTGAAGAGTCAAATTAAAGGGAAAAAAAGATTTCCAAGTACTTTTAAATTTGGTTAAGAGAAACTCAGGTATTTCACAGGAAGATCATAAAGTATAACCTTAACAACAATCCATGGTTTGAGTGGGTCTAAAGAGAACCATACACCATTGAGTTGAACCCCGCCTGAAGTGCAAAGTACGCCATGTCGCCATAAAATTGAAAGTAACAAGTGATGAAATGACTTAATCAGTAACCGAAAGTCAACTTCCTCTTGACGCTAAAAATAAATTATTAGTCAAGCTCTAACCAAACATTAGTGCAAACAACTAAACCGGTCATTCCAATTTACACGCATTGAAACGGTACACAAAGAGAAACGAGCAGCCTCAGAAGTAACCAGCTTGACATTTCATCGCGCCTTGTACAATGTCACATCACGAGTCCGGATGCTTTGACCATTTCTGGATCTCAAATGCATTCAAAGAATTTGGGCCCTGCTATCATTCGATGGTTGTTGGATAAAATCTGGCCCGTCTTCATCCAAAGAGGGAAGTTGTAAATCCTGAAAATCCAGTCAACAAAATCCAGATCACTACAGATAACAATTAACATAATATATCAAGAAAGTAGTGTAAAACTAGCTAATTTGTGCACCTGTGACTGTAACAACTGATTTGGCTGCTGATCTTGAGCCACTGTGTAGGCTTGTGGTTGAGACATTCGATAATACGGTTCTTTAAGATCGAGTCTGCAGCTTGATGTTTGTAATATACCTCCTTGTTCAGCACCGGGCCCCCACATTTTCGCTACACAACACAAATCACATATGGTTATACAGATCAGTTTCCAGTGTTTGGATGAAATGGATTATGATAATAATATTCTTGCAACCAACCTGACATGGTTAGGTTGATTGTATAACTCTGAGCACTGTGTGCAATCATGTGAAGATGACCAGTGATTTCTTGGCCTGGCATGACGTATATGGGTTGAGACAACACGCAACGTAGTTGGTACCAGTGAGTTGTGGGCGCACCAGGAGCTGTGGTAAGCCACCTTTGTACGGTGCTGTAGGTCAACAAATTAATATACAAAACTTAATTAGTAGATATAAGGCAGTAGAAACTTTAAGAAATGTTTTACATTCAATATATAACATGTTTAGCTATGTAGTAGTAGAAAATTTAAGCAAACACCACCAAATTAGCTAAAAATACTCTACTTAGGTTGATTTTACAGTTATAAAAATTTTAGAAAAATAAAAAATAGAAAAAGCGGCTATTGGTCGCTATTCACAAATAGCGACACCTTGTCTAAACGCTATGTAGCGCGCTATAGCGGACTCTATAGCCGCTATTAACAACAGGGGTTGGGTGATGGGTCAAAGGGTAAATATCTTATGCAAGTCAAAACGGTCAGGTTGGGTTCGCAGGCATACAAAAGCACTCCAATTTTTGAAATTTAACAACAATTGATCTGTTAGATATGAGATCGAGATATATATTATAACAATGATAATCCAGCCTTCTTCTAGTAAAGTAATCTAGGAGGTTTTACGCATATGAATACGCCCTTTTTTAACTTTTGACCTGTTTCCTCTTTCAATTAAATATTTTAGCTCAACCCGTGTTAGATAAAATAAAAACCGGACACAGATAAACATAGTTGTGAAAATTGCCACAAGGATCCAGATTATGTCATACGTAGAAGCTAAAGCTCAAAAGAATAATCACCTGCCATTAAATAAAACATCAAACCAACATGCCAAGCCATGTATTCTTGTGCCCACTGAGGCCGTGAATTTCAATGGTATGTTGATTTCATACAAGTCCTCTTCCTGAAAAAAGTATGAAATAAAATTGTAACATGTGTCTTCAGTTCGTGAAAACAGAAGTCTGAAAAACGCATAAATAGCTGTCCTGGTTTACACCAAACAATAAAATATACAACCGGTGACAGAAGTTTAGTACAACTGCACCAAAAAAATTGTCTGGGTGAACAGGGCACACTTTTTTATTTATGAAGATGTTTATATGAGACGTGTTTTCATGCTAGATGCCGCTGATAATCAAAAGGTAGTTATTAAAGCTTCAAAATCAGGGTTTTATATGTTTTTGTAATAAGGCTTCTTCAGAGAATTAAGGGTTTTCTTCTGAAACAATATTGTCACTAAAGTCTTCAATAAGATAACCATGTAAAACTGACATTATCTACAATTAGATGAAAAGATATTACCTTTATAGTAGTAAAATTGATGACATGGGAAACTGCAGGAGCCGCCAATAACCTTGGATCAAAGGCATCAACCACAGGCTGCAAGCACAATCTTACTTTAGATAAGAGAATCAAAAATGTTGAGAATGATGGCCCGTATAGAAAATTCATACAATATACTAAAGTCTAGCAAGTAGCAAGTAGCAACTATTGTAATCTTGCATACTCTCTCTTATAGGTACATTAAATTAACCACCTAACGGGTCATCATGTGAATACCTCAAGAAGGGAATCATATCACATTCTTATGATCTTCATTATATTCATTGTGGCAATATTACAATTGCATGTTCTTTTCTTGGGATCAATACAACATTTCTAGATGCTAGCATTGTATTTTTATCATGTAATAATAATATATACATCTTAATTTAATAACACATAATATATCTGGATGTAATGGCACATGTCATAACTATTCTTCCTGCTTTGATTAACGACACATAACTATCTCCAAGTAAAGAACACAATCAAAAAGTGCTGAATTTGACTAAAATAACTTCCTAAAAGACAAGCAGTAGTTAGAATTTAGAAAGGAATATAGAATAGAAGGGTCAATGCAGATTTACTATCATCTACCTAGAATGGCAATTTCAGAAAAGAGAGATCATAATATTAAACAAAAGAAGCTTCCAGAAAAAAAAATATATAAGGAAAATCAATGGCACCTGCGAAAAATATCCTTGAAATGCAGTTCCATGTAGGGCTGTCAAATCAACCCCGTAATAATTCTGTTGCTGCCAGAATAGGGACTGCATAACAAAGAGCAAGAATTAAGTAAAACTTTAATAGAGATACCGCATAGGCACATATACAAACCACTTTCAGTAAATCTTAATCAAGATGCTCTATCTATAAACAAACACAACAAAGAAAAACAGTTATTAAACTAAACATATCAGCAAACAAAATTGCATACCTTGTTAGCAATTTCAACATAGAGATACTCATCGCTGAATGGTGCCATGTGAATTCTACAAATTGAAAAAACCGGATAAGGTGAATTAAGGGAAGTAATATGAAAATAGAATTGCACTTAAATGGCATAAATATCAAAAGCCAGGTTTGTATCACATGATGTTGTAGAACTTCTTGATTAAGAAACACATAATATTTTGTGATTAAAAACAAACATGTCCACAAAGTGAGGAAAGTTAATCGAGCAATTTTAGAATGGATAGAGGTTCTTAGACTTAATAATTTATGTTCCAAGAAGATAAATACAATTTTGTTGCTATATCCCCATTAATCATCGAAACATGAGAATGCATTTGGTTATGGTGTTAAAATTATAGTTAAAATCACCTTCCAACAGTGGGGAACATTTTCCGTTGGGAACAAGAAATCGATCTCTTGCAATGACATAAGACTCGAGCATTCTTTCATTCACTAACAAGGTGCCTATAAGAAGTGAGAAACTATAAGAAACGAGCTTATGTCTTCACTAAACAAATAGTAATGCATGGCAACATATGAAAAGAACCATTTTTTTCAGTTAAATGATTAATAAACTTACCCATAGGCTCTGAGATTAATATATCGGCTTTTTCGGGCAATTCTACGTCTTCAACTTTGCCCTTGATAACCTACATTTTCATAGCAGCATGCCCCTCAAGAAAAAGACATCCATGATTACAAGTAGCTTAATTGTATCAAGAAAGGGCACTAACCGTAATTCTTTGTCCCAAACTAGGGTTCCCCGCAATAAGCTTTTGAGCATAGTCGGCCATTTCAGATGCTTCCACAGCATAAACATGTTTTGCACCAGCCTAATGAGTCCAAAACAAGTCATTAAATGTGACATCGAGAGATGTGGTGTAGGTGATAGTGCAGGGGTCAAATAACCAATCTTGGATACTCAGTTTCATATCAATTGCAACAAACCGATTATCTAAGACTAGAATAAGGTTACCTATTTACCTATTCATTTAACTTAATATATAAGAGGTTTATTCCCATTTAACAAGACATCTAGCTGTTTCAACAAAATGTATTTTTTATCGTTTTATATATAATTCTGCATATACTTAAAAATCACCAAACACTAAACACCTGATTATGAGATTATTACAACTTTATACAGCAGAAATATACCTATATACTATTTTCTACTGCCAGTTTGTCACAGCTGACTATTCAGTATCACATAATCAATTTCAAAATGCAATCCAAATATGCACTATAAGTATCAATTAATAATACCTGAGCTGCAAACAATGACAGTATGCCACTTCCAGCACCAACATCAACCACTACCTTCCCAGCAAAATCTGCTTGATTCTCAATAACCGCAGCATAGTAAGAACCTATTAAAAAGACATTTATGGATTTCAGTTCCATAAAATCCCAAATGCATTCATCTGATCCATGCTTATTGATATCAATCAATACATCTTATCAGCACAATGTGATACATGCATCTCAAAAAAGGACAAGAAAGCAGTATATTGACCTGTTCTCACATAATCCTGCAACATATTTTGCTGATGAAGCAGTTGCCCATAGTAATGGAATACATTTTAGCAGAAGACGCTTCTATTTTATCGTCGAACTTGCTTTTAGAAGAAGTAACTGTTCCATTTGGTAAAGTTGATCCTGTAGAAAGAAACAATATATAATCAGGTCCATTAAGAGATAGGAATTGCTGCATTAAACATAAAATAAGCATAGAGTGGTATTACCATCCTACAGTGGTTAAACTTTTCACTCTTTCAGTTATATCACCAAATGTTCATGAGATAAAAGGAGTTACAAAAACTGGAAGAAATGGTATCACTAATGCATGATATGTAATGTTTGCATAAGTTAACAGACCTTTGGTAACCACTTCACATTTCCATTGCTCGAATGCACTATGAAAGGAGGTGCTTTCTTCCTCCTCTTTAAATTGAATTGTGATTCCGTTTGAATAGGTTCTCTGTTTCATGCGTGAGATTATTACAAGCCGTGGTCTAATGTATAAAAAATGTTAGTACAACTTTTTCACATTGGCATACCTCTTTGATGGTTTCAGAACCTTCCGATACACAAAGCGATTGAGTCTCACCTAACCTGAAAAGCTGAAACCCCCAAAATAGTAAGAAGTAAGCATGGAAACACACAAAACAAAACTCAAAACCATTTCATTCTATTGATCATCACTATTCAAGGCTTCGACACATGGAAATCCCCACAAACGAAAATGAGGAATGCAATGATATAAATGAACAAAAGATACAAAAAGTATTCAAATTTACACCCCAAAAGAGTAAGAAGTAAGCATAAAATACACACAACACAAAACTCTAATCTGTTTCATTTGAATGATCATCAGTATCCAAAGCTACGACACGCAAAATCCTTACAAACGGGACCCACAGTTGGAAACGAGGAATGCAATGATATCAAATGAATGAAAGAAACAAAAAGTGTTCAAATTTGGACCCCAAAAGTGTAAGAAGTAAGCATGAAAATGCACAAATAACAAAACTCTAATCTATTTCATTTTAATGATCATCACTATCCAAAGCTTAGACACACAAACTCCTCGCAAACTGGACCCACAATCGGAAACGAGGAATGCAATGATATCAAATGAATGAAAGAAACAAAAAGCACTCAAATTTACACCTCAAATAGCATATACTTTGGAAGGTGGATTCTGACAGAGGAAGCACTACTGCACTAATCCCTCAAGGGTCTAATTCTAAACAACCACAAACTTTACCAACAAGTTCATAACAGCAATTCTGATCCAAATCAAACCAAACATACCCTAATAAAAATCAACTTAATCGTAACACCACATATGATCAATGATTCAATGCCTCCAAGATCACTTCAAACAAACAAAAATCAAAACAACCACCAAATTACAAACTCATAATACTCGACAACAAATCAAAGAACATAATAAAGATCCATACTTTAGTGCTCCGAAGGTCGAAGTTCAGAGAGTGTTGCCCATCAGGCTCAAGAAAAAACTGAAGCTCCGGGAAGCCAGAACCCGACCCGAAACCGCCGACAGAGGACCCGAAACAACCTTTGGTGGGTCAGAAGCAATCAAAGTGATGGAAGAAACAGTGAAATTCTGATGGTTTTTCAGACTTTCAGCAGGTAGAGAATCCATGGTGGATTGAAGGTGAAGGTGACACTGTTTCAGTGAAAAGATTGTGTGGGCATATGTTATATGTGTGTATATGTATATATAGGATGTGGGGTGTGAGTGAAATGGAAGCTAGGGTTTATGGTTAGAGAGAGAAGGTGTGAGAGGGTAAAGATTTTAGGGGAGAGGGGAAATCAGTTGCTTTTTGTTGTCTCCTTTGTTCTTGCTTGCTTGATGGGTCTTGATCATATGATTTTCTTGAAAATAAAACCCTAAAATAACTAAAGCCAAGATCATCACAGTTTTGTCACTTGTTTGGTTGTTTTCATGTTTGTTTCTATATAAAAGTTTTTATTTTTATAGGATTTTAATATAGAGACACTCACCCAGATAAATCGACCCCCCTTATACGTCGCGTATGGGTTGAATACACTACGTGACGTATAGAGTCGAATACACTGAAAACAAGAAAAATTCAGGGTGCTGTCAGAGAGTTATACGCCTCATATAGCCCTATACGACACACATAGGGCTATACGACGCGTATAACAAATTTGACACTGACTAGGAGAAAAAATTCAGGAGGGTTGTCAGAGGGGTTATACGCCCCGTATAGGGCTATACGACCTCCCCTATACGACGTGTATGGGGTTATACGACCCGTATGGGGCTATACGACCCATATAGAATTTTTAGAGTGTTCATTTAAAATATTAGGGTGTCTAAATAACCAAACCCCTTTTTATATGATTCAAAGTACAAAGGAGTTGGTACAAATGTAATTAAATTAGATGTGATAGTGCATATAAAAGAAGCATTTAGTCATTTGTTAACAATTGTATAAAAAAGTAAATGGAAGACTGGATCGGTTTTAGATCTTTTAGTTCTGGTTTAGACCACTTCTAATCGGTTAGTCTTACAGCCAATGTATTGTATTTGATGTATGTTTATAAAGATGGCATCAAAATGTAAAGTTTTGATACATTAATTATTCATTGTAATGTGCTTACTTTAGCGTTGTAATTAATAATGTATCAATAAAAGTGTTTTTTCTTTAAAAACAACATACCAAGTCATATCACATTAAAAGTATTTGGAATATTGGATATAGCTTGTTATTTAAAAATGAGATGTCAAGACATGCATCATAGAAACACTCAATATCGATTATTTGCACAAAAGGAATGTATTTCTCGGGTATCACTGCACCTTTTGTAAGATCTATAACATCAATGTTTAGCTCCAATAAGTCATTTTCGACTTTATAGATGTTTTTACGAGAACTGGTGATTGACTTTTCACTGGAATGTTTTTCCAACTGTTCTCCTATTTAAATGCACATTTTTCATTATCTCAACCCATAAACTTCTTTTAAATCTCTACAATCATTTAAGGAGTGGAGAGAGGTTTTGCTGCCCAAATGCTTTCAAGTTTAATCCCACATGTGGCAACATTTTCTCTCAAGAAACTCAACTAATCCTTTGAGAGGTGCCACCTGAAAGTATACATAATAGTCCACAAAAAAAGTAAACAAATTTTACATAATTTGTATTACATAAGTTTATTTAATAACTATTATAACTATGCTTGTATCCGCGCTACGTGACGGGGCTAGCAATTTTATTACTTGCTTATAGTCCATAAACGTTGATATAAAAGGGGTGTAGAAACTTATAAACTAAAAGGATAGTTGAATGTCATTATTCTAAACTCTAAGCACATGAAAAAAAAATTATATGTTATAATATATTTGATTCACTTACGCTGTTTTCAAGTTTATTTAAAAAAATAAGAGACATAAACTATTTCTTTTCATTTTTCTCCCTTTTTCTTCTCCTTTTCTTCTTTTTCTTTTTCTTCTCTTATCTTCACTTTTTTCAATTTGAAGATTTGATTTTTAGCATTTATTTTCTTTCATTTTTCTTCTTTTCCTTCTTGAAGTTAACTCGAGAACACACATTTCTTACTTCTTATCATTTTTTTCTATTAAAAAAACCGTGCAACACAACTACATTTTTTCTTTTCTTCCACTTTTCCTTTTTTTTCTCTGTTAAAAATATATAATGTCAATTCAATATCAAACACATATTTGTTATAAATATTTCTTGACTCATGATTATTGTTTTTATTGTTTACATGATATGCTTGGGCAGTTGGGCTTGGATTACATGGTTGGGCTTGCACATGGAATTGAGCTTGTAGTTGTTAGTTTGGACTTTGGAGGTGCTCATATGTTAAGAACCTCTGTGAGATTTTGACTATACATGGGCCTACATCTTTATGAAAAGTTTTGTAGTAAACTTCTTTGATACAAGAAAACAACAAACTGCAGTCTGCACATGTGGTTTGCGACATACACATTAGGATTTCATCTTGTGATTCATCTTGTGATTCATCTTGTGATTCATCTTGTGATTCATCTTGTGATTCATCTTGTTCATATCATATGGATGTTACATACTTCATCTGATGATTACAGTCTCTATTTTTCTCTTTCGTGTTCTAGGATTTGTTGTGTTGATGAATCTGTTAGGGTTTGAGTTTACGTTTAAATGTTACCTTGTATATGATGTTCTATGCCTTAGTATTTCTTGGTTCTAGTTTGTTCTTGTGGTCAGAATCGTATTGTTTTTCTTCTTCCTACTTTGAGATTGTAAACATTTGATTTGGGTATCACTATTGGATTTCGTTATAGTTTGTGACACATTCCTTAAATGAACTCGGAAACACAAAATGGTGGACCTCACAATGTCTCTTCCATGTCATCTCGTTTTTTATTTAATTCTAAACTATTTAGGACTTATTTTTTATAACAACTCTTATACAATGTACGAGCATGAGTCTTGGTCATCGGATTCAAATGTTTTTCTTTTAGCTTCAATATGTCATTAAATAAACTCAAATTGGTAATATGACTTCAAGCTAATACAACCTCAAGTTGGTTATTGACGCGTGAGAGTTGTCATATTTCATGTAGTGTTAAGGGTATTGTGGGTGTAGCTTTCATGTATGCTCACAACCCACCAATTAAAACAGATCACCTCATAAGTACTTTCATCTACCCTCAAATACCCTTACTATCCTCATAAAAAATAACTTTCATTTTTCTTTATTTAAAAAAACATAAATATAACTTCAAACAACAATTTATTCTAAATAAACGAGAATTCATCTAAAAATTAAATTAAATTAAAAAAGCCAAAGATATCTCAAATTACTACTCGTCCTCTTCCTCGTCCCACTCCAAATAGTCCAAATTTAGAGTTGCAAGATGTTTCATTAGAGGACTCTCTTCTAGAAATCTATGATGTCTTAGGAGTTCCCATCGATGTAGCGTTTAGAGACGTCTTAGTGAGAAATTCATCGAAAAACCGCTTGTATTGATTTTTTTTGTGTTTTATTTCCTTGTTTTGTTGCTCTTTTTGTCGACCATCCATGACTACTTTACCACCAGTTTGTGATGACCAGGTGGGAGAAACCCAACCCAAGGTGGGAACACCACCCCCGAACCCGGTGACACTCAAAATCCCCAAAATCCGGTGAAAATTTACCGGGCACCACCGACTCCACATCCCTCTCATTTTAACCGTTATCCAACAAACGGGGAAACGGGAAAAACTAAGACGACACCATGCAAAATAGAGAAAATTTAAAGAAAATGAGAAAAATTGACGAGACACTGATGTCTCACTCTGGAAAAAACGGTGAAAATGAAACGACTGTCAGTGGCCTTAGTGTCTATAGACGAAAACCTCCATGAAACACCATGTGCAGGTCCTGTAAGATCCACCCACTATGGGTGGATCCTAAACCTACTGATCAACTCAAATCCAACAATAAAGTTTTCATAAGTCAAGATCTCATCTGAGTTTTGTACAAGTCAACAATCATTTGCAGATGAATCAAGATCTCATTTAAGTTGACCCCATGATCAACCATGTTCTCTGATTTAACAAACATGATGTATGATGCAAGCTTCACAACAGCTCATTAGATTAAAATCTACTGCAACAACCCATGTTCTCTGAGTTAACATTTTCCACCAAAAACAACTTTCATATATTCATAATCTAATTTCTGCTAGCAGTACAGAAATCACATTTTAAACCAAATTGATTACTATAAACAACTTATGTCCCATTTAAACTGGACCATCATAAATTCAGAAGATTTAAGTATCAAAATGGACAAAACCAACCAGAATGCAATGACAAAAAAATAAATAACTTTGTTTCTTGATTAATTGGGATGTCCACAATATTTGGCAGCAGTAAGCCAACTAATTTCAGAATGCTTACAAAGAACAAGCTATAGTTTCTAGACAGTAACAAAAGTTGGCTCAAGCTTTTTGTTTGCTTTTCATATAAACTGGCTAATAACAAGAAAAAATTGATACAATCAACAGGCTATGACATCCGACGAATAAAAGAACGATACAAAATCCACATGTATCATAATGCAGACCACAATACCAATTCGTGAGTGAAAACGATAAACTAATTCAAATATCCAAACTATTTAGTATTCTCCTTCATAACAAGTATTTCAAGAAGATGATACCTTAACAGCTTTATATGCAGGGTGAAGCAAACCGAGTTCATCCTGCACTTCAAGAGGATTACTACTATCATTTCTTGTCCGTTTCACCCTCCTGCTAGCAAGTGACTTATGTGTGAACCCATACATCTGCAAGATCTGATTATCCCCAAAATTAAACGCGCGATCCATCTGTTTCAAACATCTTTCAACAGGGTAATCACCGAACTTCCCACAAGGTTTGCAACCCACAAAATGAGTTACAAGCGGCCACCTATGATCACCAAGCCCAGGATGGTAACTCGCTATCATTTCCTCATATCTATCAACCAAAATGCCCCAATAACCATGAAGATAATAATGATTCTCCAAATAAACCTTATCACCCCATCTATCCTTCTGTGAAGCCAGTATCCACACCATAGCAGACTGATCATCCGCTTCAAACACAGGTCGATCTTTAAGCTCTCGAGTCAAAAGCTTCCCCGCATCATCTCTAACCTTCCCTTTCGGACCCATTGGCGCCCAAACATCAATCAAATCCAGTGACCATTGACAATTCCTCAACAAAAAGCTACCCGTATTCAACCCAATCCAATTCTTCTGATCATACACCATCTCGTTCCACCCGTGCATAACCAAATTCCTATCTTTATACCTCTCCCATGGTATCTCAAACGCCATATCCGTAAACATAGCATCACTATCCATCCACCATAAAAACTCCACTTCAGGATGACTCAACAACAGCTTCCTAATCAAAGGAAGTTTAGCCCAAAAACCAGCCATTTCAGCATCAAGCAAAGCCATATTATAAAAGATTTCAATCCCATGAATCCTACAATAGTCAATCTTGTTTTTTATAGATTTCAGCAAATAATGATCACCAACAGGATTCTCACAGGGTTTTGGTGAAGACCCAGTGACCAACAGAACCCTAGGCTTATTAACATTAACAAAATTAGGGAAATTAGGGTTTTGCTTCAACCATTCACCTCTCTGTTCATCCCAATCAGAGATCTTGGGCCCAATACTGTAGGGCTCATTCGGGTTTTTCTTCACATCATCTTCTTCATCAACAAACAGCTTATTAATATCGAATTCAGCGTAATTGTTGGTGGAAGACGACGTCGTTTGCTCCGTTGTCGTCTGTAATTCTTCAAGCACACGACGGGGCTCTGCCCGTTTACTCCGGTACTGATAGAAGTTTCTTTGATCTCCTTAAAGTCTTGCTCCGGCGTACCGAACTTTCCGGCGCCGAGGTTGCCACGTAGAACGACGACGGTGAGGACCAAACAGAGTATCGTCACCTTGCCGTTGTGCATCAGCCGCTGCAATTGACGCCTCCGGCGAGGGCCGATTATCCGATCGAGCATTTTTCACCGATCAGATCTGAAATTGGGGGTGAAATGATCAAGGGTTTTTGGTTTGAGATCGAATCGGATCGACCCTTTTTGGGAAATTGTCTTTCAACGGGTTTCGATCGACGAAAAGAGTGAAGGTATGATGATGATCAAGATGAGATTTTTGGCGGTTTGGAAGTGGGAATTGAAGGTGGTAATGAGATTGATTGAAATGGGGGTTTGAGGGATTGGTTTTTTAGGGTTTTGGAGTTTGAATTTGGTGAATTGATTTGAAGGTTGGTTTGTGAATTATTCATAGATTTAGAAATGTCGGTGGGGAAGAAGATGGTGGTGATACAGTGGTTGTCTGGTTGGGATCATGAAGAAAAAATGTTACAATAATGGTCCTTAAAGTTCTGAAAAGTAACAACTACGGTCCCTTAAGAAGAAGATCATTTATTTTTGACTTTTTGTCATCTCACACGGATCATGTTTGGGTGAACCCATATGATTTCATTTGGACCATTGTGACATCTGGTTTGTTTTCGTGTTGGTATCAGTTTATGTAGTTTAGTTCATGTTATATTGGGGATATGTTTCGTGTCCGTCAATTTCCTCGACAGGTGTATGTATTTAGGTATTTTGGTTGGTTATTTAATTAGATCTTAGTGTTTTGTGTATTTATTTGAAACATAATGTTAATGCTCTTGATATAATCTACACATTTAAGAGAGTCATTTTTTAACTATATATAATCGAATAAACTGATATTTGATAAAAAAGTGTCTGGTTATAATATGGACCGTTAATCACAAATCTATAAATTAAAAAAAATCAACTAGTCAAACAAATTTCATAACTTTTAAATAATATGTTGATTACTTTACCATTTTATTAAAGGTACCCAAACTTTTTTTTACACGAAAACCATTCAAGTTTTCATATTGTTTCATTTTTTGTTATCTTTTTGAAGCATCAAAACTAAATGACTTGATTAGAATAGATTTAAACAAACAAACAAACAAACCCAGTATATCCCACTCAAGAGCAGGGTCTGGGGTGATTAGAATAGATTTAAAAACTAATAAATACTTACAAACTTTTTTTTAAATTTAATATGAAGTATGAGATCATTATAAAATATATCAAGTCAGTAAATAATAACTAAATTGGATAATCGTTTAGTCGATGCCATTCCACTCAAACATACAAAACTTCATTTGTCATGATCGCGAACAATATTTAAGCTTGAGTGATTATAATGATTATAAAAGTTATAAACAACTTTACCAAAACATTATTAAACCTTTGTTAGCGTTGCATCAATCTATATCAACTTTTAATCAACCAAACGGTGGACGTAAAATATGCAAATGCAAAATCTTGAAGGGCCTAGTTGTAAATAACCCATTTTGAGTGTCTTTTTAATAAAAAGTAAGAATGAAAGCTGTCAAATGCTAGTATGCACGTAGATGGGCCCAATACATGAAATTGAGAGGGTCCACGTAGCTTCGTGTAGGCCCATCTAAGTACGGGAGACACGTTTTTTGACACAAAATACAAATACTTTTATACTTTGGTCAAATCTAAACCAATAATGAGTTATTATCTATTCCTATTAATAAGTTTTGTTTGTGTTTTCTTTTTCATTTTCTTTTTTTTTTTGTGTGTTTTTATAGGGTTTGTTTTGGGTCTGTGCTTGAGGTTGGAGGTGAGCTTTTAATGTTTGGATACGTGTCTTTGATGGGTGTTTCGATTATGTTCGTTTATACGGCTTGTTGACGTTGTCTTTCTTCGAGTTCCTGCTTTCTTCCATTATCGATACCCAGACGATTCTCGCTATTAAAGTTTGGGTTTTCCTTTTGTTTGCTCTTTTCAGGGCTTTGATTTTGGTCGTTTTCTATTTTGGACTGTGACGCTTTCTTGCGGCTTTGATTTTCGTTTGTCTTGTGTATGGTGTTGGGCTTTGATTTAGTTTTTGGGTTTTGAATGTTCTGGTGTGTTATGGATTTGGGGTTTTGATGTGTTTTACTTTGTGTATTTTGCTGATTTTATGATCCGAACCTTCATTTTGAATTTAATTTTGGTTAAGGGTTACGGTAAAACTCGCATAGTCGCGACAACGCGCAGTGCCAAAACCTAGTTAGTTATTACACCCTTTCCATTTGTTTTTTCCTTTGTCTAATTTTGTATTTAAGTAAAATATATTATTATTTTATTATGTAAAGAGTAAATTATCCTTTTCGTCCCCGAATTTTGATTTGTTTTACCATTTTCACCCAAATAAAATTTTTTCCCTTCTAGCTCCTTGACTTCTTAAAAAATTACTATTTTCATCCAATTTTGTTAGTCAAATTAATGCTATTTTCATCCATAGTACCACTGACCGAGTCCCCGCCTGAGGCCTCTTCGTAGTCCGCACGATATCTTTTTAAACTATGTTATCGGTTAAAATAGATTTTTTATGGAAATTTGATTTGAATATGTTAAGGATTATCATGTTAAAGATTATTATAATTCAAAACTTAGTCAAGTGTTGTTATACTTAACATTTGATTTTTATGGTGTCTCTTAACAGGTCTTATCATATAATCTGTTTTTAAACATGTTCGTACTCGTGTCTGGAAAAAAATGATATGATTAGTTATCGTGTCGTGTTCGTGTCAATAATTATTGTGTCGTGTCATGCTATGTTCGTATCTTATCGTGTCATGCCTGATCTGTTATGTCAACCCTAAATGAGATATTTTATCATTGTACTTTGTGTTTTATACCATTTTGTATTATTGTAGATCAATTAGTTGTTACTTTATCATTATGTTTTACATACTAGAATTCATAACAGTGTTTTTTACCATTATGGTTTTTTTAGAATCATCAATTTAGAAAAACACAATAGTTGAGATTCTCATACAAACTTTTTCATACAATTTAGACTCAACCATTAATTAAAAAGGTTGATAGTTGAGATAATTCTTATTACAATTGTTATTTGAACCCTCTCCTAGTAATTATATATAATACTAATTATCAAGTGGTTTGTGCATTATGAATGTATCTAAGCTTTAGTGGGTTGTACATGCTTTTTGGTTGTTTTTTTAGTATTTTTATTTTTAACCCCAATACCTATATATTTTTTACAACTTACCCCTACAATTTTTTTTACTTTTAACTTTGATTCCTTATACTTTTCATCTTCTACAAATATTTCGTTTTACATTTTGGTTAAATTTTACGAGTTGACATGTCGCAACATGCACATATGGTTTAACATTCTTACACATTTTTCTTCGTTTGATGGCCCGTCACAACGTGCGGTTCTTTGATCAACTTAATTATTTTTTTTAATGTTTTACGTTTTACGTGCGGGTTCGACGTTTTTACGTATACTTTTTGTTCGGTTTTATTTTCCTTGCTTTTATTTTTTTTAAACGAGTCTTTCCGGTCTTGGTGGTCGTTGATGATGGTGTAAAATTAATGTTAATTTGTATGATTTTACGGCCCTGCCGCAGTGCGTGTGGCTTAATACTAGCTATTAACTAATTAACATAGTTTTATGCATTTATATAACTTAATTTAAGATTTGATGTTATATTCTGTGAACTACAAAATTAAATGTTATTTCTAATAATATTATAATTAACTATAATGACTCGTATAATCAAAAGATTGAAATCGTAACATATCTGGAAATATATCAAGAGCGTTACTATAATCACAATTAGACTACGTCATAGCCTCGTCAATGTGCATCACCGCATTAATCACTTTTAATAAATTAATATTATATTTGTGTTACGCGTTGTGATGCAATATGATTTACTATGATGATGATGATGATGCACTTTTGACTTGACGAGAGGTGGATTTTTTTTTCTAATACCTTTTTGTACACGTGTTTTACTATGTAGCACATGCTGGTGATTAAAACATACCACCCTTTGGTGTGGAGGCAAAGGCTTTCAACCATTAACAGGGAGGTCAGGGGTTCGAACCTCACTAATCACTAACTTGGTAAAGAATTCACAATTAAAAAAGTAATCTTTCAAAAAAAAATTTATAATAAAAATAACTTTGAAAAAAATTAAATTATCGATTGAGAAAAGTGTATTTAAACTTTTCGATTACTTATTGTATACATGCATAAATTTTATATGGGTTGAATAAATATAATAATTTTTTACTTAATTATAAAACGATATTTTAAGATAAGATTTGATTTAAATTATATAGTAGTAAAAATTATAAGTAAAAAACAACGATATCAAATTTATAATTTTTTTTCAAAAAAAAAAAAACATTTGAAAAAATTTCATTTTTATAAATATACTTATTATAACTCTCTTTTTTAATTATTTTTTGTTATAAAAAATTACTTTTTAAAAACACTAAATTTAAATATATCATGTTTTTAAATAAGTTTGATGTTTTAGAAAAAAATATTTTATAAAAAAATTATTTATTTAGAAATAAAATCAATAAAAAGATATATTTTTTAATTTATTAGAAAATCATTTTAATCTAAAAAGACTTAATAATACTATTTGCAAATATGTAATTATTTAATAGGAGAGATAAGCGTGATTTTTTTTAGAATGGATGTGGTGTTACCACATGTCCTCAACAGTTATCCTTTTATTAAAGTAGAAGAATTTGATACCGTTACTTATAAATGATTATCAATACTACCATATATATATATTTGTAAATAATGTAATTATTTAATAGGAGAGATAAGCGTGATTTTTTTTTGAGAATGGATGTGGTGTTACCACATGTCCTCAACAGTTATCCTTTTATTAAAATAGAAGAATTTGATGATACCGTTACTTATAAACGATTATCAATACTACCATATATATATATAATGGAGCCTTTTGAGGCAATTTGATATTTAAAAATTTTTAAAATGCTCGCAATCCCTTAAACATATAATACAAGTACATACACCACAATATCACAAAGCAGATAATATGTGTACTTAACTGATATTGTTGGAGGATAGAAAATGAAAGAAATGATGAGTTCTATAAATGGTTGCATACTTACTTTAATATAATCGATTAATGATCAAAAGTGTTCGTGGGATGATTGGATCTATCCCACATCATCAACTTAAACAAAATTTTTAGAGTCACTTGTCTTATAAAAGGTATGCCCAAGGTAATTTCACTTTCATGGGTTTAATAGTTAGCCAACTAAACCTTTTTAAAATATTAAAGTTTGAAATTCAAGTTTAAATATGGTTGAGACATATCCATATCACTAAGTTAAGTGAAAATTAGAGTCATTTGACTTATAAAAGAAATGCCTAAAAATTATGTTATCGAAGCTTTAATGGTTACCGGCGTGTCATGTCCCCAATGGTATCACACGATCACCCCTTTATTACCTTATAAAGCATTTGAGGTGAACAAGTTGGTAATTTATTTAAAAAATTAATACACTTAAGATCTACATTGTTGTATTTCATACAAGTGTCGATGTATAAATCTATACTGCAATTACAATTTTGTTTCAAAACTAAAATCATAGAAAATGTCCAGTTGTCCACATTCCACATATTATGTGTAGAAAAACCAAAGCAACATTCAATTCCTATACAAGGAGCCGTTTTGTTCAAAGTTAAAAGAGAATGCGTTGTACTTTCACATGCATGCTTTTTTGAATTCCATTAAACATTAAACCAAATTGGTAAATGCCTTTTTGGTTTTGAACGGGGGCGGTGATAGTTTTCCGGTTGAACGACCAGCTCGATCCGGTTTTTAAATAATTGATTAGCACAATAAGGGATTTGTGAATCCTAGGATCTCAAATTAGGAATTATCAGTATTAAAATAAATCAATTCAATGATCGCGAAATTATCATTAATTGACGTTTAATTGTGTTAATGATTATCGATGAACACAAACACAAAAACACAGTAAATACAAAAACAATAATTATTCAAAGTATTTCATTAATTATCAAGTAATGATTACAAAAAAATAATTATGAACAACTATGAACAATGATTTCTGTGAATCGAATTAATGTTGTTGTTGATGTGACGGCGGTTAGGGTTGCACGATGATGTAACTCTTGACAGCCGTGATATTGCTTGATTGTGTTCCTGGAGATGTGAAACCTAGGACTCATATTTATACACGGTTTGAGCCGGTTAAGGAAACACCAGATCTCTTGGGATTTGTTATTGATTGGTTGACTTGTTTGACTTGTTGATATTTGAAATCATACAAGTATTCTGTTCTTCCGCAGGAGCCTTGTCTTCCGCAGGAGTTTTGCTCTTCCGTAGATGACTTGGTCTTCCGTAGAAGTGTTGTTCTTCCGTAGGAACTCTTTCTTCCGTAAAAGTCTTCACTTCATGAAATCCTTGATCATCCGCAGGAACATTCACTTGAGTGATGATCTTGTAAGAAACATATCTACGGATTAACAATAATGTTCATCCGTAGATGTTTCTTACATTTGGTCAATTTCAGGAATCCTACCAAGTATATTGATTTTGTCTGTCAACAATCACAAAGCAACACACATGTATATGGGTTACCCTATAGATTCAAATACACATATATATAGATATATTGACAGTTACAATTATTAATTACAAGACTTGATTAAAGTTCTAAGCCTATACAAAATGATCTAGACATATACTATCTAGATCTAACAGGATTGTTAGCCAAAAATTTGAAGTCTGGTAAATTTTTATACCCTCACCCCATTACACACGGGTCTCATGCGTTATTCCTTAAAATCTTCAAGCCATTTAAGATCTTACAAGATATGTTGTTGCATTTTGTACAAATGTTAATGCATAAATTTATACTACAGTTATAATTTATCCCTAAACTAAACCTATAGAAAATGTTCCTATCCAATATTAGTTATGTAGAAAAACTAAAGTAGTACACAACTCTTTTGTCAAAAGTTAAAAGCAAAAATTGTGCTTCACATGCATGCATTATTGTATACCCTTAAACATTAACAATTTAATTAAAAGTGTTTTTCGTTTTGAACCGGATATACCAACATTATTGTATACCCTTAAACATTAACCATTTAAGTAAAGTGTTTTTCGTTTTGAACCAGACATACCAGTAGTTTCTAGTTAAACAGTTGAGCCACACGGTTGGTCCAATTTTTGAACCATTTGTTAGCACAAAAAGGGAGGATAGCTAAACTTTTATGTTTTTACCCTTATTTTTTCACAGTTAAATGACTCCATCGTAGGGTGTTTCAAAATATCCGAATCCGAAACCGAATCGAAATATCCGAAAATCCGAATTCGATATCCGAATTTCGGATATCCGAAAATTCCGATATCCAACTTCGTATATCCGAATTTCGATTCGGATTCGGAAGTGATTTTGAGATTTTTGATATTTCGGATATCCGAAATATCCGAATATCCATAAAAATTTAAAAATATTAAATATTAATTAAATTTTAGATATTTTCGATATTTTGGATATTTACAAAAAACTTTGGATATATAATAAATTTCAATAAAAATTTATTATCTTTTATAAAATTTATTAAAAAATATAATTTTTTTTGAATTTCGGATATCCGAACGGATATCCGAATCCGAATCCGAATTCGGATATCCGAATTTCGGATATCCGAAATTTCGGATTCGGATTCGTAGTGAAATCCACTATCCGAAATTTTCGGATATCCAAAATCGGATATCCGAATTTCGTACCGAAAATGAACACCCCTACTCCATCGTAAACACCATTCTAGATTGACTTACTTGTTGTTTTATATGTTTTACATGGTTCAATGTTTTTAAGCTTACTATTCGTTTGGTTTAGTTTTTAGTTTCTTATTTCTTGTTTTATACGAGCTTTTTTGTTGGTGGTCATTGATGGTGGTATGCTATTGTGCTACTTTAGTTTTACACACCTTACAACGCGAGGACTTGATACTAGTTTTAAATAATATTCATAATTAAATTGTCTTCTTATTTTTTTAACTTAAAAAAGCAAGTAGTTACAACTTCTAATATACATACTAGTTACTTCCCTTAAATTATTGTTATTCAGTTTTATTAAAATTATATTGAAATGTAAGTAAAACAAACATGTTGTAATGACATTTTCAACGTTTAAAAAACATTACATTGGTGTTTTAAATGTGTAATCGAAAGTGTGAAACATTATATTTTAAAAGTTATAAAAAAGAATAGAATATGCTTAAAAATAAAGGCTATTAGATTTTAATATCTTAACTTTTATTTATTACCGAAATTAATTAATCCTAACTCAGGAAATGTTTACAGTTAATCTGTAACACCGACCCCTCATACCACCAATATTATCCGCTTTACTCATGAGGAGCTCACATTTTGCTTTTGGTTGTCCAGGTGAAAACTTAACAGAAAGGTCACCCATCTCCAGATTGCTGTCACCTGAGCACGCTTAACTGTGAAGTTCTCCTCTCATCCACAGCCAATACGCCCAAACGCGTTGATGATATTAGAGGCAAACATTCCTTATGAACCAAAAATCTCTCCTGTCCTCAGTCGATGTGTGATTTATGTAGGGTGTCACATAAGCCCAACTTTTAGTGTATTTTCCTCCAATGATCATTACTAACTGAGAGTTAACCCACATTAGTTTTTATTATGAAATGAGGTCAACTTTGAGCCATTTTTCAACTGCAATGCTGCCTAGCCTATATTAGTTCGTTTTTGGTTGTCTAGCCTCAATCGTCACCTGAAATCTACATTCAACGAGTCAAGTGGTTCAAATCAAGAGGTGGTAATTAATGGGCTTTTAAGGTGCGAAAGTTTCAGATTAACGGACTTATGGTAGATTTCAACTTTCGCTTAGTGTTTTGGCCACAAGATTAGTTCATGTCATCAAAACCAACAGGTTAACTCTCAGCTAGTAAAGAATGATTAGAGGAAAATAACCCAAAGGTACGAGTGTCTATAAACATTTTCAGATTTAGGATTAATCCCTACCAACAATCATTTAGTTGAGTGGTAGCCTCATGACTTCCTCCAGGGGAGGTTGTGTGTTCGAGTCTTACCGACAACAAAATGTTGTTGTTGGGCTGGGTTTTACCACAGTGGTATTCGGGTGGCGGGTGTTTCCTTTGGTGGGCTTGGACTACCAACACTGTGTGTGCTTGCGAGCGTATGTGATGCCTTTTCGCTATGGGGTACCCCGGGTAATCCGGCTTTAATTAATTGACCGTTCTAAAAAAACAAGTTAGGATTAATCTCAGTCAATACATGAAAATTACGATTATTAAAATCCTAACCCTAAAAATAATTATTATATTAGAACAACATCAGTTTTGATGAGCTGAACCATTGTGTTTTGTGCTATAAGAACATTCAAGTGGGGGACTGGGGGTCTTATGAAATGGAAGTTTAAATGAAGAAAACTTACAAGATTGAAACACAATAAACAACGATTACAAAGAATAATTATTGCGACGCATGGATATTAATCATTGTGTTTGATACATAAGCTTTGTTAAACCGCAACATGTTTGATTCTTGATACCAAAAGATGTTAAAAAAAAGAGTAAACTTCACTTTTGTTCCCTGTGGTTTGGTCCAAATAACGGTTTTCATCCAACGTTTCAAAATCACGATTTTGCTCCCTGGTGGTGCAATTCGTTTCAATCAACTCCAACCCACTAACACCGTTAGATTTTTTTCTGTTAACTTCAGGGGTATTTTAGTCAATTATTGACAGGACTAATTATGCCATTTATTCATTTAAAAGATCTGGTATGTAATTTTATTAAAATGCTAACTCCAATACCCATCATCACAACCCCTCTTCCATCTCTATCCCACCCACCACCTCCTGCCACCAACACCCACTTGGCGATCTCCACCGTCACACCACCACCCCACCTCCACCATCGCTCCACCTCTGCCGCCACCACGACACGAGCACCACCAAACCACCACAATACAACACCACCATTGTCACAACACCACCACACCATCATAAGCACTACACCCCTAACACCGCTGATCCTAATACCACCATCACCACTGCCACCGAAACACCCCACAACCTTAATACCTTCTCAGCTCTAAACATCCATCGGACCTTCTCACTGAAATAAACATCGACCACCCACCGGACTTTCTCACCCTTTTCGCACTGAAACCGAACCTAAAACCCAAATTGGGGTGGTGGATTTGTTGGTGGAGGCGGAGGTCGACGGTGGTTTGTGTTGGTGGAGGTGGAGGTCGGGGAGGCGGTGGTCGGCGGTGGTGGTTGCGTTGGTGGAGGCGGAGGTCGGTGGTGGTGGCTGCGTTGGTGGAGGCCGAGGTCAACGGTGGTGGCTGTGTTGCTGGAGTCAGAGGTCGGTCGTGGTGGCTGTGTTACTGGAGGCGGTGGTGGCTGTGTTGCTGGAGGCGGAGGTCGGCGGTGGTGGCTGTGTTGGTGGAGGCGATGATGGTTGTGTTGGTGGAGGTGGAGATGGAGATGGACGTTAGTGGCTCTGTTGGTGGAGGTGGATGTCGATGGTGGTAGTTGCGACGGTGCCGGTCGACTCTAATGGAGTCCAATGGCGGTGGTGGTGATTGTGGTGGTGGTCATTGTGGTGGTGATGGTGGTGATTATGGTGGTGGTGGTAGTGATTGGATCTGAAAGTGAAAGAAAGAGATGGGATATTTAATAGTTTGAATATGTTACATAAATAGTCCCTTAACTTATAATTATGTTAATAAGTCACCTAATTAGCCTTATAAGTAAATGACCAAAATGCCCTTGTTTTTAACAGAATTAATTAACGTGTTAATGGGTTGGAGTTAACGAGAAAAATTGCAAACCACAAGGAGCAAAATCACGATTTTGAAACGTTTGGATGGAATCCGTTATTTGGATCAAACCACAGGAGTAAAAGTGAAGTTTACTCTAAAAAATATGCTAAATCAATATGAATTGGTCATTTTTTTTAACAGAAAAATCACTGTTATAATAACACAAAAAGAAAATAAAAAATATCAGACGCTTAAGGTGAAAACTTTTGAGCTTGTTTTATTTAAAACTCAACTATATTATTACAATGCGCGAACAAAACCCATCAAAATACACAGGGTCCTAATGGGGACACCGCAGAGTTTTTTGGGGGTACGCCGGACCAGAAGGTCACGGTTAGGGCTAAAGGTCATGTTTTGGTACCTAACCGTGACCGCAAGGTCTTACGGTCACGGTTTCTGTGTCTGTCTTCCGACACCTCATGACAACAAAACGACAAATGGCCTGATAAAGTTAAAAACCGGTCACCAAACCATCACGGTTTGGCCTAACCGTGGCCTCTAGGTACGAGGTTCATTTTAAGGTACGAGGTAGACTGTGATGTTGACAAAAGGGCCGAGATTCGTGCTTCGAACCGTCATGTGGAGGCCAAACCGTGACTCTTGTGCACCAGATTTTCATCATAAGTACCTTTGAGCTTTCACCCTTCGTCCACGGTAACACTCGAGATTTTTCATCATAAATACCTTTGAGCTTTCATTCATCCAACACTCGAGATTTTTTCATCATAAATACCTTTGAGCTTTCATTCATCCAACACTCGAGATTTTTCAGCCTTCGTCATTCAAAAACACCTAATTCGAAAACAATGTCGGGTTCGGGAGATCATTATCAAATGCCGAAGCTTCCAGATTTGAATGAGGTGCCACATATCGAAGATTCGAACCAGGTTGAACTAGTATATGTTTTATTATAACTTATTATTTGAAATATCTAACCATTATCTTTTTTAAGAATATTACGTATACGGAAGTCACCCTCCGTGGAGGAGGAGGAAACCAACCCGTCGAACACATTTGCTCAAGAGGCGTACAACTCTTTATTTGGACCGACAGGTTACGTGAAGGGTACAGATACCCCCTTTGCAATTCTTACGTGCATGCCCCGAACACGTACCACTCACAAACAGAGCTGGATTACGGACAACCCCCGTACCAGTCAGAACTAGAAAGTACACATGTGTCGGATACTTTTAATGGAAATGACACAGATGAGAGTGACGGTTCGGTTCACCTCAAAGAAAACTATGGGGACACCGCAGAGCATGATGGGGATGAGGATCGGATAAGAAGGCTACGGTTTCTTACAAAACCGATAAAGTACGAAGAGTTTTTATTCTTTTGTTTATTTTATTTTTTATTTGTTTTTATATTGTTTTTTATGTGTAGCTTTATCATTTTTTCAGTATTTTGATTCTCGTGAGGACTTGGAGAAGTGGGCTAAAATGAGAGGACCCGAGCATGGGTGCGTCATTGTGGTGGTCGGTCACGAAAAAGAATGTGGAACTATTATGCAATCGTAGTGATGAACCTAAATTCACTGCCACAAGTAGACGTACTGGGAGCATAAAGAAAGGATGTCCCTTTAAACTCGTAGGGAAGTACGTAGGGACATCCTTTCTTTATGCTCCCAATAATAATAATAGTATACATAATAATAATAATAATAATAATAATAATAATAATAATATAATAATAATAATAGTAATATAATAATAATAGTAATAATAATAATAATAGTAATAATAATAATAAAAATAATAATAATACCAATAATAATAATAGTATACATATAATAATAATAAATAATAGTAATAATAGAAATAATAATAATTAATAGTAGTAATAATAATATTATATAATAATAATAATAGTAATAGTAATAAAAAATATTAATAATTACCATAATATATAATAATATTAACCATCAACCATTAATTTATAAACATTGTAAATAATGATAAATACGTATTTTTCCGCAGAGATGGATGCCGACGATGTTTTTATCCCCGGATTGATGACTGCCCGACGCTGCAGTTCGAGCAGGGGACTACACCGTACGAGCGGTTCAGGACACTGAGAGGACGAGCGCCAGCAGCGGGGACCGTCTTGTCAGAGAAGTTCTTACAGCTCGTTGGAGAGCGTGATCGATTTTTGAGATCATCGGCGAGGACGGCCCGTGGGAGCATCTGTTCAGGATGGGCGACCCTGCCCATCGAGAGCTCACCGTGGAGTTCTACTGCCCTTCACATTCCCGTCCCCTGAGCAGGGACTTGCGGAGCTGGACGAGGATGACATAGCGGATG